>KN166136.1:0-86561 GCA_000757745.1 Steinernema scapterisci
GTTGTTTATGGATCGCGCGAACGCCTAATTTAAGACAAACAAAGTGGGCCGACGGGATCGTCGAATTCTGGTAAACAGATTTAGAACCTTTTGCTCGTTTGGTCGCCATGACAACTCAGCATGAACACAGACTATTAAATGCAAACGGCAGGCTTCAATGCAGCTAACACAAGCGTGGGGGGCATTTTCGCTGACCAGCGTCCGACTCGCCGCCTGCTGTTGTGCTGCGTGCGATACGCTCATGAGGTTGTCTCTGCGCGCTCTGATCCAATTTGGCCATAATCCGTCTCTATCCTCCGTTCAAGTCGATCGCGGCAGCTTACCTTCACCGTTCGGGCTAATTGCACAGGGGTTAAACTACGTCGCCAATGCCAATTAGCGTCCAAATTTATTTGATTTTGTCCGGTGCTGCTGAAGTACTGTTTTGTTCGTTTTTAGAGCACTTTCCCAAGTAAGTCTGCCTTGGAACATGCTCGTTTGAACCTCAGTTTGCGTTTCCATCTTTCAGACATTGACTGCGTTGGTGCCAACCACTGGATATCAACAAGAATTCTGTTCTCGACGGGTATGAGAATCTTCAAATGCTCATTTGCATTTTGCTGCTTATGTTCAACATTGGCGGAGTGCTTTCGGCCGAGCTGAATCCCTGCTCCCGTACGTCGGTGGTTCGTGCGCACTTATAATTTGAATTTTTTTTCAGGAAATCCTTCCATGCTGAATGCCGGCGATGTTCCCAAGCAAATCAGGTCTCCGCACGACCAAGACGACTTGTACCCTCCCAATACAGACTGTCAGTTCCTTCTGCGCGCCTCGGAACCTTCTCGTCGAATCATTCTTTCTGTGCAGTCGTCGCAGTTAGAAGAACCGCTGTTCGGGAATTGCACTGACTTCGTGACCGCCAGAGACGGTGAGACTCATTGAATAAAGTTCTCGCTCAATTTTGTATTTGTTCCAGGCGACCAGGGGCAGAGCAACGAGCTCATCACATGGTGTGGACATCAAGTACCTGAGCAGATTATCGGAAGCACCGATAGTTTGTTCCTGGCGTTTCATTCCGACGGATTTGTTCAGTCTACGGGATTCACCTTGTCTTATGCCGAATTCGGTGTGTTTTCCGCTGGTATCATCTGATCACTGTATCATGTTATTAAGCTGTTCCTGGATGTCCACCGGGTTGGATTACACAGACAGGTGGCGGGTCGTCGAAGCCTAACAATGACAGCGCGTGCTACTGGGCCGGCGGTCTCGTGGGAGAGGGACTCAGTTGGGTCGAGGCTCAACAACAGTGCGCATTGACCCAAGCAAATCTGGTCACATTTTCTCACCCTCAAGATGCAGCGTTTGTTAAAGGTACGCCTTTCACGGAAGAGAGAAGTTCAACTTAAAGTTTCTTTCAGCGCATTTCGAATCTAAAAGCCAGACATTTTGGATGGGCTACAACTCCATCAGCGACGACATGGCGTTTACCTCCATCGATGGAAGCAACCTACCTGATGAGTAATATTTGCCAGATTGTAAATGCCTGAGTATATTGATATATTCAGCTTTCCGCCAGTTCCTACGAAACAGTACACCGATGACTGCATTTTGGCTAGCTTCAAGAACGACGACCCCCTTTACAAGCCTACCGATTGCAGAGATAAACAACCTTTTCTCTGCAAAAGACGTCGCGGTTCGTTGAAAGCATTCTTGATTTTGACTGGAATTTGTTAAGATGGCCAAACGCGACCCGAAACTCAAAAACTGGACGTCAAGTATGGCTTGCAACAAGCCGCTCTCGATGCCACCTACTGGATCCTTATTATCGTAGTCCTGATTTTGCTGCTTCTGCTCTGCTGTATAGCAGTTGGCCACTGCAAAAACAGATGTTGTGGGACACGCGTGGAACCGGCGGAAGAGAATCGGATGGTGGGTCAAGCAACGAATAACCAGTCTGCGGCGGCGTCGGCGGCGGCGTCGGCGGCGACTTCCAGAAACGCTTCCAGAAATGCTTCCACACACATCACCATGGAACCCACGCAAGGACAGAACGTCGCTCCGTCCGTCCCCCAACCAAAATCTTCGGCACAAAACAACGTTCAAGAGCTGAACAACGTAGCCGCGCAGTCCTTGCAAGAAACACAACAAACGAGAGTGGAAAACTTCCAAGAAACTCATACTATGCACGACATGCAGCCATCCACATCGGCTGCTCTCAGGCCGGAAGGGATCGAAAAGGGCAGAACCGCGCTGCGGACCCAGGCTGAAACCAATCTGAGCATTCCCGGTGCTTCGACTCAAGGAAACGATCAAAGTCGACTGGAAACTGAACTCTCACTGTCCAGCAGCAAGCATGCCTCAGTCCTTGCGAATCCAGACTCATCAAAGAAAACGCTTTTTGTTCGACCAAAAATGTCGTTGCTTGAACATTCCTCCGCGATTAGTTTAGACGATTTCTGGAAAAACATTTAGAATTTCGTTAGTTGTTGTTGACCCTTAGTTATGGCCGGTTTGTAAATATTGTCTAGTCTAGATTCTGAGAGCCCTCGTCAGGCTCACTTGTAGGTTGGTGTTATATCGTTCTTTCCAAAGCGGTACTGCCACCATATCCAAGCTCCACATTTCCTGTTCCCTTCACCTCAATTCCGCATTCCATCTCTTGTTCCTGATCTTTGCACAAAATAGATGACCACCTTTCATAACAGGATGATTCCAGTAAAAATTATTAATTCAGCTTTGTCGAGGACTTGTGATCGTCGAGCAGCCTAGCCTTATCGGTCACTTAATCACCAGATTCTTTCGTTTGCAGCTATCATGTGCTGAAGATTACATAACGGCCTAAAGTTGCTAAGACCCTCTTTACGTACTACAACGCAGGTCGAAAACGAGTCGACGTTCGCCTGCCCGGTCAATCTGGTCGACTGTCGAACTTCGAATCTTTATGAACAATTAAAATATTTATAGAAAGCGATCGCCGATTTCTGATTGCATCGCGTCACTGTATAAACACTGCCTACGTCCACGTTGTGAATTAGAAGCGCCGGTTCAGGAGAGATTAGCACATTCCCTCTTTGTTCTGGCCAAAAGCTGCTATGCCCAGCTTCATGTCTAAGTTCCAGAAAGGGGAAGAAGTCTCATTATGCGATAAGCCTATGTAGAAGCAGGAGACCGTAACAAAGAAACGATGACACAGAAAGCACACAACTAGGAAGTAGCGTCCTTTCAGCTGAGAAAGGTATGCGGCGACCAGAAAGAACATTGCTCCGAGCCATTTGTCTCCTCCCATTTGCGTTGTGTGGTTGACTGCATTGCTTCGCCGGCTCCACACGGTTTGCTCCCTCGGTTATAAGTGGTTCCGGTACTTTTGTCCTTGCTCCAGCCGCATCTGACCAGCGGACGAAATGTGCAGCGTCTCCTCGATTCGCTGCGTCCCAGCTGACGACAAGCGTCATTCGGTTGGTAAATTGAGAAATTTCAATTTTGTAGAATTATTTCAAGTCTGGCTTTTTTTGTTTGTATCACATGAAGTTTTGCCTACAAATCAATTTTCGCATTTCAGCAATGAAGTAACTTTCAGTCTAATCTTAGCTTGTTTTTTTTTGCTAATCTCCAAAGTTGTTCCTTTCGAAAGTAAATTTAATTTGCTCGTCAAATCGTCAGAATTGTGCTTAAGCGATCGATTCAATACCTCAAGTGCACAATTAAGTCGTCCTTTGATTGTCTGATACGAGATTACCGAGCAGCAGCTCGGTGATAAGGATAAATGGACGGACCGTGTCAGTCACTTCAAAATTAGCGCGTCGGTTAAAAATTTTAAAATAATGACTGCGCAGAAAAGTTTAAAAGATGAAAACATGTCTGTGCGGAAATCGAAAATGGACAAAACTTGTATTTTTATCTCAAAAAGGCTAAAAGAATTTCTCATTTGGCGTAATACAGGCCTACATGCTGTTTATCGACAACTTCACACCGATGCAGAAACTCTTCTCGGACTACGAGAAGCTCTACGAAAAGACGAAATCTCTCCTGCCGCCCCATCTGAGCGGGCCGCCCAAGAAAAAGTTCTTCTCTCTCGAGGCCAAGCTGCACGAGAAGCGAAAGGTGTGGATTCAGACCATCTCAACCTATCTCCTACGGAAACACGTGAACAAGTAAGCACTGTGTTCTTTCCTTTACGAGTTCAAAACATCTTTTTTTAGTGAGTACGTTCAGAATTTCTATTCGGCCGTGCTGTCGGAATACGACGAGAACAACGTTTATCTTGGACCATCGGAGTCGAAGACGTATGTCTATATACAAACTGGCATGCTAGTAACAATTGATCTATAGAGCCAAGCCTGAGGACTTCGATTACTTAAAAATGATCGGGAGGGGCAGCTTCGGCCAGGTGTATTTGGTACGCTCAAAGTTCAAAGAGCGCAAAATATACGCAATGAAGGTGCTGGGCAAGGAGCAGATCAAAAAGCGCAACGAGGTGCAACACGTGATGGCTGAGAGGAACGTGCTCATTTCTAACATTCACCACCCCTTCCTTGTCTCTCTTCACTTCAGTTTCCAAAATAAGGACAAACTCTATTTTGTGCTCGACTACTTGAATGGAGGAGAGGTATGAGCATTCTGTGTAGAAACCGCATAAAATGGGTTTTTCCAGCTCTTCTTCCATATTCAACGCGAAAAGCATTTCAAAGAACCTCGAGCGAGGTTTTACGCAGCTGAGATTGCCAGTGCTCTTGGCTACCTTCATAGTCTGAACATAATCTACCGGTAGGACATTCTAACGTCTGCATAAAAAGACGGTTATTTTTTCAGGGATTTGAAGCCTGAGAATCTGTTGCTGGACAGAAAGGGTCACGTAGTTTTGACAGACTTCGGCCTCTGCAAAGAAGGCATTCGTCCGAATGACACAACGGAAACGTTCTGCGGCACTCCCGAGTACCTCGCTCCAGAAGTGATCCTCAAAAAGCCCTATGACCGCACAGTCGACTGGTGGTGCTTGGGAACCGTTCTCTACGAGATGCTGTTTGGACTGGTGAGAACAATGGCATATTTTCTGGAAGCACATCCTTGTTTAGCCGCCGTTCTACAGCACGGACCGGACTGAGATGTATGACAAAATCATCAACCAGAAGCTGCATATTTCGCAGCTGGCGTCTCCCAACTCGAGGGACCTGCTCATCAATCTACTGAACAAGGACCGAAACAAGCGTCTCGGCTGTCTGGAGGATTTCAAGGAGATTCAGAGACACGCGTTTTTCCAAGAAATCGACTGGAAAAAACTAGATCAGCGCGAGATCAAGCCCGACTTCATTCCGCCTGTAAAAGACGAATTTGACATGAGGTTCATCGATGAGGAGTTCACACAGTGCCGCCCTAATCCAGGTAGCCTATAATCAAAAACTGTTCTGCAAATGAAGTGTTTCAGCGTCTCTCGTTCCTACGACTGCCTTTTCCAATCAGGACAGCGATTTCGTAGGCTTCACCTATTGCGACGTGAACAATGTAGACGCCGAAAACGTCGAGCGCCGCGGTTGATCTTCCTGCGTAAATGTGTACATTGTAATAAATCGCATACTTTAAGAACGAGACTAAAACACAAAAAACGATTCGGGGCTATCTCACGCATAGTAAAAGCGAAAAGATTGAAAATCGGTTCAATAAGCAATCCAAATCATAAAAATTTATTCACAAATATAAGCTAGCAAGAACTCCTAAACCAAATTATACTATACACCAGTCGCCAGGCTTTGGTATCAACGAAAACAATACATTCCTCAACTCTATATACAACGAATGTTGCTTATCACAATTGTTGGCAGTAAGGTAGCATTTCCTCGACGTAGCCCTTCACATAACGCTCTCCGTCCTCGCGCTGACTAGCGTATCCGCGGAAGAACTCGGTGTTCATTAGAGTCGTGTAGTCAGGCCGCAGTTTGACGTCTTTAATCACACTGAAATCAAGTGATTAGACAAATCCAAAGAGGCAGGCACGCTTACCATTGGTTCACGAAGTTGACTGTCGCCTGCGTGTAGCCGTCATTGCTTCGCAAAATGGGAGGGTCACCAAGCACAATCACTTCTAGCTGTTTGAATATAGACAGCTCATAGATGTTCTGATACGGAAATTGGCCAGTAGCAATTTCGATCTGAAATACAGACGATGGATAAGACATGGAAAGGTGAACGTACCAAAGTGATTCCCAAGCTCCAGACATCCGAGCGGACATCATATGAAGTGGAAGCCATGAGTCTCTCAGGCTGAAATAAACAAATTAGAAAAACGAAGCGACCACTTCTACTTACCGCCATGTAGGGACGGCAACCAACTTCTTTTGTACGAGCAATCGAGTCTACGAGGTAGCCAGAAATGCCAAAATCGCACAACTTGATCTGCCCGCGCGTATTCAAAAGAATATTGGAAGGCTTCACGTCTGAAGAACAAAGAAATCGACATAAAAATTCAAAAAACAACACATGACAGTATAATTCCATTACAATTACCTCGGTGAATTATCTGTTGGCAACTTTTTAAATGGTTGAGAGCACGGAGGATCTAGAAATAATAAGGTTAGAAAAGTAGTTAAACCTTAATTTACCGATACAACAAGAAGGCCGATAACGGTTTCGTCGAAACGCCGCTTTAACGAATTATGAACAATTTTGTACAACTTGTCGAGCGAGACGTCCATATATTCCATGCACAGAAGACAGTCTCCCTGAACGATTTGCTTATTTTTAATGAAATGCGGCGATAAAAAATACCTCATGGTACGTAACACCGTACAAGCGAACAATTTCGGGACAATCTGAAGCGTTCTTGATCGTTTCCACCTCATTTCGAAGCATCTTCAAAGAGAGACTCTCGCTCTCTTCACCTTGGTCGGTGATGATGCGTACCCGCTAAAAGCACGTAAGAAGGACTGAAAAAACGGACAAACTAACCTTAACAGCCATGGGTTTCTGCGATTGAACATGCTTCATCTTAGTGACGCGTCCGAAGTTGCCTTGTCCGATGAACCCGAGATCCTCTAAGTCTTCGTATCCAAAGGTAAACTCTTTGCAGTGCTCCTTATTTTCAGCCGGAAAGTTCAGTTTTCCGGAGACAAACATTCGTACGAACTGCCTGAAATCGCGAATCATGAAAAGTGAATTAGCATTATTAGAAGCAGTGGAAAACAGATTCACGAATGAAAGAATCATAAAACAGACATCATAAAAATCATTAAAAAAGTGAACTTACAAATGCGAAATATTCTGGACATCCTTAGCTCCGTCGGGCACCATTTGCTCATCGTCGTACTGCCTCAGCCTAACAGAAGCCTGCGGAATCCGCTGAATTCGGTGAGGAGGCGGATGGCGCACAGTGCTGCGCAGCATGCCAGCCAGGGGCCGATGGTGAGGCCGCTGTGTCATATCTTTTAGGCGCACCTGAAAATGTATCATTATTATAGCTATTTAGTATGTAATTACCAATTTTATGCAGATAAGACTGCGAAACAAAAACTCGAGGTAGAACGCGCGTGCTTGAAAATCGAAATAAAGGATACTCCGCGCGTGTCGAGCGCCAACTCGCCATCAATACACCGAAAAGGGATTCGCGGTTATTAACTGCAGGTGAGTACGTGTGAGCCAAAGCGCAGCAAAACAGGCGCACACATAATACTGAACGTTCTCAAATCTCACGGTCACGCCGTTGGTGGAGCGCTGTCCACCACGTGAGAAGAACGCGATGCGTTTTCAAAAACAACGATTTGGCTAAGCAGCATTTCGTTTCGCGCCGGCGTAGCTTGCGATGGACACCAAAGTGCGTGCTGGGAAAGATCGCGTGTGCAGGCAACCAGCAATCAGTATTTCGCAAGACCCTCGTACAGAATATTGGTGAATCTGTGTCGGGCGAGCTTGTTTACGAGCGAAAAACGTTGATAAGAAATTCTCTCAAAGGCATGCGTTTTGCAGGATTTTTTCAAGAAACACGTGGAAGCGCTTATCTGCAAAATTTGCAAATACGGTTGTTCGGTTCATCTGTAAACTGTACGATGGGACAACGACGGCACGCATAATGGAGAGGTCGTTTCGTGCGGGAGCATGATGCTTACACCAAGCGATCGTCTCATTCAGCGCTCATCATTCATCAGTTCCTTTCCCTCTCCATGCATTTACCGTACCCCGGGAATGAAGAAGAACCTTGGTATGATATATTTCCACTTTCAAAATCAAACAACTAAAAGATTTCTCATTTACTCAGGATACTAACTCCGGCATTTCTTCGTAGTGATCTCCAAGCATATCGGCGATGGCTGAATTGTTCACGAAAGATTCGATCTTTTCCTTTACGGCTTCGCTAACTTCAGCGTGCTCAGTATTCTCTGTGCTCTCGTGACTTTTTCCTTCAACTGATTTCTGCTCGACCTTCGAAGTCTGTTCGTCCTTCTTTGGTTCTTCTTTCTCGTTTTTGCCTGTCTTAGATTCGCCTGCAATCTCATTTATGACTTCGGCCAAGAACTGCCGGTTCTGGATAGTCATGGGATGGTCTGCATCGAGTGTATATTCCAGAATAGTTTGAGCTTCTTCAAAGTACTTTTTGGCTTCCGAATGGTGTTTAAGTCTAAAGAAATAGCAAGTAGACCAAAATAGGAAGGCAGATATTACGTGCTGTGGAAAATACCCGTATTCCTGAGATGGAATGCGACGGCAGGATGTGCGTGAGGGAAGCAGAGACGTAGGCACTCTTCGACCTCTTGATGGAGGAATAGTAATTTTGACGTTTGTTCGGAATCGATTAGGGGAATAAGGGCCTAAATGCAAACGTAAAAAGTGAAGAAATTAGCCATAGTTTACGTCACCTGAATGAGTTTGCAATAGTAAAGGTTGATTTTTGGGAACGAGATACGGTATCGACTAATCAGACTCTCTAAGAATTCAATGCTCATTTTCTTCGACATCTGAAACTCAATTCACATTACATTAGAAAATGTCGTCTCCAAAACGCGACCTGCTCGATCTCCTTCTTTGCGAATATGTCCTCCACAAAGCGCATCGCGTGTAAATGCTCCATCACAGATTGTTGAGAAATCTCTTTCTGGCAGCTGGGACATGTCAAGATCTGGGTATGCTTGTCCTTGTATGGCTGTTGGCCAAAAACTGCCATTCGAGTTTCAACGCCTTCCTGTAAAGGACTATTTACCGAGCATCTAACGTGTTGTCTCACCGGACAGAAGGGACATTTCATGGCTGTCAACATATGATCTTCGTTGTCCGCGCATCTTGTGCATTCGCAGTGAAAATACCAAGTGTCTTTCAACATTTTGCGTCGTTGCTGCTTTGTGGAGAACAGTTCGATATAAGAGTAGAAAGTCTTCGATCGGTCCAGCAGATTAACCGAGTTATTGAGTGGCCTCAACGTTGCAACGAAACCCTTGCAGGTGTAGATAGTGTTGGGAGCACAACTGTGATCATACGCGCACAGGTCCAAATAGAGCCCTTTTCCGATTTCCTGAATGGTTTAAGAGGTTTCAAAAACAGTTCTAAAACATTAACGAATTTTTACTGTTAGGTACTCCTTGTCGCTAATGGCGTGGCGATTGATAAAGTCCCTGCAGTGAAGCTCGAAAATTGCCTCTTTGGGAAGCAGGAACTTTGGATCGTAATAGTTGGAGAGAGAGTTGTAAATTTCTGAGAGAAAATTCAATCAGTACAGGTCGTGCTTGGAAATTTTCACCTTCAAACTTGTTCAGCGCTTGCTCGTCATTTTTTATATGTTCCGCATGAGACCAAATCTCCGTGATGGACCTGTTAGACGATCGCTTCTCGTAGAAGGTGGCATCTTTTTTGTCTCGGCCTTTCGCAATGTCCTGAAAATTATTTGAATTGTCATGCCCCGAAGCTCTCTTCCCACTTTAAAGCGAAGAACGATTCTGCCCAACAATCGCACTTCGATGTTGGCAACAAAGCGGTTCGAAGCGATCGCTTTGCATTCAGCCTTGTGGTCCTTCCAAGCCAGCGCTTGACACTCCTTGCTACAGAACAAAGCGACTCCACATCCGGTACAGTGCCTCAATCCCGGCCGTTCTTCAAGGCAGTACCAGCAGTGGTTGCTGAGTTCCTCGTTGTAAAGAGCATAAGCAAACGGATAAAAATCCAAGCGATTTGGTTTTGAAGACCCGTCTTTTGGGGCCATAATCTGAAAGAACCAGATAATTTGAGTTAAACACACGGTTTGATCGATCGGGACAGTAAGTCAGAGATGCAAATACATATGAAGCGTAGGTTCTGGTCTCTCAAGTGCGCTCGAATCGCAGTTGTAATACGGAGAGTGCAGCGAAAAACGGCGAAGATGCTGAGGCGAACACTCACAGTCACCTCCGCCTCATCGGCCTTGCCTCATTCAATGGTCCTTCGAGCGGGCCTGTTGTATCAACATTGACCCATAAATCGATCGGAAACTTAGACAACACATCAAAACTCTGATGATAGGATTCCATAATTGATCAGCGATATAATCAAGAGTTATTTCAGTGATCAGTCTCTCCATATAAGTGTTCAAATCTCCAAGTGGTCCTTGTTTCTTTCCTGGTGCACATGTTTCTGCTCTTCTAATCATGAAATCAACAGTAATTAAATCTTTTTCGGTCCTTTCAAAGTTCCCAACGACGAATTGCGGTTGTTAAGTGAATCCTGGTCTGCAGAACTTCCTGTCCAAACAAAACTGCACGGCTCTGGCTTCTGCAGTAGTGGCGCTCTCGGCTAGCAAGCTGCTATCATCTTCTCGAAAGGGCTAAGAAACACCAGCCAGTACTCAGCGGCGCGTCAGCCAAACGAGTTAGCTGATGTGAAGGGAATATCGGCGAATATCGGATGATGAGGCCCGCCTACCACTTTAAGCACCGATAGACCGCAACGCCGATCCATTCCAAATGCGCAAAAACGTTTTTTAAATTGAACAATTTGCGCACCACACACCGTTGTACCGTGAAATTAAAAAAGAAACTTGTGATTTTGCTGAAGAAGTATCTTTGTTGGATTAGCGCAGTGATGTGGAACGGAATGTACGCTATCGGCCGCATTTGTCATTATCGATAGTTTCTCTATCGCCGGCCTGCACACAATGCACCTGACCCTCGGACATCTCCCGCAGGCGACTTTTTGGCACCGAACCGTACGCTTTTTCCAAACAATAACAATCGACCCCTTCGCGCGAGAATAAATCGATTTTTTCGCAGCTAGGCGTTGTCTTGCCGAACGGACGAAACGTTCATGGTTCTGACATACGTATGTACCTATGCCGCCGGACCATTTGACTCCCGATCTTCATCTTATCCACTAATAATCCATTAATCCATCCACCTAGATTGCTTACATTATTTATGTCCGGCCACTGATTGGTCATATCTAATTCCTATCCCGCATTATTATGCTTCTCGTTTCGGCTTCTGCTGCGCACATTATATAATTCGATTGACATGGGCCATTTTCGGCTGCTTGTGTTCTCCGTTTTATTGTTGCGCTGATCAAGTTGTTCGCGTTTGCTGTTTTGGAATTTTGTCCGTGCAGATCGCGGCGGCGCGAGCAGTATTCTGATCGCTTGATTCTGTTTCAGTGCTTGGTGCATGGCGATGCGGATCGGCCCGCCAGAATACAAGAACTAGGAGCATCCGTTTCGTTGAAATGCACTGGAATAATGCCATGATGGGCAGCGACCTGCTTCCGGCAATTCCTGAAGACGGTATCGAAAACCAGGCGACTGCGATGGAGTGTGAAGATGGCAGTGCGGCTGCCCAGGAAAGCCGTATAGAGCAGCTCATGGTGACTATGCTCGACGAGCGAGACAAATTGCTGGAGCAGCTACAAGAATCGCAGGAACATTCGAAGCGACTGCAGGATCAAGTCCGAGAAGCCGAGCGAGGAAGAGAAGCGTTGATGAGGCGGCTGGACATGCAAACCGAGCATCTTCCGACGGTAAGACCAAAGATGTCTACGTTTCTAACTGTGCAAATTCAGGAGTTGCAAACGTTGACTAAAGAACTTAGCCAACAACGCGAGCAGCTGCTGGAAAAAGACGAAGAGATCGTGGAGCTGAAGGCCGAGCGAAACAATACGAGATTGCTTCTCGAACATCTGGAATGCTTAGTTTCAAGGCACGAGCGGTCGCTCAGAATGACGGTCATGAAGCGGCAGAACCAAAACTCGGCAGGTGTTTCCTCAGAAGTCGAAGTGCTGAAAGCGCTGAAATCTCTTTTCGAGCACCACAAAGCGCTTGACGAAAAGGTGTTTTTCGTTGTGATTTCAATTGCTTAATTTGGGAGCTTTTTAGGTTCGCGAACGATTAAGAGTAGCAATGGAACGGGTAGCCTCACTTGAAGACGAACTCAACGTGAAAAACGACGAAAACTGCTCTTTAAAGGCTTTATTAGCAAAAGCAACTGCCGAAGCTGAAGAAAACTGCCAAAACGTGCGTTTGGGCTCAGGGTTTCGTGTATTCTGATGGAGCGCTCTTTAGATCAACGGTGGACTGGGAAGGCAGACGAACGGCGGCGTGGCAAGTGCCGAGTCCGCTGCGCGAGTTGTGGAGCTGGAAGATCAAATGGACCGTCTCAAACAAGAACTGACGACCAGTCTGAAGCAAATCAGCGAGCTGACAAACAGGTAATTTTGAAAAAAAACTGCTTTTTTCCAAACCATGCAATCGGTCACGCCTTGCGCCGTCTCCATATCACCAGAGCCAGTAAAAGAGCGGTCACTTTATTTGAATCCAATTTTTTGACGGTGACTTTGATCATTTAGAAATTCGGAAATTGAAACCCAAGTTTCGTCTTCGCAGAAGGAATGTCGCACTTCAAAGGAACAAAACGCGAAACTGAAGCATCAGCTGCAAGAGGTTTGTCCATTTGTTGCTGAAAATACGTGTAATTTGCTAATTTGCAGATGGATGTCCAGCGAAGCGAACAAGAGGCTTTGATCGAAACGCTCGAGAACCGTTTCATGACACTGCAGAGAGAAGCCACTTGCCTGAGAGATTTGAATGACAAGTTGGAACATCAGGTAATTTGTTTAGATCGAAACACGATATGTGATCGGCGCTTTCAGCTTGCAAATAAGGACGCGGCGATTCGGTTGAACGAAGAAAAACTCCACAGTCTTCAAGAACGACTCGAGCTTTCTGAGAAACAGCTCGCTCAAAGCCTCAAAAAGGCAGAATCTCTCCCATCAGTGGAAGCCGAATTACAGCAGCGAATGGAAGCGCTGACTGCTGCCGAACAGGTATTGTACTCAAATATGTGATGGTGTTCGAGATATTTCTTCAGAAACAAGTGTCGGCGGAAGAACGGGTGCAGAGGTTGGAGCGGCAGGTTGAAGAGCGATCCTCGGAACTCGAAAGAGCCGTCCAACGCGAGAAGATGAATGAGGAGCATAACCAGCGTCTGTCTTCAACTGTTGACAAACTATTGTCAGAGTCAAACGACCGGTTGCAACTTCACTTGAAAGAAAGGATGCAAGCCCTTGATGAAAAGAATCGTCTAACGCAGCAGCTTGAGCAAACAAAGAAGCTGTTCGACCAGGTGGGTGTAGTTATCGTCAGTGCGCGTCTTACCGTCGATGTTTCCAGGCTGAGCGTATGAAGGAAAGGCTGACCCGTGATAACGAAAGCCTACGGCAAGAAATTGAAGCAGTTAGACAACAACTGTACAACGCCAGAACAGCTCAGTTCCAGTCACGATTCAGCAGCTCGAACACATACATCCCTGCTGTCGTTCCTCAGGTTTTGGAAATGCCGCCGTGTGCAAGAAACCAGCCTCAAATCCAAGCACCGCCAAATGCGCCACCCGTAAATGCTCCTATCTACGCCACGATGGGGTCCAGAAGGCCACAGAAAGGAAGAGCTGCTGCGTTGGCAGACGACCCCACGAAGATTCAAACTTTGAATGAACAAGAATGGGACAGACTGCAGCAAGCGCATGTTCTCGCCAATGTTCAGCAAGCTTTCTCGAACAGCTCTTCGATGCTGAACATCAATCCAAACGCCATGATGCAGACATCCACCGCTAACATTCGGCCTTCCAACGGACCTGTTGTCAGCGAAGCGCAGATGCAGAACCAGCCACAATCGTCTGATGCTCACGCATTGGCGTCGATGCTTCAAGAGCGTCTCGACGCCATTAACACCGAAATTCGGATCATCCAACAGGAGAAGACGCACGCCGAAAGAGTAGCCGAGCAGCTGGAACACCGTGCATGGAGCGAAATGGGAACTAGCCAGCCCGCAATGGGAAACCAGGGTGTATATGGCATGGATGAAGCTGTTCACCACAATCTCTCAGCGCGATCCACTCCTCGCAACTCTCCGCAACACGACATGCTCGCCACTAAATACAGCACGGTATGCTGGTTCCGGTAGAGATTGTCTTTGTAATCATAGCACATTTCAGCTTCCGGCCAATGCGTCAACTTCTGCCTACATGGGCGCCGGCCACGACGTATATCAGAATCCGATGTCCATGGACGACAGTGTTCTCGACCGTGATTACAACATGTCGCGTAGGTCTCTTCGGCTGGATCACATGCAACAAGGTCTCCAAGGGCGTATGCTAGATGACAACGACGGTATCGACCGTATGAGCCCGGCATCTTCCGTTTCCAGCAACGAACCAATTTCGGGCGGATTTTTGTCTGGAAAAACTAAAAAGCGCTCGTCCTCAACGGGCGGCCTGAAATCCCTGGGACGTATCTTTGGTACTAAGAAAGGGAAGAACCAGGATAACTATAGGTAGACCAGTCTGTTGTTCTTTGATTCTATATGTTCATTTAGAAGGATGGTGGATACTGGAGCATATTCTGACTCTGAAATGTCTTCACTTGGAGAAGGCAACGTCGTGGCCAACAACGTTGCTAATGTATCGAAGACAATGAACGGCGGCTCCTCGACGACTTGTTCAGCGGCCGACTTCGACAGGAGAAAACGGAAGAAG
The DNA here is from genome assembly GCA_000757745.1 of Steinernema scapterisci. Taxonomy (NCBI): domain Eukaryota; kingdom Metazoa; phylum Nematoda; class Chromadorea; order Rhabditida; family Steinernematidae; genus Steinernema; species Steinernema scapterisci. The sequence goes on from KN166136.1 coordinate 14,940, forward strand.
CACGAGCTCCTGGAAGAAGCCATGAAAGCCAGAACTCCATTTGCCCTCTGGAATGGACCGACGGTCGTTGCTTGGCTGGAGCTCTGGGTGGGTATGCCAGCCTGGTATGTCGCAGCTTGCCGGGCCAACGTGAAAAGTGGGGCAATCATGTCTGCTCTGTCCGACCAAGAAATCCAGCGGGAAATTGGGATAAGCAATCCACTTCATCGTCTCAAGTTGCGACTGGCCATTCAAGAAATGGTGTCGCTTACATCGCCTTCCGCTCCCCGAAACGCACGCACAACTTTGGCATTCGGAGACATGAATCACGAGTGGATTGGAAACGAGTGGCTCCCATCTCTCGGTCTCGGAAAATACCGGGGAGCCTTCATGGAGTGTTTGTTGGACGCTCGCATGCTGGAGCATCTTTCGAAAAGAGACTTGCGCGTTCATTTGAAGATGGTGGATAACTTCCACAGGTAACTGAAATCAGCGCGGTTCCTCATGTACTTATCTCCAATTCCAGAACCAGCCTGCAGTATGGAATGATGTGTTTGAAGAAGCTAAATTACGAGCGGAAGCTTCTAGAAGAACGTCGTAGAGCCTGTGAAAACGTCAACAAAGGTATGCTCGAGATATTTGTTTTAGTGGTGTTCAAGTCTCCGGTTTCAGATGTACTCGTTTGGTCGTGCGAAAGGGTTTCTCGTTGGGTCGAAGAAATCGGTCTCGGTTCTTATGCCAACCAGTTGCGAGACTCGGGTGTACACGGGGCGTTGATCGCCTTAGACGAAACCTTTGATGCTCAAGCCTTTGCCCTATCTCTTCAAATTCCTCCTCAGGACGAAGCTGCCAGACAAATTCTCGAACGACATTTCAATCAACTAGTAGCGGAGTGTAGATCGGACCCCAGCAACATGCAGCCTAGACACACGGTATTGAGTGCCAACAGTAGTTAATTGATTTCTGTGCTCCGGGACGGGTCTTCACCACGGTATATGTTGCCTTCTCAGTTGGTACAGCGTCTCATCGTGTTGGTCTTTACGTCTCAACTAATTTATGCAACGCTTCGGCTTTATCCCAAGTGCTTTAAGTTATTAACGCTTCCACAAACCCTAATGTAACACTGACGCCCTTGCAACGCCTTGCATAATATACGCTGTTTGATTGAAGTAATTTAGAATTTACCCTTTATTTGCTAGTCTGTCTACGTTTCGGAAACACTGTCTCAGTGCTTCCACTATTTTAACGTGTCTAATTACTTTAAATGATGAATTCCATGAATCTGCTCAAAATGCTGTTCAGTGCTCTCACTAATGATCTTACCAATTGTGTGTCAGACGTTTTGTATATAAAAGAACATATTTACGCTTATTTCAGCCAGATTACTTGTTCTATGAATAATCCACTCATTGTTTAACTGTCTTTGACTTTTTGCATTCAGGTTCCTCGTCAGGAAATTGCAATTTTTCAGACGTTTACACATGCATCTCGTTACTACGTGATTTCAGTCTCGGTCGTCGCCCTCAGCAATACGTCGCCGGAAGGGCCGCTCGAAGGATCCGTCACCCGCCCCACGCTCAACTCTTCAACCTATTGTGTCAGAAACTTTCGTGGAACAAAACGGCGGCTATTAATATTGTTGTTATTTTAAGTTTTGCCTTTACCAGTTTCAAGGATTCGGGATTGTTGTTATTAAAACCTATTTTTAAAATGTTGAGAAACCAGCCCGAAATCGGGAAAGAGTTTTGGACTGCCAGACTTAAGGAGATTGGTCGTCTCTCTCGGCCGGAGCAAATTAATGGGCGTGTAATCACATTGAAAGCGTATCTGCAACCTTGAGCAGCCAAGGTCTTCTATAATTGAGATGCTGCTGCTCCTGGTTGTGTTTTTTGGTCTTCGCGTTGAAGCTCTCGACGAGGAGTTTCAGTTGTTCCGAGATCTTCGGCACAACTACGACCCTTTTGTTCGGCCTGTGGCAAACTACAGCGAAGCCCTAAAGGTCACTGTAAAGCTATATCTCCAGCAGATTCTGGATGTGGTCTGTGCTCTTCTCCTGACCAACTCTCTTTACCATTGTTTAGGACGAAAAAAACCAAGTGATCACATTGCTTACGTGGATTGAATACGTACGGATTTTTGCTTGTTATTGAAGAAACAAACCTACACTCACTTCAATTGGTCGTTTATACGAATCACCATCGATAAATGCATTTCAGACTTGGGACGACTACAAGCTGGTCTGGAACCCGGATGAGTACGGTGGAATAACGGACATTCGAGTGCCAGGAACTGCACAGATGATCTGGAGACCGGATGTACTTCTTTACAACAGGTAGGCAAAAACTGGCTTTCAGAGTTTTAAGCCCATTGCAGCGCCGACGAAAACTTCGATTCGACTTTTCCAGTGAACATTATTGTCCACTACGATGGACGTGTGGTGCAGGTGCCGCCGGGGATCCTTAAATTGAGCTGTAAAATAGACATCACTTGGTTTCCGTTTGACAACCAAGTGTGTCATTTGAAGGTTTGAGGAAGCGAAGTGTACTTAAACACAATTTATACTTGTTTAGTTTGGTTCGTGGACATACAGCGGTGAGTTCTTGGACCTCTCGATTCGATACCCCGACGGCACCGACGCTTCTAGTCCGTCGGTTGTGGACACTTCCTACTACGTGGAAAATGGTGAATGGAATTTACTGGCGACGCCTGCACGCACAGAGACGATCCAGTTCAACAAGCAAACCTTCCAGTCAATTTACTTTTACCTTATCATTCAACGCAGGACTCTGTACTACGCACTGAACCTAATAGTCCCCAGCCTCCTCATTTCGTTGATGACAGTTCTCGGGTTTACGTTGCCACCGGAAGCTGGAGAGAAAATCACGCTTGGTCAGTCTCCATTTTGGTAACGTGAAGACGCATCGCAACTTTAGAAATAACCATTCTGTTGTCGGTGTGCTTCTTCCTCAGTATGGTCGCAGAAATGACTCCGCCAACATCGGAGGCGATACCGTTGATAGGTGGGAGATTGGGTTTGGGAGTTTCTTAAAGGCTTTTAGGTGCGTATTTCTCGTGCTGTCTATTGGTTGTGTCTGCGTCAGTCGTCTTCACGGTGCTCGTTCTTAACCTGCACAACCGGAAGCCGTATACGCACGAAATGTCGCCGTTTGTGAGTCTGTCTTCCCAGTTTCTCAAATCTTTAATCTCAGTTGAGAGCTTGCTTACTGTACTGGCTGCCCTGGATGCTCCTCATGCGGCGTCCGGGAGTGCAGTGTTTTAATCGCGAAATCATGACGTCCCACTTGAAAGCACAACGAAAACAACCTCCTTCCGTGAACCTCCCGAACTCCAGAAGTTCCGCTCGCGCTTTAAGTGTCGAATATTTGATGCAGAAACACGTGTACAGCTCCGTCACGCAAACCTATTCAAATAGTCATCCCACAGGAGGTAAGGGTGTGCAAGGAAGCAAATGTGTTCAGACTCTAGTTTAGGCTGTTCGGGGAGAAACTTAGAATTGAATTTCGGCGACGTGTGCGAGCAGCTGAAACAGATTAACAAGTATCTTTGGTCGTTTCTGCGGAAAATAAAACTGGACCAAAAGGTTGAAGAGCGAGGTGCTCGAGTATGTTGATTCCGTCCGTTTCAGGAGGAAGAGGCAGAAGACGATTGGCGCTTCGCGGCAATGGTCGTCGACCGGCTGTGCCTGTTCGTGTTCACTGCGTTCATCGTGATTTCGACTTGTGCCATCATGATGAGCTCCCCGCATTTGCTCGCCTGACTTGAGAAGTTACTGTGTTGATTGGTCTTAACGGCGTCGCCGTCGTCGACCGATGTTCTCTGTTGTCCTCATTAGCGCCTGGACAACTGTTATTGTAATTAGCATAAATTCGGAGGGCCGAAACGGGCTAGTCGCAATCAGGATCCCTATTGTCGAAAGCCATGACACTTAATCTTGTTTTCGGCCATGCAACGACAGCCAATCAAATGTGCAGCTAGTTTTGCGCCTGCATGTTCTTTTATTCTCTGTTTGTTTAAGGCTGCTCTGGAATTTATTATTTATGCACATTTCAGGTGGGCGGATTGTTTTTGGCCTGAGGCAGAGTGATTGTTGCGCGGAGGAACTGTGCGCGTTATTTACGGAGCGCCATTCGCGGATTTGGGACAAACGATCGGATTATTTTTCAGCAAACCGCGAAGAAGCGCGTTGAGCAGATGGAAGGGCCACTAAACATTAGGACACTTTATTTGACTTCGCCTGGCCAAATAGATCAAATCCGCGGCCCGCAATCGGAAACGCCGCGCTGCTTCGCTGCACTAATTGGGCTGATCTTTTGCGATCTGAATCCATCTGTGCTCCCGTCCTTCTCGTCTAGTGTCGCCGTCCTTTAGAAGATACCAGCCGATCCAAAAGTTGTCAGATCATGCTTACTTTCTTGTGACGACTGATAATGATTCCCTGTGACACTTTCTCACCTCGATGTCAGCGCCTGATTGATGGATATAACCAGATTAACAAACAGCGATTGCGCAAGAGCCGGGAACCACCTCCCTCCCCTTACTGTATGTCCGGGCTTGAACTTGTCTACTGCGCTCGTGTTTATTCTTCGCTGGCTACATAAATAAAACACGAAATAATCGCGTTTGAACAAGTTGGCACGCTGTCCATCAAACGATGATTGCCTCGAAGATGACGCGAATTCCCGTCGGTCATTCGTCATGCAAATATTCCTGTCAGCCACTGTCCTCATCAGTTCTACAAAATGTCCCTTTAGGCAGTTCCTCCACCCCGGCCACCGAGCAGCGATGTTCCAAATGCAGAAGGATTTTTGAGAACGTCGCTTGCTATGAATTAGGTGCGCGAGTGTGTTTGGCATGCAGCGCGTGCAAAAGACGAATATGTTTAATCTCTTCTGCCAATGTCACCGATACTTTCAAGCCCATTTCAATTAAGAGTGCAATTCAGCCGACGATGGGACGAGGCCGACGGATATATCAAGTTTCGACTGATCTGCTCGCCTTTTCGAATCGCCTCCCGTCATCGGCAGCCATCTTAAACTTCACTTCAACTCAACAAATCCTCTCAGCTCTTTACTTTGAGCATTTCGCTTTTGGTCTATTTGGTCACCGCTAGACAAAACCCGAGAAATCTCTGTGTTTAAGTGCACCGCAATAACGAAATTCGCTTACATTTGCTGTATGTATACAAACACGCGCCCCGCCGCCGTCTTGATCTCTGCTTGACCTCCTTGTTTCATAATTAATAATATGCGCGCTGCGAGCGGAAGCGTGGCGAGCAAGCAAATCACCAATCATTAGGGATTACCGCGACATTCAGTTATCGTCCTTGAGATCTTCCCGCTATTGTTCGGCGCTGGTAGTAATCCCCAGGCTCTAAATTCGTGTCATTGTCGCGCTGCCAGCGATTCCTCCACCGATCGTTCAGCCTGTCCGCCTCCAAGTTGCGCGTGAAATGTGTATAAGTGTTTTAAATTATTCTCATGATCGTGTTTTCGGAGTTTGCGTGACGCGCGTGCAGATGATTTATTATTTTCCTACGGCTCTTATGTGCACATGGGATCGCGTTTTCGGCCTCGGCCGGCGATTAAAGGAGCTGGAGCGGCGGCTCGTCGATTGTGCAATTTGCACCCATTTGAGGAGTTCCGCAAATCTAGTTTAACAACGAGTTAGGCAAGCACATCTTCAGGCGCTTGTAGAGGAGCCAACGTCCACAACAGGAGATTATGTAAATGGTCTCCCAATCAATGCGCCGTTCATCGTTCGTTTTCCTGGCATCACAACCGCCAAAAACAGCGACCAGAAAAGTCCATTGGATATAAATCGCCTTTGGGGAATACAGGGGCCACAATCCCGACAAATTCGCAATGTTCTTAAGCGCGAAAAGTGGCAATTGACTTTACGCGGGCCAAGTGAACAACAGATCTCCTCCAACGCGGATAATTAATGTTTTCCGCAAACTATTTATTTACTATCCGGCATTATCTGACCACTGTTAGAGCCGCTTTGGGAAGACTTTGATTATACACTTGCTTCTTGCGCGGCGTATCCAAGATGGTCGTTAAGAAGTTATCAACTCGTGGAATCGAGTCGTTAAATTCGTCTTTTTCCCATCTTATTCGCTCTGGGGCTTTCAGAAAGCGCATAACGACATGGAAGTTGCGCACAAAAAATGAGTGCAAACTCGGAGCTGTTTGACCATGACCAACGCAATCACCCTCCTCGTTTCTCTTCATACGATAGTGGCCACTTACGGGTTGTCCACGTGCCCGGAGAACTGTCACTGTTACGGTTAGAATGTCTTATTTACAATGAGTACTCAATCTTGGTTCAGGGCAAAAAGAAATGAGCTGTGCTGGACTAAACCTCGAGCAACTGGACAACCTCTTCAAGTATGTGCCCACCATTCCTTGGCTCGACACCCTGCAAAATCTAGTCCTCACTGACTGTGAACTTCTTGATATGAACAGTTTTCCGCCGATTCCAAATTTGGTCACGTTGACCCTATCAGGGAATCGACTAGAGCACATTGAGTCTCTTCGGCATCTCTCCTTTCCATTCGTTGTTTCGCTAAACCTGTCCCACAACCACTTGACGGTTGGTTATCTTGGTTTTGAACTATTTGCAACAGAAAATATTCAGATTTTGGGTCGGGACTCGTTTTTAATGTTTCCAAATGTTGAAGAACTACATTTGGACCACAATGCGATCAGTTTGATTGACTGGGAAGCTTTCCGGCTTTTCAAACTGCGGCGGCTCCACCTGAACAACAATAATCTCTCGGTTTGCTTCCTGCTTTGATGTTCAACTCGCAAAATGCAATTTGTTTGCAGATGGTCAGCGAACACATGCTCCGTTTCACTCCAAACCTGGAGTTTCTCACTCTCGCCCACAACAATCTATTTTTAGTCCAAAGCAGCAACTTCTTTGCAGCGCAAAGGCTGCAGCGAATCGACCTTAGCTACAACACCATTCATCGATTTGACTACGACTCTTTTTCCCCTCTTTACCAGCTCGAGATTCTCGACCTAAGCTTCAATAACATTTCTGTGATCCCTGGCAGCGACCTTAAACAGCTTGTAGGACTGCGCATCTTGAATATGAGTGGAAACCCTATTAGCAAGATATCAGCGGGAGACATCAGCCAGCCCGTTCTTCAGGTATCGTTTCGCTGGAATTCGCTCCACTTTCCAAATTTTGTTCTTAGATGTTCGACTTGTCTCACACAAACACTCTGCGCGTGGTGGCCGCGAGAGCGTTTTCTCGGACGCCGAGTCTCCAGATCGTAAATCTCAGCAACAACCCAAAGTTCTCCTTTTTGTCTCCAAACGCATTTGTAAACAACACACTTCTTTACGAGTCGGGGTCCCCTTATGTCAGTGTAAACAACTGGGTAATTTAGAATCAATGTCGGAAACACGTCGCTGGAAGTTATTCCAGAGGAGATCTTTGCCAAAGCGTCAAGACTCGACATTTCCGGATGTCCGCTGCAATGCGGGTGTCTCAAGGAAAACGTGGACAAGTACTTTGCGGTCCTCCAGAACACACAAAATGCAAATTGCACAACGCTTTCGGGCCACTTTGTAAAGTGAGTGAAAACAGCTTGTTTGGTAAAACGCGGAATTGTTTGCAGGTTGAAGGACTTGCAAGTAATGAAATTAGACGATGTCTGCAGAGTGAAGCCAGTGTTGCCGTTTGGGGACGAAACCAGTTCCAGCGTCGGCGAGTATTTTTCACTTTTCTGTAGCGCGAACACGAAAGGGGCATCCATTGTGTGGACTTTTCCCAACGGTTCACAGACCACTGCCAACGACGTAAGTTCGTATTGGCAGTACTTGGGAGTGAAACCAGAACCTCTTCAGACTTCCGAAGAGTTGGCTGCTGCTCATCGGATGGAAAATCGGGTTTTGCCAGGAATTGGAGTCCACAGCACTGCGTACGAGTTTTACTTGCCCTCAGCCCCAGTCACTCGCCCGCGGATCCTTGCTACTGCCGAACAGCTTAGATTTGACGTACTTTTAACAAGCGACTCGGGCGAGTACAAGTGCACAGTGAAAAGTGCCGGATACAGTAGCCAGCGTGTGTTACGCTTGGACGTCACCGAGCCGGTCATAAACATATATCCACTCGAGGTACTTACTTAACACCGTGTGAGGAAGAGGGAGACATTCGCTTTTTGCAGATTGGATCGCACTACGTTTCGCTGGCGTGGAATAACTCTTTGAAGATCAAAGCAAACGACAGGGTGCGTCTGTTCCTAAATGTGTCCGAAACCGGGCAGAGCAGCACTCGGTCCATCCAACTTTCGCTGCACAATCCGTGGTTCAGTTACAATGTCATGCGACTGAAGTCCAACCAGGTATAACCCGTGAAACTGTGAAATCAGATAGCATTTCCTTCTAGAACTACACTTTCTGCTTGGTGTACGTTCTCTTCGACGGCGCTGACAGCGATACGTTCTACCAAAGCTGCGTCGACGTCCAGACGCACCCGAATCTTTCGTTTTGGGGCTCGCTGAGCTGGTCTACAATTGTCACTCTTTTTACGATCTCCACCTCGGTGTGCCTTCTTGTGTGCTTCCGGGCGTTTTATGTCCGTTTTCACATTTGGCAGCAGGCAAAATACAGGTGCGGTGGCGGTGAGTAACGCCAATCAATTCCCTCCCATTTTGCAGATCCCGCATGAACCAGAGTCTGAGTGGACAGAGTTTCCTGTCGCACTCCTCGCGGAACACAAACCCTCTTTCTCATTCCATCACTTTCGAAAACAGATCTCAGGTATAATTCGATGGCACTGGAAAAGTTTCCAAGACAACTTCATTTAGACATCGGAACTACTAGCCCAATCCCACTCCCTCACTCGCTTCCCTTCCTCCTCCCACAACGAAATGAACAACGGCCACATCCTGACGGTTGAAGATATGGCTGTCTGACTCATTGAACAACTACGGTTACCTATATTTGCACAAATGAACCTTAACTTATTAACGCCGGAGTCAGTGTTCGGAGCGCTTGTGGAAAATGCAGTTTAAGCTATGCTCCGCAATTCCAGTTCAAGCCGACACACGGATACAGCCGCAGGCTTTCGATTTTTTACTAGCCAATCCATTTTGTTGGGATTTTTCGTTTTCACTCACTTGGGCAGGAACCGGTATGTTCGAGATGTTGTTGATTTATCCGGTTATGAAAAATATGTTACTGTTCTACGGTATTACATCTGTTTCTTTCTTGTTTCCCGTTTTACCAAAGATTGGCAGGAGTTGTAGCACCATACGGAAAAAGTCCAAAATCTATGAAAGATGACTTTTGAGATAAAAAAAAGAAACACACGATACGAATCTTTATTTCTTCAAAAACAAAACTTCGGGCTTTACAACAAGTTCCGCCGACACCCCGTATGAAATCTGCTCTGGATGGCCAAAGCAAGCAGCTCGTAGTTTGTACTTCTACTGCGTTTGTTCTAAGGGGGTGTATGTATATAGTGCAAATCTTAATCTGATAAGACGGTTTGCAGAGCAATATCCGCTGCACGCAAAAAACAAGTTTCGGAAGACCGTCTTTGATTCAGGTTAGCTGTAATTTCCTGCTTGTGGTGGAACTTGTTCTGCTCTTGGCGGCTTCAGGTACAAAAAGCCTGCCAGAACAGAATTGCCATTCACATCTGCAGGTCATGGCACTCCGACGCGTTCGCGTCTGCGCACTCATTGTTGTCTTCTCCGGCCTTGGGAACGGATTCAGCCCTGAGGCGTTCGCTGACTCCGTATTGCCGAACTCAAGAGAATAGCATTTTTTCTGACTTTTTGCAGGTGGTCCAAGAATACAATTTCTACCGTAATCTTCATGGCGTGGCAAGCGTTAAATTGAACAGCACGATGAGTGCCGACTGCGACAGATACGCTCGAGCCCTTGGTTCGCGGAGCAGAGTCCAGCCCTGCCTCGTCCACAGCCGAAAGAGTGAGCTCGATAGTAGTTCGGAATAATTAGAAATGGATGTTTTAGATGGAGAAAATCTGATGTTCTACTGGAACTACGCGTCGGTTTCAGAAAAGAAGCTGGCTGAAGTCACCGCAAAGCAATTCTACGACGAGATCAAATTCTACAATTTTGACAAACCTGGATTTCGGTTTTCAGCCGCTCACTTCACTCAGATGATATGGAAAGGAGTCAAGGAAATCGGAGTCGGCGTTTTTGAACGAACCTTTATAAAGTGGGGTTGAATCCGTTTTCCCGATAAGCCATTGTTTCAGGAACTCATTCGGAGATTGTCGCGTGGGAACCTTAGCCCCCGCGAAGGCGTACTTTGTGGTCATCCATCACAATCCGGAAGGAAATCGGTTCGACGGCGACCAATTCTTAAATAACGTTTTCAGCGCAAAGAGAAGATTGTAAATATGTATATATAATTATCGCAAAAGAGGCCAGTGACCTGTTGTAAATAAAGAACCATTCTATCGAGAGAAATGCCGACGTCGACTAGGAGGCGATATCGGCTAGAACAATAACAGTACAGCTCGTTAAGCTTGCGAAAATCGTAGACTTGAACGGTACCTGTAGCACTAGAATCTAGACGCCTGATTCCATTTGAAGCCCAGATAGACAACAGTCGAGTTGTTAGAACTTCACGATGAGTCCCGAAGCGATGACCCTGCCCGTTCTGCAAACCGATCAAACAGGAATACACATGCACTCGGTGAGCCTTATTGGTTCGCCAACGGTTGACCGACTGCCAGAGGGAAACGATCTTCGTCCTTGATTCCGTCTCTCGCCTTATCAATGGAAAAGAAGCCGCGAGATGATTTCTGCGACAATCGCTGGAAAGATACGGTAGGGAGAGTTTTTCGATTGGGTCCTTACATCCGTCTATGTAGCACGCTCACTTTGTGAGTGAAGCGAGCGAGAAGGAACCAGAAGTCCTTTTCCTAGGAGATGACCACATCGCCCTTCTGGAACAGTCCAAGGTGAGATTCTCCCTGCTGTTTTCGTCGCTAAAAGCGTTGTTTTCAGTTCTTTAAGGACTTTTTGGCGCCGATGCACTGCGTGTGCTTTGGAATGATCGGAGACCGCATCGGAAATCTCTTATGGCGCATCGAAAATGGGGAACTGCAGTGTTCCACTGCAAAGGTAAGCCATGCACTTGAGTGAACCAACAGAATCCTGTACTGAAGGCTATCGTTGTCTCCATCGGTGGATCGGATTTGACTTTGTCAGAAACTGAGCTTTTGGACGGCTTGAAGAAGGTGGCCCAAACACTTTCGAGTTTACGACCTGAAGCCCAGGTTTTCGTTATGAAATTGTTGCCAAGCGGTCGGAACTGGAATCCGCGTCGAGAGGTTGTAGCAAACGTAAACTCAAAGCTGGAAGATGCTTTGAAAGGAGTTGCTACGGTGATAGACTGTGATATGGCTTCTTTGGGTACGCTTAGCTTTCGAAAAATAGAAAACAAGTTGCTTTTTTCAGGGCCTACTGACTGCATAGAGCCAGGAATGATGTTTGACTTCGCCCATCTGACGCAGGAAGGCTACAGCAAGGTCTTTGAGAGCGTTTTCAACACTCTTAACAACTTTCTCAGCACGTGAACGAGAAGCCCTTGGCCTTTTTGCGCTTTCTGTTCTTTCACTTTAAGCAACTTGTATACTTTCAAATGCGAGTGTCTCTGGCTTTTTTTGACTAGTCCAAGAAAACTAATATTGTATTGTATAGCTAAACTTTTCGTATGATCTCTAACTTTCCCACTTCTTCTAGCGTTGTGATCTGCTTTGCGGCGTCTTCTGGTCTGCACATTTTTTAAAATAAAGTATTCTTTGTAGTCTTTGGGTGATGAATTCATTTCACTGATGGGAGCGGCCGCCGGTTGCGAATGATGCGACGTCGACTAGAAATTGGAAAACCAGCGAATCGGCTTTGTGCAATCCGCCATTCTCCCCGAATCCTCTTAGACGCAAAAACTGACGATTGGGAATATTAGCTGAATGGACTGCATGGATATAACCGACGAAGGAGCAGAGTGGCTACTGCAAAAGGGGAGCCATCTTCGAAGGGGTCATTTATAATGAGGTGCGGAGAGGGAATGTTCTACGTACATTTGACTTAATGATTTGAATACGTGATTTCATTTGACGTGAGAAGGTGTGGCCTAAGCTCATGCAAGCGACGTCCGTCGCGTGGGCAAGACGTGACGAACGTGGAAAGAAGCTTGCGTTGAATTAGGGCTTCATATCTCCGACATAGGTGGAAAGGTCTTCCAATGCTATATATTCTTACATTCGAAAGCATGAGTGTTTTTCCGGGCGTTTCTGCTTCCTGTCTCGCGTACTCCTTTCTTCGGCGCCCCGCGGCTCGGCCTAACGCGGCGTCGCAATCTTAGTAAATTAGCCACGCTAATTCACGCTTCCTGTTTTGGGCCACACTCTCCTCCTCTTTCCCTTCCGCGCTTCTCCCAAAGTGATTCATATCTTTTAGCCGTTTTCATGATGTCGCCGGCCAGATTTGCAATCAGATCCATCTGTTGGCGCTCTAATCTTCCTTAGAGTTTGTGTTACGGCTGCCGCTCTTCATCGTATTCAGTCTCTTGGCTCTAATCAATGAGTAACGGAGCCTCGTCGACCACACAATCAGCAATTATTCGCGCTCGTTACATGCCCGACGTCCGAGGTGTTAATCGGTATAAACATTTTTATAGGTATAAATTAAGGTTGTTTTCGTTAAACGTGTTTCCCACGCAAAGGGTCTTTGTTTCCAGAATTTTCGCTTTTTGGTTCCACCTGCCTATTCGTCAAGAATCCTGGCTAGATGCCCCTTTTAACTTAATTCAGTTGACAAGGAGTGCTGTTCGTTCCCGACAGTTTTCAGTTTTGGCGAATCTGAACACCAAAGAGGAATTCTTGGCTTATAGAAAACAGCTCACTGCACGAATGCTCCCCTCTCGGCTTCGTGCCCTTTGGGGTTTAATATGTATAACCACCTCCGATCAATATTCTTGCCACCCCAGAAACGACCTTTACATGGAGACATCCAACCTTTGGGTGTTCTGAGCACACAAACATCCACAGATTAGAAAAAAACCCCGTCCACTCAGTTCTTTCAGTCCCTTGATCATCGATTCGAACGAGCTTGGCCGCAACATAGACAAGAAACCGAGGGAACTACCGTACATCGAATGTGCCCACGAGGGAAGAAGGTTACTGCAGCGGCTATTCGCCTGCTTTTCTTGGAATCCCGACGTTCACGCTAAGCATTTAGGTCGCCTGGGAGGACGGAAATCGAGCTTGTGATTACGTCAAACGCCGAAGATGGTAAGAGTCGCGCTGATACCTTAATTCGCACGTTCAATCTTGAAGGCAGACATAGGAGCCACCATTCCAATTACGTGAATGGCTCCACCATTGCGATGACCCTCCCTCAGCTCTCGCCCACTTCGAAACAAAACGGAAAAGTTTGCTCGAAACAAAAGAAGACGAGAAGCTCGTTTTCCACAACAAAAACAGAGCAGAGTGGGACGTCGGACGAGATTTTCCGTGACGTGAACATTTCAGGCAACGACGACCATGGGCTTCGGATAGTCCGAAACCAGCTCAACGCGAATGTCGAGAATACAAGGTGCCTAGCTTGCAAAACGGGTAGCAATGAAAGCTCAGGTGCGCGAGATGTTTTTTGTTCTCAGGTCACGTCCCTCTTCAGAAACTCGACATCGCTCAAAGTCGATGAATAACTTACCCTCGCCGCGATCGCTCGGCTTCAATGGAAGTGAGAAGAAAATGCGGAACATAACAGCGATTCAAAACAATCTGAAATCTGCTGTGGAAATAAAGCCACTTACAAAACCTGTCGCAAACAACGGCGGTCGACATTTCGAATCTGAACAGACTTCGAAGCAGGAGGCAAAAGAGGCTTTGAGCAGGAAACCAGTGATGGTCACCAGAGAAGTTTCCACACAGACAGACGTAAGTTCTAATTGTTCCCCCAGCTTGAACTCGAGAGCGCTGCATTGACGTTGAGGTCTCTGACCAGTCTTGCCTTCTGCCACGTATTTCCCTTGCTAGCAAGCCTGTTTAGAACATGGAAAAGCGCTCATCACAGGAGTCATCAACCGGTATGGATGACGACGACGTTCTCAACAGACACCAAAAAGCAACTCAAACTCATAATTATGCTCTCCTTCAAGGTCGCAGTAACGAAATGTCCGCCGAGGTTTGTTTCCGTGTTCCGGGACTTCTGAGCAAAGTAGTTCAGCTGGGCGAACGCTGCGAACTGTATGATGTAATTGATAGCGCATTACACGAAACGTTCGACAAGTACTCTCGGTTGAGGGCTAATCAGTTCATTGCTTCCAGTGCTCGAAAACAGGTATGATGGGGCAATTAACGGTTATTGCTCAGATTTGTCAAGTTCCAGGCACAAATATGGCGCGATGCAAAAGACTTTGTCTCCACGGTGCTTCTCCCGGACGGCGTCGCTCTCGCCAACCGGACGAAGGCTGCCAGAAACTCTTCGCTTACAGACGTCGTTGCCGGTCTCAGTTTACCGTAACCTCTCTCTTCTGTTGTCATCGCCGATCAACACTCAAGTTCAAGAAGCTATTTATAATTGGCAGTCATTCAAATTGTTTTGCTTTTTGACCACTTGAACCATCGTGTTCCAACCTTTGGGTTGCTTTAAAACCGGAGTGTGTCGAAGATGACATCACTCAATGCCATCTTTTGTAGTCACTCAGTCGCTTACGACCCTTCTCGGGTCACATCGTATATTGGCTCAGGCTGACTCTGGCCTCCTAATAAACTCAGTCGTCACTTTTTTGTGTCTCTGTCCAGGCAAAAAACCACTACCCGCGTTTTCCCTTGAGGGAAAGATACGTCTGGAAAACCGGTGTTTCCTTTAAGGTCGCTCCGAATTTGCTTGCAGCGCTTCCTCGCTTTGTCTTCATATATCCGGACTCGCGAAAATTGGCTAGCCGCGCGGTCACAAACTTGTTCCTAAATTACCTCACAACATGACGGTCTGTCATTGAGGGTAATCTAAGCGCTTCCTCAACGCCTCGTCATATATTACGTTTCCCTAATACCATCATTATGTCGAAAAGTTTTGCGCGCGGCTAAACTTCGTTTCTTCTTTCCAGATCGAAATGAGAAGTGCGCTCTCACTTTTCTTAGCTGTTCTGTTCCTTGGATTTGCATCTGCAAAGGTATTCTGGCATGCCTTAGTCGCTATTGAGATTGACCGTATTTAGGACAAAAAGAAGTGCGGGCTGCCGGACAATTACGATGCTTTGCCGGATTTTGCTCAGGAAGAATTACGGGCTGTCTGGTGCGTGGAGTTGCCCGTGTCTTACTCAATGTCTGCGCTTTAGGAAGAATTACGTTCCTGGAAACCCGTGCGAACAAGAGCTGCTCATTACCGACGACATCATGGCGGTTCTCGAGATGTTTGACAAGGAAGACGGTAAAGGCTCTTCGCGTGAAAGAGGCGCCTCAGTCTCTTCCAAGAGTTCGGTGGACGTGAAAGAAGAGGAATCCGACTCTGACAGCAATCGCAGCCAGGAGTCTTCTACCGAAGTCGCTCCTGAGAGCATACCAAAAGTAGGTTTCAGTTGTTTTTTAGCTGTACGTTCATTCTACTTCCAGACTCTCGTTTATCCTACTCTAAGTCCTGCAAACCCTGCGGCGAACAGCAACAAGCGCGGTAAACATCGCACGACCACCGAAGCTCCGGATGATTATGACGACGAAGCGTTGACGACGACCTATTCCTCCCCTCGGCGGACGACTACCACAGGTAAACATTGTGGGAATGCGAAAAATAAGATGTGTTATGTGCAGCCAGAACAACCACAGAGGAGGAATATGAGGATTATGAGGAGAAGACGACAACCACTACACGCCGCCCGAAGATGAAGCACAGAAAACACAAGACAAAGCGACCCGTTTCGGAAGATGTCGACGACCAGGACACTGTCCAAGGGGTTTGTTGGACCCTTATTGCTGATACTAATCTTCTTTTTTTAGAATTTCCAAGATATCCAGGGCGCTCGGCTAACTAGCGATGCTGAAAAACTTCCCTTCTTGAAAACAGCTTCCAGTGACGTTGTCTCCGAATTCACGAAAGTCCTCCAGGACAACGACATTCCGTCCGAAGAACGTCGGCAAGAGCAGGTAAGGAGTGGTCCGTCGAATTTCTCACACCAACAGTGAAAACGTTCCAGATCCACTTGCTGGCCGTGTCTCTTCTCAACTCAAAACAACTGCAGCTCTACAACGCCTGGTCCACGAATCAGCGCAAACGTCTCCGAGAACAGGAAAACCGGACACGCCTTTCTCGAGACGCTCAAGATGCCCTCAAATCTCTCAGTGCTGCCGACGCGACGAAGCAGCATGATTTGGTGCGAGCTCTCCCGAAAGTTGTCCGCCGGGAACTTCGTGAATTTTCTGTGCGGCAGCAAAAGGCTTCAGCCGCAGCCAGATTTTGATTCCGTCTCAGAAACTCATTGCAATCGGTTGAAACAATATTTATATTCGATAAACTCACTACAACAATTCGTTGGAAATATGAAATGCCCAGGTTAGGCAGATACATAAAGAGAGAAAGAGAGAGAGAGAGAGAGAGAGGACTCACACGAAAGGAACTCAATGCTAAAATCTCAACAAACACACGGGCGTTAGAGAGTATTTGGATGTTGGTGTAAACAGACAAGCGTTAGGTTCACAAATTAGAACGGGAAAGAGAAGAAGATAATGAGATTCGAAGAATACAGGACCGCATCTAAGCTTCGCTGGCATCGTCTCCTCCGTCGTCCATGGGACCTGAAAGAAAGGACAGCGTTATAAAAGGAGTGAAAGAGTTTGTGGGGCAGTGGAATTCAAATAATTCTAAGGTCGATTCTCGTCGTGTTCATCACCTAAAGACACCTCTCTAGGTCTACGCGATCGGTGGATATACCCTTCCTTACCTTCAATGTTCAAGGTCAGTTCAACGTTGGCTTCTCCGGCCTCGTTCTTGATGTTGCAGATGTAGGTTCCGCTGTCCTTGGCCTTGTAGTTCTGAGCAAACAAAGCCTCGTTATTAAAGTTATTGAACCCAACTATACCTTGAGCTCAAGCTGAGCGGTGAAGGTGTTGGCAGAGCCATCGCTGGTTTGCGTGAACTTGATTCTGCTAGACTCCTTCATCTTCTTGCTCTTGGGGTTGATCCAAGCGACTTCGGGGTTCATGTCAGCCTGGAATCCAATGTCGAAGACAATGGCTGGGTCGCCAGAGTCGGAGGTCTTCTGGAGAATTTGGGGCTTGCGGGTGAAGGTGGGGGCTCCCTGGGGCACTGAAAAACGGCTATGTGTTTGTGATTCCTTGGGTCTGAATACCTTCGAACTTGACGGAGAATGTGGCGGTGAGTTTTCCCGAGTCGTTCTTAGCGGTACACACGAACTGTCCGGCGTCCTTCTCCTTCTTGGGGTCAGTGATCTCAATGGCGGCATAGTACTCATTGGGGCTCATCTCCTTCTGGACAATCTTCAGACGGTCAGACTCAGCGACAATTTCGTCTCCGCGCTGCCAAACGAAAGTGGGCTTCAAGATCGACTTGGCTTTGAACTCCATGATCATCACGCGGCCGTCATCGCGAGACGAGATTTGAGGCTTTTCGATGAAAGTGGGAGAGCTGAAGCCGGTGAGCTTCAGGTTGAAGTTGGCGTTACCCTTGCCGTAGGGGTTCACGATGGCGCAGCGGTACGCTCCGGCATCGGAATCGGCAAGCTCCTGCAATGGGGTGGCTGATATGGGCGTCGGAAGAACGTTATGGACACAATTAATCAACATTGAGTGCAACTTGTTTGTCTACGCCCTACTGTTTGTGAATGTGGAAAATATTAGTGTGCTGATACCACCCCTCTGCAGGGGTGTCCAGCGGACACATCCGAGTTTACACTGCGGCCTTGGCCAGCTAGCAGCGTCAGTTAGCCACCAGTCTCAGTGTAATACAGCACAAAAGTAAGCACGAGAGTCGCGTTACTGAGAAACTGCGTTACCTTGATCTTGAGGATGGCTGAGAAGGCGTCACCGCCCTTGTTCTGGAGATCAAACGCGAATCTAGCGTCGGGCTTCAGCTCAGTCTAAACGAAATTGTTCTATTCTGAACAAGGAAAGATCTTGGGTCATACCACCTGCTCGTAGAACCACTTAATATCGGGGGTAGGGTTGGCTTCAAGGAAGCATTCCAGTTCCAGTGAACCATCGTCGTTCTGACGAGCAACGGGCTGCTGGGGAAAGTGGGGAGCTTTTCCGTCGGGCATGTTGGGTTACCTGCAATTCGTCGGAAATCACGGTTTGCCTCTCTCTCTCCCGAAATCCCGCGGAAGACTACTGAAGGGCCGTTCGGAAGGAGTGTAGATTGACTCGGACATGGGCAGAATACGGAATCACTGCGGCGATCGGCTTCGGACCACAGGATGGACTAAGATCTCGCGAAAACAACGGCCAGAAGAATAGTGCTGACAGAGGAAGCCCTGTCGGCTAAGAATGGGTCAGTCGCCCCCGCATCTGATGGAGCATATCGGCAAAGCTCCTCCTTCCCGGCTTGCCGTGGGCAACATCCTATCACACCGCGGGCTATTAAACGAGAGCGGCATTGAAATACAACTGCCGAGAAAAGCGAAGTTTGTACTAAGAACGCAAATGAGCTCGGGAAGCGGCTTGCACGGCTGCCAGACGCGCCGAACTGCCAGTCGTCATTAGCGAAATGCTTCTACAAACGGCGCGTGTACAATATGCAGCACCTTTGGCGAAGGGGAAACTTCGGTGAGCAGCATATGTGTGCCTATTGATTAATCTCCGAACGGCGAGTGCGTATTCTAATGGGAGCGGAGAGGCGCCAAAAACGCTAACAACAGATGCAGCAAGAAGTCATGAAAGCATCGTTAAGCATCGCGGACTTCCGCGCCCAGATGCACATTTCGGAAACATTGCAACGCTGGCTAACGGGAGCAAAAAAGATGAGGTATCGCAGGATCGGTTTGGCTCTGCTACCAAAAAGCAAATAAAGAACCGTTTCCGGTGATGGACGGCTTGGAATCCCGGAAAGTGACATGAAACGGAAAGAGACGACCTGCGAGAGCTGAGCTTACCTAGCTAAGTGCACACTCACTCCTGGCCGCAAAAACGAGCACTCGAAGAACAAACAGGCAGGCGGCTGGTTGGAAACGCATGTGGGTGCAATGCAAATAAGACGATTTTAATTGCTACTGTTCGACTGGATTCCGCTGAAGGCTGCTGCCCGAACTGCTAGGACCGAGCGAACTTTCACTGTGAGACTATTTAGTTTCCTCTCTCACTCGGCGGCGAATAAATAGTTTGATCTGCTGGTGTCGCGCGAACGGCGCTCGAATCTACAGAGAAGTAAACAACAATACGTGGAAAGGATTTACGCGACCGTGGCAGTGCTGTTTTGGAGCAATGCTTCCTTCGTTCCGAGCGCGACCGCCAAAGATGGATGTGGACGATGACGACGCTCCGCCGATGTGTGAATCCTTGAAACGGACACCTGCCGCTGCAGAATACGTTCATATGGGCGACGAAAAGACGCGCGCGAGCAGGGCGATCGTGCCACGATCGCCGTTTTATTCCTTCTTGCATTAGGTTCGCGTTATGTCACCGGGAGTGCCGCTTGCTTGGTTGCGTTGACGACGCCAGCGCGTCGTTTAAGGAATGGTGTGAGGATATCAACTGCAGGGAATGGTTGCAACTCTGACCGCTACGCAACCAGCGCCTTTAATTCAATCGATCGACTCTTTTTGCCGTCGCAAACAAGCGTGCTGCCCATTTCACAAACAAATTGGAATACACGGGCGGACTCAGAATCCCCACCGAAGGCGTCCGTCGGAACTCCCGTAGCCAGCTTCACAGACTACAGATAACGGTATTAATCAACGGGTTAATTTACAAATGCGAGTAAACGGAGACACGCGGGCGCTGTTGACAAGAGGTTAGGCAAGAGATGAATTCGAGTAGCGTCCGACTCCCTGCGCAAGCGAGAGGTCTCCATGGAAACAAGCCCGTGCCTAGCAACCGATACGCACGTTCATGCTCGTCGTGTCCCAGCGCTGCCAACAAATGTTGCGGTCATTTATAGGGTCATTCAGGGCTTTGGATATTATATCATATCAGATTATAATGAGGTTCTTGGTGAGGAGAGCTGTTTGCAACACGAAATGCCATGGGCGATGACGGTACGATTTCAAAGCACGTTGATAAAGGACGAACCATGTCCGTAGATTCGCGGCCCAAACTGCTTGCCGTAGCACACTAAATTAGGGCATACGCAGAGATGCAGAGTCGCAAAAGGTTTCACTTACCATTGCAGAAAAGCTGCCCCTTTCTCTCGCAGAGGCTTCTGGACTCAAGGCGTTTCTCGCAAGTGAAGCACGTGAAGCAAGTGTTCTTGTGCCAGGTCTGAAATATCGGCTTGCCATGCTGCGTTCAACTTACTCCTTGAGTAATCGAAAGGCAACCACCCACCTGTCCAGCAGCAGAGACCTTCTCGGCTTCGTAAACAGTTTTCTCGCATTTCGGGCACACTCTATTGGGGTTAGAAGCCTGGTCAAAAGCCGGAACAGCGTGCGCTTTTTTCGGTTCCGACTTAAGCTGTCTGCTACAGTAGTCGGTTTTAAAGTGTCCACCCCTGGAACCGTTTTTTTCGTCGTAGACTTTGTACGAGTACGCAGCTTCTTCACTCGAAGAGATGTGAGTGACAGTTGGCCGGAGACCGTGATAGGTGTTCTGCTGTCCGACATTACGTTTGTAGCAATGTTGGCAGAATAGCTAAAAAGTGGCAAAATGGGTGGGTACGCACTTCGAAGTTTGGAGACACTCACCGATTGCTTGTGCTCACAAGCAGTCAAACTGTCCAGAGTCTTTCCGCACGAAGGAACAGCTTAAAGGAAGGCTCCGTTATCTATCAGCATTACACGTTAGGACTACTTACAGCACACAAAACAGGTGTTGTGCCACACTTGGCCAAACGCCGCCACTGTCTCCGGAGGGAAAACGGTTTGGCCGCATAATCCGCAATTCTTCATCGCACAACCGAACGCAATTCTGAAACCAATCTTGCTCGGAGTAAAACTAAGATGAAAGAGGAATGCGCATTTGATTAAAAGATGCAAGATAGACGGCGTTGTAAACGTATAAAACTGCGCTCGGCAGTGACCGCTGGAGACATCATCAGTTCGTCATTCCTTTCATATCTCGACTGACCTACTCTCCGAATTATTGAGACTACTTCCACTGCAGCTGCGAACTGTGCGCCGCACTCCGAAGCATCAGATTCTCTTTTGTTGGGACAAATCTTGCAGAAAAAGTTAAAAAAAACGAAAAATGGGACTCATGTTTTCGAAAGAAGACCAACAAACTTTGCAGGGATGTCCATAGTTTAAGTTATGAAATTTTCGAGTTTTTCGGATTTTCAGTGTTTTTTAATTCTAAAAACGCTTTCACTATGTGCTAACTAATTATGAGATATTGTTTTAAGCTTGAACCTGGCGTTGGAAGGCTCCGAAATAGAGAAACTGATCTCAAAACTTCAGTGTTACCATGATGGCTTTCCCTTTCCCAAGAATGATGTGATAGTCTCATGCATGCAGAGTTCTCGGTGAAGTCCTTCATGATCACTGTTTCCAATTTCCTCCGCTGAAACCGGCGAACACCAGAAAGCAGAGCACGAAAGCAAATGAGCACCACGAAGCGATCACCGTTCGAAGAGCCTGGGTTCCTGTTTTGGAGGCTAACATACTTGATTTCTCAAGGTTGCAAGCATTGCGGTGTAATCACTGATATACGTGCATTCTTCTAGCTATGCGAGTGAACTGCGATAAAGCGGAAGCTGATCGTTCGACGAGGTCTACGGTGGGTGGGTGGTGTTCGCCGGTTGCTTCAGGAAATGAAAGTGTCCCGTTAATCTGCTCGCCCACTGATCTCCTTCAAGGTTGGTGATAAGTTTTCATTCTTTCGTTTTAGATTGTAGATGTTTCCTTTCTTAAAAATATTCTTGTGTGTTTTTTCGTTTCTGAGAAATACCAGTTCGACTGGTATTCAAACGTCGTTGTGGGAAAACATTCTTTCAACGTTCTGTTAGGAGAAAGTAACCCATTTTAATCAGCCACCATCAAAGTAACTAGTTGCAAAGATCAGCACTTAAAAATTCAAAGCGGATTTATGCAAATTGTTCGCCTTAACAAGCAGCAACACATTTACGGTAAATAGTAATAAACACAAGACAACAGAACAGTTAAAGAAAACAACAAATTTCCGGATTGGGAAAAATGTGCGAGACGTTCGAGTTGAGAAAGAAAATCCCTGAGAAATGCGATACAAATACCATGTGTGAAATTATCCCTGAGTTAGAAGAATATCGAATACAATCAAACAGAATGTTCCCTGAGATAAGAAAAAGGTTTCCTGAGGTGCAAGTACATAGAATCGAGGTTTATAAAGAAAAATCCCTGAGTGTTTAACGATTGAGGCAGAGGAAAAAAACCTGAGGGGGAATGGGCAGACAGTGTGCACATCAAATGTGAGTGCTTAAGAACTCTACAATCTAATCTACAAGAGTATGTGAGATATACGTGTGTTGGGTAGGAACGAGAAGCATATTGAGTGAGGGGAACGGGGAACATCACCGAATACAGAGAAGAAGTCACCGGACGGGTGCTCACGAGGGGAAATTGGGCCTTGAGGGGACACCGGAGTCACCAGGTAATGTTCTGAGCATGTAAGAACGTGGAAGACAGAGCCAGACAAGTGGCGGCAAAATGGAACGTTGGAACTGCGAACAGAATCCTAGTCGGACTGAGCGAGATCACGTAGTAGCTGGTTCCTCGGCCACATCAGGCTGCGGAACAAAGGCTCTGATCTGATGTCTGGGAAGCAGAAGGGAGCTGTCGGACTGATGTCCCTTCTTCTTTGCGTGCCTGACGCGGCGACACCGGGCGGCCAGTTTCCGCATGGCGTCCTTGAACAAGTCCCAGAACTCCTCGTCGTCTTTTACGTATTTTCCAGGACCGAACACTTCCCAGCAGACGCCTGAACTTGGTTAAGAAACAATGTTTACAGACTCTGAACTTACTTTGGATGTAGTGGATGCCGCTGTCTGGCAGGTTGTTGTAGGTGGAGTGGTTGGGACCGGCGACGGTGGTCTGAGCCATAAGCTTCGGTCCGAAAACGCGCTTCTCAGCCAGCTTCTTGCACATGACGGTCATGGCTTCGCGTACGTCCAGCCGACCATTTCCATTCTTTCCGTGCAACACTTGCTCGATGATCTGCTTTTCGCCGGCAGGTAAGAAGTCTAAAGTAGCCGCTGAGTGGTCAGCTTCGGCACCATAACCTACGAGGATCGCAAAGATAAGCTTCTCGGACCGGTACTTCGATCTTTTTCGCGCTTTCGGGACTGAAATTTTGCTGCCGGATAAGCTTAACGTAATCATCGGATATCGTCTTCTGTAAGCGATTCCATTTATACCACCGTTCAATCAAGGTTTCCCTTGGCACCTTTTTCTCAATGATTTGAGTGGTGATAACGTCACTGGTCGGAGTGCGGTCAACCGAGTGTGAAGGCCCGAGAGCAGCGGCAGCCTGGAACTGTACCGATCGTAGCAATGCGCTGTTCAGGGTGCTGCTGGTGGCTCCAAACTGCTTTGCTAGCTCACTGTACAGATCGGCGCCCAAGGGCAAGTGCTGGAAAGGCTATTTCGGTACTATTTGAAAAGCAACTTGGCTTCTAACCTGTGTCCCCGATGTGGACGGAGCAGCTTCACTGGTATCCAGTCCCACAGGATCGATGTTTACAGAGGTCTCCCCGGTAGAGCTGTCGGTTTTGTTCGTGGATCCGACGCTGCTTGGTGAGCTCCAGTTGTTCTCAGGAGGTTGTTGAGGATCCATGAAGATTCCCTGGGGCAGAGTGGGACTGTTTGGAGTTGCGGCCGCTCCAAGAGCTCCCCAAGCGTTAGCAAAGTTGATTGTTGGGAGGCCGCCTGTAACGAAAATGAGACTGAAATTACCTATTGACCTATTGACTTACAAGTTGGGACTGGACGTTGAAACAAGGCCAAAGGGCATTCCGTGGCGGTTGATGTCGAGCTGACTCTGTTTCGGTTTATGAGAAGACTGAGTGCGTTTGCGTCAGGATCTGGATGGTTTTGTAGGTGCCTTATGAGGATTTCCTTTACGGCATCCACATCCCTAAATAAGAAAAATTTAGTAAGAGTGGAATGTCAGCTGCTTTAATACTTATGTCCTATATTATTTAACGCATACCAATTTTTGTGAAACCGCTGAAAGGCGCTGTTGTCCGACACAACAAGACTCTGATTTGTAGTGGACGGCTGGGTGCAAGCAGAGGGACAATAACAGCAGAGGGGCCGAGCAAACAAAGGGTTTTCAGAGTGTTCAGCAGAAAAGACGCCGGGTGAAAAGACGACCATAGTCTGCGATGCCGCTGGAGTACAAAAGACTTGAGCAGGAACAGTCACTCTGATGTCGGGTGTTCCTTTTAACCGATCAGCAGTTTTTTGCACTTGTTATCAAGGCTGCAGATTAGCAATTTTTTAAAATGAACGCCCGAACGTCAGAAACGGCACCAGTCGGCCGCTTGTATGTTTTTTGAGTAGATAACGAGGCGGAATGAGCAGCTGCGAGAGAGAGAGGGAGTCGTGAGAGGAGGAGCGATTCCTGGAACTGTAATGCCGCAACGCGCCAAAGTTCGCTTTTATGCCTTCCAGATCGAGCGACCGCTTCTTTGTTTGCACGTACGAAAAAAAGAAAATAGGGGCGTTCGCCTCCGGTAAACAGCGGTAAAAACGTTGGTTTGCTAGCGCCTACAGTAGTCGCCGCTTCCCGACAAGTTTGTTACTCTAGCGCTCCCGACGTCGCCGAACCGCGGGCGCCCTTCTCTGAGCGGCGGTGCCAGAAACAATTAGCCACGTTCGCCTGATTTCCCATCTCGACGTTTGAACTGTATCGGCGAAACGAGAGTTTGCCG
Organism: Steinernema scapterisci; assembly: GCA_000757745.1. Lineage (NCBI taxonomy): Eukaryota > Metazoa > Nematoda > Chromadorea > Rhabditida > Steinernematidae > Steinernema > Steinernema scapterisci. The sequence goes on from KN166136.1 coordinate 39,944, forward strand.
ATCGCTTCGTCCGTCGAAATTACAAAGCGTTCAGCATCAAGGATAGATGTGTGCGGAAAATGCAAGCGCGGCGACAAGAAAAAAGCGATCGGAAGGTCGGAGGCTGATACAGAATTGCACCCCAGCGCTCGCGGCGCAGATAAAAATGCGAACATCAAGAAAGAAACAATACGGCCCTGAGATGAGTTCCTGTATTTGTTTCCCAACTGTCCGTTTCTGTGGCAACCGGCTCCCCTATCAGTTTATCAAGGCTCCTTTCTGCGCTCGCCTTTTTCCGAGCCGATCGAACGATGTGCCTGTTCCGGAAACGTCAACAACTCCAAGCTCACGTGATGCAGTTTCCATTGTTGCGCGATAAAAGAGGAAATGAACCTTGATCATTAACTTAGGATCCCAAAAAGCGTTCTGGCTGTTTTTTATAACTTCCAATTCTCCGAAAAAGCCTCGATGAGTTGTTCAGTTTGACACTTTGAACAGCCAGGCAAACCGAAAGTCTGAGAAGCGGTGCGACCTTGAATAGTGTGCGCTCGTTGGAAGGCATTCAACGCGTCTCGACAAACGAGCTGATTCGAATTTCAGTGGAAGTGAGGCTAGCGCTGGCGCGGAAACTTGTTTCTGCGAGCTGAGTCAACTAAAACGCGAACTCCGTTCTCAGTTTCATGCTATGAGAGTCTAGGTACGCGCTGGAATCGATTAACAAACAGGTTTCGCTGATAATGACACTGCAAGCTTTCAATTCACACTCCGGACGAATATCACCGGAATACTCGGAAAGAGGAATATCATGTTTCTGAACACACTCACTTTTTCAGTTCTCGACATCCATTGCAGAACGTGGGAGTTGCCGCAGCCGGAGCCGCGGTTCCCTGTTCCAAAGTATCTTCTTTGACTCGCCAAAGTCCACTACCTTGCTGTTGAATCTGAAATCAACAGTCGTCAAGTTACTTCCAGAAAGCATATGAAAGCGTTTTCATATTCAGTTTGGGATTTATCTTGGATATTGGTTTTTTTGTGTGCCCGGAGTGGTCACTAGGATGGAAGTGAGTCATAATTGTTCACTTCTGTTTTTGGCGCTTTTGCTGTTTGGCGACCATTTGCCCAACTGAAGGAACGAGCGCAGTGTTGCGCCGCTTCCCCCTTGACAAGGGAACGAAATTGCCCTTCGTGCGGCACCGAAGATGCGAAGACACCATTCGGAACAAGCGAATTTCGCGGCAAAAATCCGGTTGAGTCGGTCGTTCACAGCGACGCGTTCAGAAGAAGCCCGAGCCTTGCCAAGGTCGATTCGCTGAACTAACTGCCTGCCGATCAATTGAACAACGCATCCTGCGCGTTCTTGTGATAGCAGATGGTGGAAACGTGTTTCGTCGATTCCACAGCTTCCAACTCATTCAGCTGAACCCTTTTAGACACGTCTGCGAGCGCAATCGGTCGGTTTTAAAGTCGAAGTTCTCCGAGCGCATTTGCTGATTGATTTCACAACTTCGTTGCATTACACTAATGAGTGATTTTTTGATTACGTTCGGCAAATGTTTCTTTCCGCTAGCGCAACGTCGAGCTGAAGTGACGACGGAACAATTGTCTGCAACAGCAGTCGAACATTTGAATACAGCAGGGAAGCAAGCCGCCCCGCCGAATCGCCGCTTTCCGCCAAACTGAAGAGCCAAAGAGACTTCCAGCGACTGATGGCGTTCTTAAAGTGTAGGGCACTACTACGCGCACATGTATTTTGAGGAATACGACAATCAGTTAGATAGTGTGACAGCCGAAGGCACAATCGACTAAAATTGAAGCAAGGAAACAGCAGCAAATGTTCCGATACTAAGCAAATTGTAGTTGGGAACCGTTTAAAAGCGGTCGAGGGGTTAATTTTGTTGGTACCACTATGGACAAAATCTTCGAACGCAAAGAAACATTTTTTGCAATTGCAATTGAGTCGCGAAAACACTTCAGAGTTTGGCGGAACCACTCAAAAGGTATTAAAGACTTACCTGTTGCAAGTACGCTTGAACGAGTAGCGAGGGGTAGTGGTTAACGGAATGCCCTGAGACTGCCAGTGTGAAGCTGAACACTCGGAATCAACGACAACGGCGACGTGCGCGGAAAAAGCGACTGTTCGGAGCGAAAAACCAACAAAGAATACCCTGCGACGTCGTGTGTGATGTGTTGCCGCTGGTTTTGAAAAACTCGCGTTGTTTGTTGGCGCGACTAGAGAGTCCGCGTTCGGGGCGGCGTTCAGACAAGCGGCAGTCGCGAATGCACGCAGACACGCAGAGCGAGAACGCGCGCTGGCAGGAGAACGCAACTGGGCGCAGGCGAATGCTCCGCTCGAAGACGATACGAGCAGCGGCAAGCGGAATGCGAAGAAGAGCGAACGAAAGATGCAAGGGAGCGCGCGAATGCGGCGACGGACCCGGGCTGACATTGGCTGGCTGGCTGGCTGGCTGGTCCGTGGGATGACTGGGTGCTTAGTTCGCAAGCCGATGTCAGCGATGCCAGGCGGAAGATAGCTTTCCCGATGTCGCCGCTCCAGCTTAGTTCGAGGTGGTGCCGAGAGAACAGCGTTTGCCAAAAGGGAACCGCCACGATGAACCAACGGCGGTGCAACCGCGTCCCCTCCCTTCCGCGCCGAACTCTCCCTATCACGAACGAGGAGGACGAAGCGTTGCCACTCAAAATGTTCTCCTGCTCTGGGGGTCGTGTGATCGGAAGAAACGCCACAGCCACGCCGATATTCTGGCACTTTCAAAGAAGAGAACGCGGAACATGGTTTGTTTCAAACCGGGGAGCAACCAGCGCACTCAAAAATTTATGACCTTACTTAGGTAGCAGCCGCGCACGGTTCTGAATAGGAAGAGTTGCGCAAACCGGACGCCGCAAGAGCAGTTTTCGCTCGCACGGGGACCAGAAATTTAGCAGGACTACTCTATCCTCGTACTCTTGAACGCTGTTCTTCCGAAATCGATATTTTTGGAAACGCTTTTATTGGGACTTTTTCGGACGCGTCTTTGGCCCGAACACGTTCTTTGGCACTCCCATTTCGGACAAAGCGCTTGATGGCTGACGGAGGTCTTTCTTTGCCCTTGGCGATCAATGCGCGTACACATGGCACGTTTCGGTGGGAACACTAACACGTAGTTCCTCGACTTTGACTCAGATACAAACTAAACGATTGATCACACAGGGGTTAATTATTCCAGAAAGAACAAGGTGGGCGAATATGCAAAGCAACGAAAACTCATTGTGTCCTTGAAACGTTGCTACGTTTGAATGATTCCCTCCAGGGAACCCTTCGGTTGATAAATTTAAGGAGACTAAACAGCACGTCAAACAAGACAAATTCCAGAGTTGCAACATAAAACCCGAGACACTAGCTTCTCAACGAGGAAACAAGGACTGCTTACCAAAAACGGCGCAAAAAGCACAAAAACTGATTCGCTCCACTTTCCGCCTAATCGGTTTTGCAGGAAATACGAAGTAAAACAAAGACATCGAGTATACGGTAAATAATTTATAGAACCCACCAATCAGAGCGCTCAGCTAATTAACGCCGTTTGTGGTAGCTGTCGCTGCAGGCACATTTTCACCTGGCCGGCGTTCTCGGAAAATACTTTTCGTGTCGCTTTTCTTGAATTTTGCAGAAGAATATGATAATTAGTTTCGTTCGACGGCAGGTGAATTCATTTGGTTCCGATACATTCAAATCGCGTAGCCGAAGAGAATGAAGCTTACCAGAGACAAAAACGAGCAAGAATGGCACGACGCCTATTTGTCAAAATCTTATATGCATGGTTACTTTAGATGAAACATAAAAGATTTGGTGAAAACTGAGCAGAAAATGATAGACAGGCACCTAGTTTCTTAGTAGTCGCATGGCTTTATTTAGTCAAATGAAGATATTCTTTGTCTGAATGGAGACAATTTCAGGCAAATGGAAAGGAGCGGTATATATAGGAAGTAGGATACAAAGGATACATATAGGATGCAGGCCCTTGGCATCCAGGAAGTACAAAATTGCAAATTCTTTGCAAAAGCGAGCTATGTGCTTTTACAACGTGCATCACAGCTGATTACCAATCAGTGACAATAAGTAACAGAAACCTCAAGTTAGATGTGTTTTCAATTCCAAACTTTTTTTTATATTTTATTTTTCAGCTATTTTTAACCGTATCCCCGACTCTGGTAGACTGCTGCTTTTGTTGTCTTAGAAATAAACAATTTAAACTTTTGGGTTTCGCAAAAAGCTAACCAAAAACTCAAGAAAAAGAGAAGCGAGATGCAAGAAAGAGCTTGAAGATGGCTCGATTCCAAGCACCAGGTGGATGAGACGTTTCGATAATGATGTTGTTAAACGTCTCAATAATCAGTGAAAAGGTTAAGTCTCGTTAACAGAGGTGACATCGAACTTTTTTGTGAATTCTTTTTACAACCGTGTTTAACTGCGTAATCAATGTATATAACTCCATAAAATTAAGCCAATTCCTTAGAGTTCTGAAAAGAAATGTGATAATTTGGCAAGAAAACGCCAATTAACGGCTTTATGTACGGCAAGGCAAATGAGGGAGGGAAAACGTTCTCTTCAAGCAGACACAATCAAATGCTGAATTAGTTTGACTGCGTGCCGTCCACATGAATGAGCGTTCTTTGGGGTCACTGTCACCAACAAAAACGTTCATAATTCTTCCTAAACAAGTATAGGAATCGAACATCGTTGTCTACAATAATTACCAGCAATCAAAATCAGCGCAATTTTAATTTTTGTTTTAAACGCTGAGCTTTATTTCCTGAACTCTATCTCCTCACTTTTCAAAACATGTATTGTTCGTCGGTCTCTAAGTCATATTTCAAGCGATAACATTGAAACTTCGTCAACCACTACGTCTCTCTTGAATCTGTCTTACCCGAACACATAATTCTGCCCACTCATCTGCCAGCATAGGTTTCGCCCTTATGAACTGTGAACACGTCCTAGTCTTTGCCCTGCCGCCAAAGACCTCTTGAAGCCGGTTCTTGTTTGCTTTGAGGGTTTGGATCAGGAAGGCTGAACGCCGGTATTTTTGTTTGATCACTTTGTCATTTGCTCAATGGCGGAATGCCTTCCAGCAGAAGATTGCGGGTCCAAGTGCCTCCTGCTCTAGTGCAAATATTGCAAACCTAACGAATGTTGGCGCATGACGCTCGTTGGCGTCAAAAACAAGCGTGTGGAAGACAAGTTCGCCGATCACCGTCAGGAAGAAAGGGAAATCGTCGCGATGATTATCTCGTTTTTCGCGAGAATGACATAATCTCGTCCTAACCTTTCACTCGTCGATCAGTTTGCCCTGGGGCAGCCAGTTCGTTGTTTACTGGGAACAGTTAGGTGACGACAGAATTTACGCAGAAGATGCCTTCAGTTTGTTTTCGTTTTCTTGCGTCGCAAAAGACAGGTCGACCCACAGATGTTGTTTAGAACCGTCAGATCCACGTACGGACGTGAATTTTTGTATTCTGGCAACAGTCGTCACCGAAACCGACACGACACACCGCATTTGGATTCGACCGCACACGGCTTGGGCAGAACTGCGTGGCCAGCATTCCCTCGAAGAGGTCTGAAGGCCATGAGACCTTCTTAGTCCCTGAAATATGCGCGGTTTTGCGTCAAACCTCTTTGGTATTTTGCATGATTGATATCCCAAGGAGTAAGCGCACAGCCACTCTGTCATCGCCGACGGTCGCGAAGGCCGTCACGCGTATTAGCAGATAACTGGCATTCGAGGAACCGAACCGTATCAACTTGGAACTTGAACCCACGCACTGGCTGCAATCTGATCTCCTGAGCCAAGAATACAAAAACTGCCTTCTTCGCGGCTTCCTCCAAAAAGCGATTAAGCAAATACAAGGCTGTAAAGAGTGTTTGCTTTGACCGTCTCCAAACGGCCGCTTCTTGTTAATCAGGCGACTGCGCAAATCTCAAGGAAAGGACTTCCGCGCACCTCCGGAAGCACGGGGATCGTCTCGGGCGGCAATGTTTGTTTGCGTGTGACAGTGTTAACAATTTTGAAAGGAAGAAGGCGGAGGCGTGTCTTGTTCATTTTTCGCTCAGTCCGTATATAAGACTCGGGTGCACCGCAGTCGGCAGTTCAGTATCGCAGTCATGATCAGTCAACTCCTCCTCTCGACCCTTTTGGCATTCGTCGTAGTCTTTGCCGCCGAAAAAGAGCATCCAGGTGAGCATTCCTCCCTCATTTCTTGCCCCACGCATCCCGATCCAAAAAACTGGCCACCTTACCCGCGGCGATGCGTTTTGGTGCCGATACGAAGAAGGCGACGGTCGAAAGTGTCTCCATTCCGGTTTTCTAAATCGTTCATTCATCACACTAATTCAATTGATTTGGTCAAACTGAAGCAGACGCTCAAGCTCGTGTACATTTAGCAAGATTCGGTTTCTCAAAATCCTTTTCAGGTCCAAAACTGGTCGACGAAGCCACTCGTTGGAAGGAGTGCAAGGATGTGAACCAGTCGATCTACGACTTCCAGGTGGAGACTCTCCAGGGACAGTTCACCGACCTGAGCCAGTACAAGGGACAAGTGCTAATGATCATCAACGTTGCCACTTTCTGCGGTGAGTGTTCGATGCATTCGGACGTGTTTTGACGGAGTCTGATTCAGCGTACACCCAGCAATATACCGACTTCAACCCCCTGATCGAATCTAACGAGGCCAACGGATTCACCATCCTCGCCTTCCCATGCAACCAATTCTACCTTCAAGAGCCCGCCGAAAACCACGAACTCATGAACGGAATCACCATGGTTCGTCCCGGCAACGGATGGAAGCCTCACCAAAACCTGCACATCTACGGCAAACTCGAGGTCAATGGGGTCAACCACCACCCTCTCTACGAGTTCCTCAAGGTAAAAAAACAAGATATTTTCACCTTTGATCTCATACACTGGAAACGTTTTCGCTTTTGCCGCACGCAATTCCAGTTTCTGTGCTGATGTGTGAAAAGAAAAAAACGTCAAAACGACTTAAGTATTTGATACGTATTACAGGACTCGTGCCCTCAAACCGTGAACCAGATTGGCAAGACCAACGAACTCATCTACAACCCCATCCGCGCCAACGACATCACCTGGAACTTCGAGAAGTTCTTGATCGATCGTCAGGGACGCCCTCGCTTCCGCTTCCACCCCACCGCCTGGAGCCACGGAGAGGTCGTTCAGCCTTTCATCCAAAAGCTGCTCAACGAGCAGGCCTAAGTGTATTTTTGAAACCTCAAACGGGAACTTGAGCATTGTATTTCCCTGCAATGTAATTTACAAGTTTGTCTAAATATTTTATTACAGTGAAACCAATAAAATGTAGAAAAAAAACGACTCATTAGTTAAACATGGCGCTGGTTCTTCTGGACATGACGACTCAGATCAGGACTGCTCACCGAAGACGAGTCCTCTCGACCCACTGATCCGCTATCCACCTGTATCTCCACATCCGCCGGCTCGATTCGAACATCTGCATCTGCATCGTTTGTTGTGTAGCGCACCTAGAAATATTGAATTTTACGCGAACTTCGGTTATTGCGCACTTCGTAATTGTTCTGAGGGTAGTTGGCCACATCTCCGACTTGCGTGGTTCGGACATGGTAGGGGAAGTTTTGATTCGCCGTAGAAGGCCACGTCAGAATCTGAAATGAAAGAAAATGTGTTGGTTGCTACAATGTATACAAACCAGAAACACCAAGAATCCGTAAGCTGCCACGGCACATTCAACACCGCTCACAACTTCCTCGCGCACCCAGTTGTCTAGGACAAAGTTTGCTAGGACCAAAACGACCGGACCGGACCAGAACCTGAAATAATGCCGCGACTCACACTCAACTTGCAGGCCAATTACCAGAATGTCATGAACAACGAGAACGCAGCGTAAAACTTCCGTTTTTGAGAATATTTGTTGCACGTGATGAGGATGGACCTGAGGAACCAGACCCAGGCGACGAGGCGCAACACAGCAATTATGTAAGCTGGGAGACTTTCAGAGACGTAGGTCACCTGTGCTGGGTCGAACATCTGCAAAGCAGCAATAGAAAAAGCGGCAATCGATCCCGCGGTACTCTTTCTTCCCAAATGATCATGCCAGTAGAAATTATGGCGTAGCTGAACACGAAGAAGCTCAGTTTCGTCATGCCCCAGAGCGAAAGTCGTCCCCGCGTGACTGTGAATCCTTTCGATATAAGAAGCAGGAGGACCAGAAAGGTCATGCTCCCCACTTGCCTAAGCACAAAATTGTATGAATGAATTTTACAAAAGAAGTGGAAACCTGCAAACTTGGCTAAAATACTTCAATAGGGGCACTCCGATTCCATTGCTGGCGTAGGCGCTGTAGGCAATGCACATGAAGAAGAGCGAGAGGCACTCGAAGAGCAGAGCTTGGAAAAACATCTTGTAGGTCTGGTGAAGCAAATTACGACTTCGAAGAACGACTGAAACGTTTTGATCTGACGTTTGAAAACCGTGAGGACCTCGTCGCTTTGAGTAACTTACATGCGACGGAGGTGGCAGCCACGAGAATGGCGAGTTCGACAAGAAAAAACGCGGTGTTGACTGGGAGAATGACTGAAAGCGAGATATACTGCTATTGTCAATGCATAATCAAGCTTTTTTTTACAGAATTCATCGAACGAAAAGTGGTAGAACCAAGACGAAGGTTCGCTGTTGACCATGAGAATTGTATATTCTAGGTACAATCCTTTCCAGGAGTCGCAGTTTCCGATGGCCAGATACCACCAACGTGGTCTTTGAGACCTGAAAGAATCACTTGGAGTCTGATTCAAAGGTTCTGACGTACGTAAAAGATCTCTTCCCCTCACACCGAAACCAGCTTTCATTGTTTCGGGACGTCTGTGTACATCGTGTTCCTTCTCCAAAGGCCTGCTTTGGACTCAAGACCAGAATCTGGTTGTTGTTGGGGTTAAGCAACTCCTCTTTCTCCGAACATTTCTGAAACGTTTCCGTTGAAATTTATCCAAACGCAGAAACTTACGGTTTCATCGTTGTACGCAGCTTCCCATTGAGTTTCCGTGTCGTAGAAGAGGTATAGACTTTGAATTGCGTACTCCTAAAAGACACTGAAATTGCAAGCGAGCAGCAGAATGGGAGCACTTACTTCAGGGTATTCGATGACGAATTCAAGACTACTTGACTCGGAAACAAAGCAGAATCTCTCCAGGTACTCCCAGTTCTAAACGGCAAAAATAGACTTTGCGCCGGACGCAGCGGAGTTCACCTTTTGAGAGCGCAGCACACCTGAAGTATACTTCGAAAGAGTCCCTCCGATGAGGGAGAAGAGGGCCAGAGCCAGAAGCTTCGTCACGGCTGGGCTACGCATCCTGAAACGGAATCTACTCGTACAACGAGACGACTAAAAGCGGCATAAAGACGGCGAGCAGGAGAAATGTAAGACGCCGTGCGAACATTTAATTAATATCGAGGTTGGTGAGTTTGCAGTTCTGAGATTACGTGTCGACGCTCCTGTTGCCTATGGTTACACTTCTCCACGAGGCAGCCTCCATTAGCTCGCCGAATTGAGCGAGAGAAATCTCGCGCCGAGGCAATTAATTGGATTACTCCACTTGTCCTCTGAGCTCTTAAAATGCCGTGCGACTCGAGTTCATGGCACCGGAAGGACAAAAGGCACCTCATGTAGCTACCAACTTCCTCCTTATCCGGCTTCAACACCTTTCAACCGTCCAGATTTCCCTTTCGGTTGCACTTACCCGTAAGCCGGACAGGGTGCTAACAAAGCAAGGTAAATTGAACATTTCAGAACTAGAAGCTCTCTTATCGAAAATCTATAAACTCGAAGAACTTTTAATGGTTTCAATACCCGAACAGAACCCAAAACAACCAGAGTTTTTATCCACAACAACCACCGCTTCGCCAATACATAATCATTGTTTTCTTTTAATTTGCGGCGTCTCAGCCGCCTTCCCGCAGTCTTCTTGCCAATATCCTCGATTTCCCTCGTTTCCATGGCTTTCCGCAGACGTTCTTCTTGTTTTAGTCATACAATTGGAAAACGTTTTAGTTGGGAAAAACAATTGAGAGACTCTCGAAGGCTTTTTGCCAGTTTCTCGTTCGGGTGCAAAGTTCACTCCCAAAGAAAACTGCAAAGCAAAGAAATTACCGAAACTATAATTAACCTCGCTTCAGAGGATTAAACATGTGTTTGTTTACCAAAACAAAAACTTGTTTCCGTTGTTTTGAAAACAAGTACCAAACGAAAGCGGAGATTCCTTTTGGCGACGTCCTATTTCTTCACGGCAATTTGTACTATCTGTTGTTGACATCATTGTGGTTCTTTAAATTGAAGAAGTGATCGTAGACCAGTGTGATCAAATCAATCCTCTTCACATCAACTGTACGTGAAAGTTTTGTTTTTTAAGGAAAAAAGGTCGTTCACAGGGTCGAACGAAAGGCGCAAGATAGGTTACTAAGGAAGAAGGGTGAGAAGAACTTTGAGGCAACCTTTGTGTTCTGCATCTGGTTCCTCGTTTCAATTGTCCACTGAACACTTCGGTTTTTGTATGTAAACAGAATTCACATGAGCACATGTAAATAACAAGAACTTAAAATGAGAACGGATGGGAAAACAACAACAAGCCGTCACGAGAAGCGGAGAGCTATATGGAATTTCGCGCATGAATCTCAAGCAAACATCAGAATGTTTCTTTTAATTTGAAATTAAGTACCAAATAGTTTCTGACAAAACGCTCGGTCCACGCTACATTGCTACTCAGTTGTTCATCGTTATGCTGCTCTTCAAGTCGCGTCTTTCAAAAAGATCTGTTCGTATTCGGAAATTGTCGTTTGACTAGCTTTTGCAACTTGCTGCAAACCTTGTTCTCAACGCGTTTCGCAAACAATCCGGAGCCAAGGAATACCGAAACGGTAGCCGACAAAAACCACCACAAACGAATTAATTCCTTTCCCGTGCTTCCCACTCGCAGTCCAAATCCTTCGCGAGTCGTGAGGGAAGCGCGAAACATTACCGGATGCACAAAAAACAGCCGCACGACACTTCGTTTCAATCGTCACCAGCTTCCCCCAGCTACTTTGCGGTTCATTTGTGAACGCAGACTGTCTTTACAGTAAGCTTGTTAAGGTAAATATGGGAAGCGGGCGCGTTAATCCGAAAGCACTACAGTCTAATCCTGTGTCCGCTAAGGAACGGGCTTACAAAGGTCACTGTCCATCCGCATCTTGCCAGTCGAGGCGAATGCGCTGACCACCATTGTTCGCTCTCTTGTATCAAATTGAGTCTCCCCTCAAAAATGTCTTGGTGTACCGTACTGCTGCTCTCTGCAGCAATTTCGCTTGTCACCTCGCAATCCTTTCAAAACGTGGGCTTGGGTTTTCCGGAAGCGTGGGATGGCGACAAGTACGGCGAGCTCTATTGTCCTTCAAAGAGTATTCCGAAGTTTTTGGGTAAGTTCATTTGAGAAAATTTGAGTTTATTCTTGTTTTGTGCAGATGGCTATTTTCTGTGCCAACTCTCCGCGTCATACGGAAATCCGGCTGCTCCTCCGGGAAACCGCCTGAATCACATGATTGACGCTATCGGTGCCGTCGGCTCCTTTAAAATCAGCAACGGACAGGTAAATACGATTTCTTCAATTCCGCTTACGAATCTTCCTGCGGTTTTACAGGTGACCTTTTCTTCGCAATACTACCCAGCCAGACCCTACAAGATTTGGGAATTCTACGATCGCAACATGACCAAGTCTTCGGTCCCTTGGGCCGGATGGTCTGACTACAACGTGAGCGCTATGGCTCGCTGGGAACAAGTTCCAGCAAACCCTAACGCTGCCCGCTTCCACCCGAATCTCGATTTTTGGCGAGTTGGCAAAAAGATTCTCGCCGCCACCGAAGCTCCTTATTGGGTCGGATATCAGTTCGAGGTAGGTCGTTTCAAGAAGCATCATTGCTCAACGGTTGCAATTAAGGTCGACACGCTCTCGCAGTTCAAGATGTTTCCGTTTATTGAGGAAAACGATGTTTTCGGGAGTCCGAATCCGGCGATGATCCCCATTTCGATGTCAGTCCACGAACGCCGAAGCGCCGACGGATTGATCTGGGGATCGTTCAGCGCCATGAACTTCAACGAGCAGCGATTCTACCACGTATGTTGAATGCTTTATCCCTGTCTTCAAGTACAAATTCAGGGAATTTTCACTTTGGACGACAATGGAACTCGCAAAGTTGTCGGTTTGTATGACTATGGAGTGTGGGACCCGAACGCCTGCGGCAAGAACGACGAGTATATTGGTGAGTTTTGGAGAGGCGATTCCTACTTTTCTTGAACATAGCGCTTTCTAGGAGACAAGACACTACTGCCTGGATACGTCCACTCTATCACGTCAACCGAGAACTTCATCATTCTGCCGATAACTTCTCTGCTCATCAATCCCTGCAAGTTCAAAGAGCCTCCAATGAGCAACGTTCGCAGCTCGATCCAGAAGGGAGGCTTGTGGGGAATGGACTTCTACGATATGGTTCCGATGAGGTAGGGTACATTCTGTTTTCTAATCATTCTAAATTCGGCATCGGTGACCGCTCGTGTACAAAAAAGCGAAAAATACGGTACGCGGGCGTAATCGGTTTTCAACAGGGGGTCGTGTCTAGACCACGTTGTCGTGCTGCAATCGCTGAATTTTTTGTGTTGAGCTCTTTTCAGTTTTATCCGATTTTGATTGAAGCTTGTGTATTTAGGTTCCTTATTTTCAACAAGAAGACCGGCCAATGGAGCACTCAAAAGCCACTCGAAGTATTCCCTTCGATGTTCGTCACTCACCAATTGAATGCCTTCGAGAATCCCGACGGGACCATCTATGCCGATATGGTTGGATATCTTAGCCAGAGTTCAACTTTCAAGAATGTTTTCAGATTGTTTACGATAACAACGACCCTTACGTCAAGTACTTCTACACCGACTTTCTCACCCGGAACCTCTATCCAAGCACCGCTCGAATCCTCCGTTTCACCTTGGATGTTAAGGAGCATCGTGTCATGTACAGCTATCTTATCCCTCAGGTAACTTCGGATGGAATAATCGCAGTTAAATGAATCCGAATTTCAGGAAACCATTGCGGCCGATTTCGCCCAAATCAACCACAATTACGAAGGTCGGCCATACCAATGGGCATATCTGGTCGACCATCCGTTCGCTGCCGGCAACTCGATTTTGAAAATAAACGTCGACGAACCTGCGGGTAATCTGCTAACAACCCTTCTTCATTTTCATCTGAAATCTATTTTAGGACATAGAAACACCAAATTTGTAGCTGATCCCGCGTTCGTGATGCACGAGCCTTGGTTCGTCCCACGACCGGACGCCTCGCGCGAAGATGACGGAGTCTTACTTGTCCGATCGCTGGATCTCCAAGAGAACAAAGGTGCCGATTTTGTTCCTTTTGCGCTCCCCATTGAAACACAAATATGCTAATCGTTTCTGGTCAATGCATATGAGGGGTTCAGTGCCAAGATTATCTCTGTTTACTTTAGGAGTTCTGTTGATCATCGACGCAACTACCATGACGGAACTCGGACGCGCCCACGTTCCCATCAATGTGCCTTTCGGATTTCACAACCGCTTCTTTGCACGTGATGAACTGGACCTCACTGACCAGAACACCAGGAATCTGCTACATCCTTCGCTGTCTTTCGGACAACGGCAGATGGCATCGACTTCCACCCACGCCCAGACCACGTCCACTCGAAGGTGGACGCAGCCGACTACCAAGTCTACCACGACCAGCACAACCACCACGACCACCTCAAGTTAGTTTTGGCTGTCAAGCCCTCCGAAGCGCTTACAGAAAACATCAGTTTTTCTAGGAGAATTTCTTTAAAAACGCGAAGAAAATCTGTTTTTAAATATATATTTAGCAACGACCGCCAGAACGCCGAGGACTCTTCCGACTTGGCTTCCGGTCGCTCCATCGTCCTCAACAAAGCCTTGGTGGGAACTGGTAAAACAATCGACCCAGTACTCAACTGCGGTGCCATCCCAAAGTACCACAATTTTCAAGGTATTTCTCGGGCAAAAGAACTAAATTTAAACTAAAAATATTCAGCACCGTCCTCAAGAGCCCCTGCGACCGCTTCATCCCGTTCCAACCTCCCTGGAAACTCCTCGCCTTCCACCCGTCTACAACAAGATCGAGACCGCTACGAACACAAACCAGCTTCCAACGACAACAAGTCCTTCAAAGTTCATGGAATTTTACGAGGAAACGCTGAAATCGCTGTGCAAATGGCTTCCCAAAGTGTTCAAAAGCATTAGCGCCGAACTTTGTCTCGAAAGTGGTCAGAAAGCAGCCAAGTAGGAAATCTACGGTGAATTAAGATGTTATGCGGGATATATTCAGATGGGTCTCTCCCATAACAGACAGCTATGCGGAACGAATCCGTTCCTCGCTTGGAGCTATCGACGGCCCTCAACCGCAACTGCCGAACGTGCGGCCGGAGTTCAGCCAGCAACGTCCTTACCCTCAGTACCACCCGAACCAGCGTCCCATGAACTGAACCGTCACCATCGCGACTTGTAAGCGCTGCCGGTCAGCTCTTCTATTGTTTCCTCGTTGTTAACCGCTACAAGTGACCACTGCACCCAGAGGACCTGTCACTTGTTCTCTAATAATCTTAATAACCTGTTTGATTGTCCGCCGACGCAAACGCGATTAGCGCCTAATAACTCTTTGTTGAAGCTGCCTTGTTCCTAATAAAGACATGAGAAAAAACGTTTCCGTCTGGCGGGCTGACTAAAGACGAAGTGCACAAGGAAATCTCGGCGTTCGATCTCATCTTCGTGTCTGCAGCTGTGCACTTTCTGTATAACCGCGGCACGTGCCCGCGTTGCACCGGGCGCGAACGCTGCACTTCGGGCCGCGCAAGTGACACCGCCGCTTTTTGCTTGCTTACGAAAAGTCGGCGCGCGGATTCTGTCTCTGGTCGCTGGGGTCCTGTCAACGACAGACGACGCCATTTCTCGTCAAATCGGCCGCACGTGCAGAGATGAATAGGGGCCAGAAGTTCGTGGCGCCGACGAGTGCACATCTCACATACATGTTGGAAATGACCGCCTCAAAAGTCTGCAAGATGTTTGTGCTCGATAGGCGGCGCTGCGATCATTTCGAGATGATTGCTTCATTCGTTGTGCAACCCTGCTCAGTCGGGTGACCTTCCGCGGAGCAGATCCACCCTAATCTCTGGTGACCACTGGCGACCGACCCTATGTCCGATCCCTTATCTGCATCGGCACTATTTCTGATAAGATTTGTAGGGTCGACGTTTCTCCGTTCATTCCCTCTTTGCCCCTCTTGTGGGTGGGATCCCATCTCTACTATACCTTTGCCCGTTCCTCTAATAAACCCAAAATGTTCTTCATTTAAAAGTTAGATGTTCTGAATCAGAGAATTAATCGGTTTCACTTGAAACAGCGATTTAAATGGTATAGGAGTGTTTGCGATCTTCTCAACAGAACAAAATCCTTTTAGGGCAGCCCTTTTAATTGAGCCAATCGTGCGTCGATGTTCAATCTGATTCGTTGTTAAAGGCAAACGCCGACTTCAGCGATGGATTTTGCTGAGTGAGTAGGTGGTTGATCCGCTCTTGCTGAGTCAATAGTCCCATAAACTATGTAACAGAGATGAGGGGATCTATCGCTCCGAGTCAGTGTCATATGTCACTAGTCGCTTCGTCGGTGAGACTCATTCGCCGACTTTTGAGTTACGTGTCTGTTTTGATTCACGCCTGAGAACGCACTCAGCAGCAGCGGTCATAAATACTGTCATATAGAGCAGTCGCAGATAAACGAGGCGCTTTTTCCTTTCCAGCAGACGCGTTGTTTGCCCTGGTCGCGGCCACTCCCGATAAGCCCAGCGCGACCTTTCCCCCGGCGCGTTCAGCAGAATGTCTATGTGTGCTTCCGCTCTTTGTCTATGCTGGTCCTAGCGCGAACTTTCTTTTTTCTGAGGCCAAGGCCGCGGTTGCGGTTTAGCGGGCAGATCAAATTAATCTTTACCCAAAAGAATTCGACCGTATTTCATCGCGTTTTCCGGATCAATTATTTTTCGATACGATCGGTGGTCGCGCCCTGACACTTATCAATCAAATTCGCGTACCTATCGTCGTTTTTGAGCTGGGACGAGTTCTGAAATTGTCACGGAGCAATAGTTTTGCAGCTAGACGGTGATCTTCACTCACCTTACCGCATCACCGCAATGGCTCCGGGTCCCCAGAACGGAACTGAAAAGCAAAACGGTAAGCTGCAACTTCGCCCACTTTAGACATTGCGGAGAATTTTAGAAAATGGAGTGAAGGGAGAAGACCAACCCTTCATTGAAAGCAAGATTCCCCTGAAGGAAGATTTGAGCGCTCCCGTGGACAAGTACAATGCCGTCTACCTCATCATGCTTCTTCACGGAATTGGATGCCTCATGCCTTGGAACATGTTTATCACGATTGCTCCGATGGTACCCCGATTGCGCCATTTCAGCCTAAACCTTTTCCGATTTAGTATTTCGTCGACTACAAAATGAGGGAAACTCTGCCCAACGGAACCTTGGCCGAAACCCCGTACTCTAAGGACTTCTTCAGCTACTTGGGAGTTTTCTCGCAGCTCCCCAACCTGCTTCTCAACCTTCTCAACATCTTTGTCCGTCTGCGTGGAGGTCTCGCGGTCCGTATCGGGATTTCCCTAATCATTGTCGGCGTCGTCTGCGTCTTCACAATCGTCATGATCTTCGTTGATTCTTCAGCTTGTAAGAATCAGCTTTTGGCTACATATCCTCTAAACCAAACTCGCAGGGGTGTTCGGCTTCTTTGTGGTCACCATGATCTCCGTCGCCATCCTCAACGGAGCGAATGGTGTCTACCAAAACAGCATCTACGGCGTTGTTGCGGACTTCCCTCCCAGCTTCACTAATGCCATTATCCTCGGAAACAACCTTTGCGGAACTTTCGTCACCCTCATCTCCATCTTGACCATGCTTGGTTTGTTTTCATTATGTGGACCAGTTTCAAATGTGAATTTCAGTGTCGAAGGATCCTCAATGGGCTGCTTTCTTCTACTTCTCTGTCGCCCTGTTCATCATTGCCGCCTGCTTCGTCTCCTTCTTCATGCTTGACCGATTTGTTCGTTCCGAATTTGGTTAAAGGGTTACTTCACAGTGGCTGTTACAGGAGTTCTTCGTTTACTACTCCCAAAAGGCGCGCTGCAAGAGCGCTGAAGAAGAACAGCAGCCGGAGGAAGAAGTGATTTCGCTCCAGCGCTACACTGAGGTTCTGAAGCAAGGATGGATGCAGATGTTCAACGTTTTCTGTGTTTTCTTTGTCACTCTTTCCATCTTCCCCGCCATCATGGCCGATGTCAAACTGTACCGACCGGATGGAGCGAAATACGACTTTTTTGTCCCAGGTATCGCTTGATTTATGAACCGTCCAACCAAATTTTTCAGAAAAATTCTTTGCGGCCGTTACTTGCTTCCTGCTCTTCAACGTGTTCGCCACCATCGGATCCACCATCGCCAACTTCGTCCAATGGGTACAAAGCCGTTTTGAACTTCTTGCAGCAGCGATTTCTTTCAGCCAAACCCTCAGAACTTGTGGATTCCTGTTGTCGCCCGATTTGCGCTGATCCCGGCGTTCATGTTCTGCAACTATCACCCCGCCACCCGCTCCTGGCCTGTGTACATCGAGAGCGAATGGAATTTCATTTTCCTCGGAGTGATCATGTCTGTCACCAGCGGATACTTCAGCTCTCTCGGAATGATGTACGCCCCAAGGTTCGCAAAATAATCACTGTGCCCGTCTAAAAATGGCCATATTTCAGAGTTGTCGACCCGAAGAACTCGCGCATTGCTGGAATGATGGCCGCTTTCTTCCTGATCCTTGGTATCTGCTGCGGCATCCTCAACACATTCTTCGTGTCTCACTTCATCGACCATCTTGGTCACTAAAGCCTCTGGCGCAAATATCCTCGCGCGGGTCCCTTCTAAGCGCTCTTTAGTTCAAAAACGTTGCTCAATCCGTTTCATTGTTTCTGAATGTTCTCATTTCATCAAAATCAGTTCATAATCATTGTTATGCTTTACGTGCCATTTTCGTTCCCTCGATTCCTGTTGCCTGATCTGAACTATCATCCGTAGGATCACTATGTCCAGTTTCCGTTCTGTTGCAATAAATCCTTTATTTTCCACAAAAAGCAGCAAATGGCCAATTACACGTTGAGAAACTCGAGCAAATGCTTGTGCTTGAAGTAAAGGCCCAAGCGATCACGGCCGTATTCCTGGAAACATTAAAAAGACTCGAAACAAAGACCGCCGCTTACCGCAAAGCCAAAGCCAACCGGTGACACCTCCACTTGAAGGAAGCCCCAAATACCCCAGACTAGATGAGAGACTGGAATGAAAGGACTCGTTTCCTAAAACAGCGCTGTAAATGAAAAGCCGAATATAATGGATCCTCACCCGAACCAGCTTGATTGCTTCGGCATGGATGGCGTCGTCTTTGGACAAGACGCCCTGCTCCCGCAAATAAGACTCAAAGAACCCAATCTGTCGCTCCTCGCTTGGGAATCGCTCCGGGAAGATCTTGTAGTACGGCGGATAGTCTACATCGTAGTCGATTGTGTACTCCACAAAGTGATTCGCAAAATCGAACGCGCTAGAACAATGCGAAGAAGTCAGAAACAAGAACGACGGATCAAGCGCACCGGTAGTTATAGCTGGCGTACTCAAAGTCGATCAGGACCAGACGAGGGTCGGCCGGGTTGAAAGCAGTTAGCATGTTGTCAGGGGTGTCGTCGGAGACTGACGGCATCCGAATATTGCCCGAACTTGCTTTCGGTAGCAAGATGTTTCCTAAAGAGAAAACCATTGATGAGTTCAGGAATCGTTTTAAACCTTCTTGGAGATCGTTGTGGCAGAAAGTCACAGCACTGGTACTGTTCCGAATTATGCTCCTAAAATAAGTAATTCTGCAATAGGAAAAAACGAAACTGCAACTGACCTAAGAGAAGCGACTTCCTGTAGTAGGAGAGACCACGGAACCGCAGAGGGAGCCCATTCACGATACATTTCTGGAAGGTCGAACACATCCTTGTTCACCAACTGCCGCAACCAACTGAAATATTTCAGATTTTATACTCGTCTTTATCAGAGTGCTCACCGTTCCATCGCTTCGCAAAGATAATCGGGTTCCTTCCAGATAGGGACGTCGAGCTGGTGGACACGAGCCAGCCGCTTAGCTATTTTGTTCGAAATCGGAACTTTAGCAATTTCCTGGCACGTCAACGGTCGCGACTAAAAAATTAAGAACCGTATATTCCAGCTCACGAAATTAACCAACCGGAATGTATTCCTCGAGGCGGCCACCATTGAAGATTCCATACAGTCGGGGACCCAGACGCCGCTCGGAAAGCAGCGTGAAAATGACGGATTCCGCAACAAGATGACTCTCAGTTTCCGGGTTGAAGTAAACGCGTAGGAGCACCTTGTCGGGTTCGTTCCGAATTGGCCGATGTGGCTCCCCGAGACGGCACAGAAATAGCATATTGCTCATTCCTCCCCTAAGAATTAGGAATGCGCGAACGTTGTCTTTTGAAGACTCACTTAATGCGATTTATTTTAAGACAGTCGAGAGGAAGCGTCTTCCATGCTCCCCCTAAAAACCGTGAGCACAGATTGTGCGTTCTCCGCTTCAACTCCAGAACTAAATTCGCGTCAGTAGCCGGCTCCATGCTTGAAAGAAGCTCCTTCATTCCTCTGCAAAAAAATGCTTTAGGCTCTTCGAACCAGCAGTAGTTTGCTTACCTGAAGTGCATTGCGTCCGCTACCGCATAGTCCTGGTCTTCATTTCTGAAAAGGTGGTCCAAAACGAACAGTACGGAAGGTAAATGAGAACATCGAAAATCATTCAATAATGAAAATTCTTGTCAAAAACAAATACTTCATCGGAAGATGCGACCATAGTAGGTCTCAAGCCTAACATTTCCTACTTCAAATAAGGTTTTTTTCGCTTTTCAAAAGCTCTTCAACTTACGCCACTCCGTCGTCGGCCATGGTGATATCTCTCCGAGTCGCCCGGTATGCCTTTAAAGATCGCGCTTTTTGAGGACAGATTCCTGAATAAATTATGATAGAGCTCGGAAGCTGCGCGTGCTCAGCAGAAGAACCCACACGGAAGAAATCTACCCAAGACAAGCTGACACCCAAACAACACGAATATTTGCACTAACAATCGATGAAAAGCGGAATAAAGCCTCGTCTAGCCGATCGATTGCCAGCCAATGGCTGCCAGTCGCCTGCGCTGGAAGAAGAAGGCGCACTGCTGAGACAAACGATTAAAATATCGGCAACAGAATCCCTCCCGAGCCAGCTCGGTTCCATCCGATATCGCGCCCGACATGAAAAATGCGGAAATAAACTATGCTGTTTACCAGCAAATTCGCAGTTAGCAAGCCACATTGCTGCGCAAAACACTTGTTCTTCTAAAACTAAGTTCACTGGCAATAAATAAGTCTTTGTATAACTCTCGAACGGGGGATAAAGTGTCCTATACCACTCAGCTCGGGAGTTTCGAACTCCCTGACAGTAACCCTTTGCTCGTGGCCGCTTTTGGTTCCTTTGATGAGTTCCATCGAATCGGCCTCACTTTTCATCGCCAGAAACTTTGTGTCTTCAAACCCTCAGTCATGACGGCGTCAAATGCCCCACTGGGTGCTTGAAACGAAATCCCTGAATTTCAAAGTGGCTCGAGCACTATGTTCGTCAAAACAGCATCGTGACGAGCGAAAAAGAGCGAGCGGCGGCGCGTTGCTGGAATCAACGGCCGCGGCCGGCGATCATCTGTTGCTGCACGAGTGCGCTGCTCGCAGAAAGAAAGCAAAGGTAGAAAAGTTGTTTCCGTGCGAAATGTTTGGCGTCAGGTTTTGTGGCAAAAATTGCGCTCAGCGCGCTTCCTCCACACGAGGAGCCGTATCCATCCCCTCGTTCTCACTCGCACAGGCTGATGCGCCTTTTCCGTTTTTCGAAATGGTCGGTATTGCATGTGTCGATTTGCGAATTTTTGTGTGGCAACGCTGCTCGCTGTCAACCCTACTCGCTTATGATTCGGCCGTTACTCAGCAAACGCCCGATGGCAATCCTTGATCGCGTTATTGTTTATTGATCACGATGTTGTGCGCGCTGAGTAACGCGAGCGTCGTCTTCTCATTTGTCACTGAATCCAAGCGTTGTGTGATTGCGTGCCATCATTTTTTCAATAGAACGTTTTACATTATTTCCAGGGATGACCGAAACCGAAAAAGATGAAAAGTGGGCTTGTTCTCGATGCACGTATCTGAATTACATGAACAGTAATCGGTGCACGATCTGTAGCATCGAGAAGGACGGAAGCATCCTCATTTCTTCGCTGAACGTCAACGATCAACAAAGCCAAACCGTCGATCCGTCCAGCGCTTCTTCAGTTTCAGAGAACGAAATCGAAGCCAACTGCAAGCGGTGGCCATGCCCTCTCTGTACATACCTGAATCACATCCACACTGTCGCCTGTATTCTTTGTTCCACTGATCGGCCTGTTCGTTACGAAGCAGGGTCCATTTCAGGTTAGAATAGGCTTTTTTCGTTTAGTTTTAATTATGCCTTTCAGAAAGCTTTATGGATGACACAAACGTGTCATATGATAGCAGTAGACGCGATCGAACGGAGACCAACGTACCACCGAACACAAAATGGGCCTGTGTCGCCTGCAGCTTTCTGAACTGGCCAAAGGCTGTAAAATGTACAATGTGCACCACCACTCGCCCGTCTGGACCGATTGGAAGCAATTTTGACGGTCAGCTGAAAATTCCTGCATCAACAAGCGCCATTCCTCAAAGTTTGTATTCTGCCAGTTGCCTCATTAGAACTCATTCCTTACAGACAACAGTGTATTTGGCGCAACTTCATTGTCGGGTCCAAGCATTCTAGACTTCTCCTATTCTGAAAAAAAGTTTGATAAGGTAAGCTTTGTTTATCGTTTTGAGTTATAAACTCCTGAGGCGACGTGTTATAGACAAACTGTTTGCAGAAACCGATTGATTATTTTCTGGACAACTACGGTACCCTGAGCTCCGGTGACAAATACTTCCTGCAAACGGCTGTTGCCTTAATTGATCCAATGGCCGAGGTGACGGTACCGGAAAACGCATTTTACTTTCTCTCAAATGATGGTAATCCGTTTCGGCGATTCACCACCTTCGAGGTACCCAAATGGCGGCCATTTCTGTTTTTGAAATGTGGGCGTATTTTAGTGTCGTCTTATCAACGCCAGTACTAGAGGAAGAACGAAAGTAACTCGTGGCGATTGCATTATCGAGCTCGCTCGTAAGACTGACCTGAAGCCCTTTTACAAAATGTTCAAACGGGTTGCCAATGGACACGAAGACAAACTACCTTGTGCTCTCGAATCAAACCTGATTACCGACGCTTGCTCAAAAATTGCCCGATCTTTCAAAAGCTTTTCGAAGGAAGGAATCAACATTCGTTATTTGAAGAAGACGCACAATTTCAACATTCTAGCATGTATGTTTGGAAGGCAGCACTGTACATACAAAACGTTTTCCTTAGATCCCATTAATGGTACTGAAGTATCGAACCACATCCTTGGTTTGCTGTGCAAGCCCTGCCCATCTATCCCACCGACTATCGATTTTGTCGATTGCATTGACAGTAGCCAAAACGGTTTACTTCTTGGTAAACCAACCAGCTTGGCGTTGCTGAACCGTGGGTCTTCGTGGTCTCTTTGTGACGCAGTCATGCAGGTTTGAAATCTTGCAGAGAACAAATATTTTGTAAACGACTAATCTTTCAGTTCATGTACGGTATCTGCGACAGATTTTCTATTTTACGTGACGCCCTGGTTTTCACCCTCTCCCATTCGACGAAAAAGTAACAAGAAGTAATTGATGGTTGTGTGTTACCACCCGATTTCTTCAGACTCGAAATGCGTTGGAGAGAGCATGTCCAGCGGATGGCCCGTGAATGCGGTTTGAACTTGTCGGATACGGATTTGAAGCGCGACTGGGACGACATCATGACGGCGGCAACTAACCCCATGTATGCACTTGAACCGGTATGAGGAGCAAATCGTTTTCCAAAATTAGGAGCAGCTTTAGATTCATGTTTTCACACTCGCCCACGTTGTAGCCCGTCCCATCATAGTCTTGATGATGGACGAAGCACACAACGAAGAAGAGATGAGGGAGAAGGAGAACTGTAAAAACACCCACTGTTTCGAGGGGATTTATCTACCGGTTCTGTTGCCCACTTCGTTGTGTTCGCGGTCCCCCGTGATCCTAGGTTACCAGAACGGCTCCTTTCACGCTCTAGTTACTTCTGAAAGTTAGTTGATGAATATGAAGACAGATACTAATTTAATGATTTCAGTATTTTACGATGGGAACACCGGTACGGTTTACAGGAACATGAGGCTTCGTCGATCGAGGTCGACGTTTGCAGAATCGAAACTTCGATTCCTGACACGAGGCGAGCGCGAAAATTTGAATTTGGGATTCACCTACATCAACATGAACGATAATCGAGATTCACTTATCATCGATCGACTGCCTAAGAGGTGTCTCTATGACATCACAGTATTTTACGGTAGTTTTATATAATTTGTGACCAGAATCAAAATATGAATTTAGCTGAATGGATCCGAGCCGTGAATCAGTGCGCTTTTGTTAACTCTAATGAAGTGACCTTATGCGGAGTGCAGCGCGAGATGTTGACTCCCAACAATATGCTCGACTTCTCAGTCCTCTCCGAGTTCGCCGTCCGTAACGCGAATCGAAGGCGCCAATGTCTGAGCCAAGGTGACGATGCTGACGTGATCATGTCATCTACCGATGAGTCTGACTGCGAGATCTCGTCCGACGATACAAGCCTCAAGGGCAGATCAATCCTCTGCACCACTAAGAAATGAACTGTACAGAATTATACAAATTTCTATGACTGATGCTGTGGTCCTTCTCTCAAATTCTTTTTGTAAGAGCCTTATCACCTTGAAGTGCTCCTAGTTTGGCAAGCCCATACTAACTGTACGATTGTCTGATGCTTTTACACGATTATTATGCTGGTGTGTATGGGTTGCAAGATAGTTGCGCTGTCCTGCTACTTGTGCTCCTTTTGTACGGGCGTGGACACCGTTTCCATCTTTTGGCGAATTGTTTCCTCTTTCTCATTGACACGTTTGACTCTGAATCTTTACGACGTACGTTTTGCCTTTTGCAAGTTCTTTCAGCGATTTTTATATGCTCGGATTGCAATTAGGTTTTAGATCTCTTTTTGCATGAGTGTGTATCACGTATATATTGTACATAGTTCATTTACCTTGTAGATTACCGTGGAATAAAACTTTACTACTCTCCGAAATAGCCGATGACGGAAGACAAGGAATGGACAAGCCGGAGAGAAGCCGCGCTGACTCTTTTGGGCTGTTGCTTAGCAACGCATAGGCGACTGGAATAAAACAGAGAAACAGGCTCGAGTGAACAGGTAGGGATGAATCGATCCGCCACCGCCGAAGAAGATCATGTACCGTCAGTCTTCATCCAGAAGCAAAGTATCAGGCGTTGATAGTTGTAATGAAAACCCTTCATGAGTTTGTTTCAGACGAGTTTCTTCGGAAAGGATCCCAGAAATATCAGCGATGGATGAGCGAGGAGACATCGGTTGGACATGTGCTTGAAAGCGAAACGGTCTCTGTCGCCATTTCTGTTCAAAACACCTTCCACAATGTTACAATGGTGTTGCAAGGTGTTGAGATTGGTCACGAAACAAACTTTAATACTGTTTTTCAGGTTTTCTGTCCGGATTTTGTGCTGCTCACGTTTTTATCGCTTTCTCATACGTTCAGGTGAGCGTTGTTTATGTATGACCAAGCAAATACGGGAATGCGTTTTTAGAGTGAAGAAGGGATCAGCTTTGACGTAGTTTCACCCTACATCCAATCTGTTCTCTACGTTTGTTTCACCTTAAGTGCGATTGCAGCGTTTGACAGGTATTAATAATATTTTGCTATGGGCTGACCGCATGAGGAGAGTCGTCAGAAGAGCTAGTGTTCCAGAAACCCTTTCAAAAGCGAAAATATAAACAAGAAAGTCGACTTTTCACTGCTGAAATTTGATTCTCGTAAATAATGGGTTTTTCCTAGTGTTTTTCTTGTTTTTAACACGTTGTTCTCTTTTCAGATTCGAGACAGGTCCCAGTTTCAGGGAAAACATCAAACGGGCCGTTTTCATGCAGCATGGTGGACTGGCCGTATGTATCTGGACTCTTGGAAACATCGTGAATCTACTCGCGACCAGCTCCGAGCAGCTGGTGTTCGGGGATCAACCTGTGAATAACTTGACTTTCGGCTCCGTCAACGTATGGAGATACCTGTGTGTCGCGAGAGCCTCTCTGGCCATCCTGGGTTGGCTTCTAATGGCTCTACAACCAAATCACAACCATCTACGCCAGCGGCTTGTCGCGATCAAGGGGAAATAGCACCAACTTGTGCGCCTCATTGTCCTTTTGCAACATGTGGTCGTGTACACTTTGCATACAAATTAAACTTTCTCCTGTCTATGCAAATGGAGATGCTGACCCACTTTTGTCAACGCCATGATCAGCAATGGCTCATTTCCAACTTTACGAGAACCCGTGCCTGAGAGGGAGTGTTTATTTTCATTACCAGAATCCTGACTTTGTCACGGGGCTCGTTTTTTCGCGCTCAGCTTGCATAAACAAACGCAATTCTGTCAACTATCGTCACCTTGGCCCTGTTCAGTTTATTCACATGGACCTCGTTCACACTTGACCTCTCCTAAGGCACCCAACCCTCAACCGTGTGGCCGAAAGGGTGGCCGGAACGCTGATGATTTGTGTTCACCAAAACGCAACTTGTCACTGCAGGCGGACCGTTATTTCATTCCACCGGGACATTGTGCACGTCGCGCCATCAGTTGGAAGACCTTTTGGACAGCGACAACAACAACTGCTCCGAAGTGGACAATGAAGCTTTTGCCTACCGCCCGCCGGTTTTCGTGTTCACCGCGTTCGTTTTACGGCTCCGTTTCGCAACACAAATCTTTTTGATACCTCAGCAAGCAACAACTTACACTCTCCGCGGTGGGAATTAAACCATTCGAGCCAATGTAATATTATACCTTTGCTCATTCTCCACTTAACTCCAAACCCTCCGCCGATCACCTTTAAACGCTGCTCTTCTCATGTGTTGAAACTTTATTTCTAATCGATATAGCTCTTCTGTAACTAAAGACGGAGATTCAACCCTCAATAAGGCTCCATTGGGATCACCAACTTAATTGTAGCACTTTGGCATTGCTGGACGTTCTGTTAGCGTTCAAAGTGTTTCATTGTCTCGAACGACGTCCTCAAAACCTTCAAATTTGCTTTAAATTGTCATTTGCGACTGGTTTTTCGGAGAAATTTAACATGAATGATTACGCCGACAAAGACGTGTTGCGATCGTCTTTCGGCACTTTCCGCAATGTAAAACTCAATCGAGGGGTTTCAAAAGCCAGCGTTTCAGATCGTGGGCGAATTTCCTCGCTCTCAAATAAGCAAAACCGCAACTGTTCTTCTTTTTCCATATAATGTGGAATTATACGGGAAAATCATAACAATGCCGGACGACGCAGTCTACCACTGCAACAGCTGACTCGCTTTCGGACAGCGTCCCAAAGGCCGCTTGAATGTATGCATGAGCAGTATATTACATCGGCAACGGCTCCTGGGGTTTCAAGCGTATTTTTAATCATCTTTTAATTCTGTTTCCATCTGGTCCTTTACTTTGTGTTGTTTTCGCGCACGTTCCTTCTTCGTCACAAAAGCACCGTCTCGGTGGCGCCAGTCTGATGCAGTCTCCATCTGCACAAGTTAGGGAAGGCCTGCAGCCAAAGATCCGATTTCCCTCGCGGATGATGCACTTCTCGTCGACCGCATTTCCGACCTTGTCTGGGAGTGCATTTGCAAAATAGTTTTCTGTCATGAATCATTCTCACTGTGAGCAAGCTCGAACGCCGAATCCGCCCGAGTCGGGCGGTGCAGCCGCTCGCTTCCCGAATTGTCCACTTTGAACCCTTGGAAAAGGTCTTTTGCTAAACTGTTCGTTATCTTTCCCCGATCGTTTCCTTCTTGCTTTTTTTCTGCAGAGGATCGTAATCGTCGCCCGAAGCGTCATTTCTAATGGCCACATAATGCAGGGCCAGCTTTTTTGTAACCAACTAGTTGCCCTTAAAACTGCTATTAGCTACCCTCTGGGCGCACGACAGCAAATGTGTAACAAAACAATGCCATCTAAGCGCTAGGCGGTCCGCCGAACGGCGAACGGGGGCCCTTTGTTTTTGCGACAGTTCGGTGAATTTTCCAAAGTCCGAGTCTCTTTCGCCGCCGATGTCCGTCCGGCATTTTATCATTCATTATCACAATAGGCCATTCGCCCAAGCGTAGTGGCATTGTTTGTCCGGCACCGTTCGTCTTCAGTGGTTCGTTATTTATCCTCCCCCAGCGAGATGCACTTTTGAACGTTGGCTCCTCCTGGTGGCAACACTAAAGATCCGGCATTCCATTTCCCCTGTGTCAGAAATGATTCTTCGGGCACGTTTTTCTGTCTGATTCTTTTAGGACAGTTCATACTCGACCGTTTAGTTTCGCTCTATGGGGAACCGTTTACACGATTCGGTTCCTTGTTGACCTTCGCAAGTTTGGCTGCTAGCATCGTGAATAGGGTATCAGAGTGCGCACACAATAAAAACGGGATTTTTCACTCAACTGCGCTTTTTATATTATGATTCGGTTCAACTTTATGGATTGATCTGAAGCAAAACCAGCATCTTAATTATTTCTTCGATCGCTTTAAAAAAGAAGCTGGCGTGCTCCGCAGAATGACTACCGGAACATCTCTTCTTTCTTTGTCCATTCACAATACACACGGCGCTGCAATAATTAATCATTAGCTGTTGTAGGATCCGCCAGGATGAACCTGAACTTTCTGGGGCCTCTCTTCATCGTGGTCTTGCACATATCGCTTGTATTGGGACAAGTCATAACAACTGTGCAGAGGACTTTTGTTGTGGACGAAGGGGATACAGTCGACCTCCCCTGCAATATCGAAGAACTTGGTAAGAAATGTACCCTGGAAGAATGAACGACAAAAGGGTTTACAGACGCGGAACATGCGGTCGTCATCTGGAAACGCGAGCGTGATACGATTTTGTTTTTGGACGAAGACAAACTCGAAGGGGACAACCGCTTGCAGTTGCTCAAAAGCGGCCACGTAAGAAACTTTTTCTGACTGCTCCCACTTACTCGCGCGTTTAGAACTATACACTTTCCATCCAGAATGTGGAGCCGTACGATGCTGCCACGTATTACTGTGGAATCACCGTGAATTCCAAGATTGAAATCGCCCACACTTTGAAAGTTCGCGGTAAGTCCGAGATCACCCAACGATTTGCTTATGACATTTATCCGCCGAGCAGTTCCCCCATCGATCTCGATTTCTCCGCCGACTTCGCCGTTGCTTGCTAAAGAAAATGAAGACGTCTCGCTCCGCTGCCTCGCTTCAGGAAACCCTCAACCCAAAGTTTCGTGGAGGAGGAAGGTTGGTGAGACGTTTTTTCGCACCCTAATCTGTTGTTCGTTGAGAACAACGCGCCGTTATCCCCGTCCACAAAAACCCTCGATGGCCGACTGAAGATCAGCGCGATCCGCATATCTGACGCTGGCACTTACGAGTGCGTTGCCAACAACGGTGTCAAGGGATTCACGGTGAAAGAGATCGAAGTAAATGTGCAATGTAAGTTTTCTTAGATTATATTTTCGACAAAATCAAAATTATAGCTGTGCCGTGGGTAGACACCGACAGCACGTACGTGCCGGTGTCGCCGAACGCGAACATAAATCTGACGTGTAGATACAATGGGCAGCCTGCCCCGGAAGCCGAGTGGTGGTACAACTCGTTCAAAATCAACGTATGTTAACGTTGTAGGAAGAGTCTATGCTTGATGCTTGTAGAAATATGACAAACGATTCGAAAACATAGTGGAATACGGCGTTCGCCGCAATAACTACACCGAAGCGATTCTGCAACTGACGAACCTCGATGAAGAAGATTACGGCGACTACACCTGCCGCATTTCCAATGGACTTGGAAGTGCCGAAAAGACTATTCATCTAAGTGGTAAGAGGGCTTACAAGCCAATCAAACGCATGGCCTCGTCTTTCGACATAAGACTTGAGAAAAGTAGCGGCCTTAACAAACATAATGCGCCTTTGGTGAGCTCATATTAAAGTCCGCTTTTCCAGCCAGGCCTGGTCCGCCGCTCCTCATAGTACGTAACAACCTTCTCTCCTGGACGGTTCAGTCGGCCGAACCTATAACGGAGTACAAAATCATGTACCGCAAAGTTAAAGACGACGCTTGGAACCACGAATACATCATCCGCTCATCGCGTGGTTCGTATCCCTCTAATTCCGTGATTAAAATTAATGGGAACATGTATTAGACGATCAGCACGGCCAGTTGTGGGAGCACAGGATTGACGTCACCACTTTCCTTCCATCTGGAGCCGATTTCGAGCTGCAGCTTTCTGCTAAAAATGCTCTTGGCTACGGTTCTCTTGCACAGGACTACGTCACAGTCTCTATTCCAGTGCGTCAAGTTCAAGTGAAGCCAGGCATGGTTTTCATAAACTGATCATGTTTTTCATCTCCTTTTTCAGACAACCAGTCGGGCAATGGATGCACATACGGCACTGTGTTTGCCGTCCTCGCCTCCATGTTCTTCTTGCTGTGCTAAACGAAAGACTGCCCAGCTTTACTACGTCCTTCACACAAGCCTTTACGAGTATTAACGGTTGTTAGCACTGACATCCCATAGGTGGATGACTGCAGCCCAATTCCCTATCGTGACTGCCTATTTATGCCAACAATCCTAATGGTTCATATTAAAAATAAACTTTATAGAATTCTCAACCGAGCATTAAATAAACACTAACAAAACAAAACAAAAAACAGCATATAACAATTCTAAACAAGCTATTTTATGAATTCACAGCGTACCAAGAACTCCACGACATCCTTTGGAGGAACCTTCAAAGTGTCAGCAATTCTTAAGCTGTGCTCAAGCGCCATGTGATCAGAAAATGCCGACAGGTAGTCTTGGTGAGTGAAGGAGAGCTTAAGAGCATCATTCAACGCGTCCAGAGCAAGCTTGTATTCGCCACTGAAATATACAGTATATGTCCAACGAATCAACTATGAAAACTGACTGTTTGATATACAACTTGGACAGAAGGACGTATGGACCGGCGAAGAACTCATCAACTTTGATGGTCTCGTGCAAAGCAGCAGCCGACGTCTTCATGTCATCCATATTCAGCGACGCCACTCTAAAAAAATCATAATAACGAGCCATATGGGTACGAAAACATACGCGTGCAAGAAATAAGCCAGTCCAAACTGCGGCATGGCAGTTTTGGCAGCAGCGAACAGTTTTTCCGCTTCCTCCCGTGCATCACAAGACAGGTACAATCGGCCAGCCAAAAGATTAATATAGGGGTAGGTTTCGGATATCGCGTCGACCAGTTCGTCCATCTTCCTCATATACTCCATCGTTCCATGCACATCATTGTTGGTGATAGCGTGGATGGCCTGAGAGAAAGCAAGATGAGCTCTAAAAAAGTTGATTACACAACCATCGACGGTTCGCACGATCTCTCACCGAGCCGGGTGATGGTCAGGATTTTTTTCGAATGCCTTCAAAAACGACTCAGAGCTCTTTTGAAAGTTGCGTATATCCATAGCGGACATTCCCTCCACCATATAGATGTCGCTATTGTCGGGGTCGCATTCTTTCGCCTTGCGAAAAACTTTGGCTTGCTCTTCAGGGTCCGCTAAACCCATAGCGCGCAGTAATTGTGCCGAAACCACCAGTTTACGCATATCCTCTTCAGGAATATTAATTTCTGAAAAGAGTTTGAATAGAAGCCATTCGTTACAAAGAGCATGCCTACCTCCACTCGAAATCTCCCTTTCAAACTGGTCCAGAAACTGCTGGTATTCTGCGGTTTCACCGTGGTAGAAATAGAGCCGAGCAGCAAACAACAAGGCGTAAAGGTAATTAGGAGATGACTTATCCTTCGCTTCAGCAAGAACGATGTCGAGGAGTTCGTTGACCTTGCGAGTCCTGATCTTCTCGTTACATTTGATAAAAAAATCAGTTCCACTGTCAGGCGAGTTCATTTTGTTAATCATAGGATCCTCAACTAGCGTGTAGAAGGCCCACATATCGACGGCAGCTGTACTCAGAGGCTTCCGTCGGTTAAAATGGTGCTCCTCCTAAAAAAATTTAGCTTCAGACGGAAATGACCAACTAACCATCAGTATAAAGATGTCCCTAGCATTCACGCAAGCAGGATTCTTCTCCAAATACGCAGCCATGAATTGGTCGGCTAGGCTCTCCTTGTAAGACTTCATGTTCCCATACGCCCTAGCCCTTCGCTTATAGGCCTTAAGATAGCGTACATCAATTTCAATAGCTTGAGTGCAACTTTGCTGACAGGATTGC
The DNA here is from genome assembly GCA_000757745.1 of Steinernema scapterisci. Classification (NCBI taxonomy): domain Eukaryota; kingdom Metazoa; phylum Nematoda; class Chromadorea; order Rhabditida; family Steinernematidae; genus Steinernema; species Steinernema scapterisci. The sequence goes on from KN166136.1 coordinate 71,602, forward strand.
ATATCGCCCTAAAAAGTTCATGAACGAAGAAAAGTGGGACAATAACCACAAACCGTAAGTTCGAATACTGCTGCCATATTCTGATAGCAGACTGCCTTCAGTTGATTGGATTCTTCATTGTGAGCGATCGCATCCCGAAACTTATTGAGGGCACTTAAGTACTTCTTTTCCTTGAACAATAAATTGCCTTGTTCCTTCAAAATTTTAGGATCACGATCTGTTTGTGCTTCCTGCACTTTTCCACTGTGTTTCTTGTACAGGTAATAGCCAATTCCGCCGCCGATTCCTATGGCGCCTGCTACTCCAACGGCCTTTGAAACTGGTCCCCACGATGACCCTGAACCAATGCTGTTGTTGTCCATCAGATTCTGAAAACAAAACAAATTGCAAATCCAATCAGCAATTATATAGATCAACGACAACCTTCATTAATTTCACGAAAAGATCTCAATTTAACACTTAGAACAAAACAACACTTTGAGATGAACTTCGCAAATCACCTTCTTTAGCTTAACCAAGAAAGTCGTAAAAACAGAAGATATGGAACAGCACTCAGGTTCCTTTCAGTGGGTCTGAGGTACAAAACGCGAGCAAATGGAACAAATTTCATGGACAAACTCGCTAGCGTGAAAAATATGAAAACTGAGAGCATGAACAGTGAAACACCCTTCAACACTCACACCGGCACCGTGTCCTCGCGCGCTCATTCCTAATAGCGAATAAGCCAGACGAATTAAATGAAATAGACCATTTAGCGTTCAGCTTTGCACGACATAAAGCTGAAAGGAACCATCAAATCACTCGATCCGTGAACAAATTCGAACGAAAAAACCACTTTTGATTGTCCAAAAGTGCTGCTCGTTCGCTGGTCGCTTTGAGACAATCGTCGACTAATAAACGCCACATGTTCGCCCGACATAAATTTCTCGAAGGACAAATCTGTATGAACATGAGACGAATCTGGCTTGTAAATAGACGCAAGGTGTTTAGCGGTTACGATTCTATGTGCCCGTCCCAGAAGAGGAAGAGTGCCTGTGACTCACTGGCATTTTTTCAGTTGCGTGAAAGAGCTGTACGCTTTCTCTCTTGTGTACATTCGACCTTGCTGGCTTTTCTGGGTGATTTAGGCCATTTTTGTCAGCATCCTCGTGTTCCTGATTTCTGGAACTCTAATCATTTGTTTACTTCTTGATTTCGGCCTTGTTTCCGGTGAGGAACTACTTATTTTCAAGGCGGCTGACTGAATCCCTCGAAGCGTGCGTTTAATGTCCGAAGGACGACTGTTCAAGTAATAAGTTGCAGGGTGAAACCAACGATGACCTTCTCGGGTGGGGAAGGGAAATCGGATGAAGGAGAGTTCACTGTTTGGGTGGATGGGGTCAGTAGGTACGTCTCAGGAGTGACCGAGGAAACGAAATGCTCAGAGATCATCTACGCTCTTGCTCATTCCATGAAGAAGAGGGGAAAATTCGTGCTTGTTGTTCGTGAATATACGGGAAAGGTATGATTTGTCGAGCTATTGACCGTTTTTTCAGCTTGTGTAATCGTTTTAGGAGAGAACCTTGGCTCCGGACGAACGAGCTTGGGAAGCAGCTGCATCGTGTCCGTTTGAATTCCATTTGAGAGAAGTCGACGATGTTGCAGCGACATCTATTGGGAACTCAGATCTCCCTGTTGCCAGTAACCGACACAAGCCACCGCCCTGTAAGGAGAAATTTCGCTGCTGAGTTACAGCTAACATTTTTTAGCGTACGATGACTTCATCAAAAAGAACTCTATGAGAGATGATAGCAAGAAAGAAGCAGATGATATACCTTTGGAATTTGAAAACGATTGTTTCGTCTCCTCGTTGAATCTAAGCAGAGTTGAACTTGAAATTCTTGTCAAGTCTCAAAAGTAACGAGAAATGTTCAAAATCAATCATATTTGTGTATTTCAGTGATGCAATTCGTGAACAAAAACTCCGCATGAGGTACTTAGACAATACGCTACGCACCAGGGACCAACTGGAATTACTGCAACTTCAACGGCAGCGCGTAAATATTGACGAGTTTGCGAACGATTGTGATGGGTACTGATCCATTTCAGGTGAATCTTCGAGCTTCACTCCGTTGTATTCGCCACGATAATTGGCCACAAAAATGGGATGACGCTTTGCGTATGGCACAATCTCTTGATAACGACATTGCGGAATTGACGTGCGAAAAGCAGCGCATCAGACGGTAAGCGAAGTGCTTATGCACGTATTGGAAGCAGATGTACTTCACCATCGATTTTTCAGTAAACTTGTACTAAAAAAGTCAGAAATTACCCGCCTAACAAGAGAGCTGAAGGATGAATTCGGCTTGGATTGCTTAGATGACATCTACGGTATTTAAACAACCTCACCTAACTCTACTTGACTCCTCTTCTTGAGGCGGTATTTCTTATTATCGTATGTATGTAATATAGTAATTGTAAACAACTACCTAACTCAGGGCCTAATAAATTTATGCAGTGGTGCTTGTATAAGCAATCATACTCGCTTGCAAAGTTTTTTCTTGTGAAATTGAGGGGACAAGTCACTGGGCGTACAATTAGAGCTGTTTGCGTTATGCCTCGAGACAATAGTCCAGACTCTGGTTCATCTGTCAACTATCGGCTGAATATCAAATAACAGGCTCGCGGCGTCGTTTCGTTGTGGCCATTTGACCTCTCCGATACTGGCTTGAATTTTCGTCCATGCTCTCTCTACGTTACATTCTTCTCCCTCTTATAATCCACCTTCTCGGTAAGAGAGTCGTCCTCTTCACCAATGCAACTTATGTTTAGCGCCGTTACTTCTGGCCAAATGTGGGACGAAGGATTTTTTTGGATGCATGATTCAGCTTCGATCGAAGAACGTTGCGGTGAACCCAGATGTTATGAAAGTAATTTTTGGCGTTACTTCCGAAGCAAGATTGGTGCACATGTGCAGGTGAGAACCTGCGAAGCTTGAGGAAGATGTCGTACCTTTCCTCAGAACCATGGACATTTGAGCGTATTCTGGCGCTACTTATTTTCGTCTTTGTTGCAGGTCCTACAGCAGTGTTCTGCCCTGCTTTCGTGAGAAAGCTACCTCTTGTTCCGACGAAATACTGCTCGACCGCCTCGAAGAAATCAGCAGACTTCTGGTTTTCATGTGCTCACCTTTTTCAGTGACCATTCAGAAGACTCTCCTCGAGGTGGCCCCATGTGTGCGTGGGACTCTTCAAACGCGTCTCCCTACCAAAAACTGTCTGGATGAAAATCGTCACTTTTTTGAACAAATACGATCTTGTCGGTAATGAGACTTCTTCTCGAAAGTTTGCCTATGTCTCATTGCAGTCAAAAGTGCGCTACTAATAACTCGAAATGTCAATCGGAAATTGAAACATCGGAGCTAGCGGCATGCGCGGTGGAAAGCATTGAAGGCCGGTGCGGGAAGAAGGCCGCAGAGTTCTACGTACAGCTGCACATTACAATGAGCGGAAAAAACTTCCCCGTTCAGTGTGACTATAATGAAACCACTGAAAACTTCGAAGAGTTTATAATGAAAAAGACGATTAGGATTCGCCCACGAATGGAGCAGAAAATGTTTCGACCTTCCCGAACCGGTGACGTCTTGGAGGAAACAGTCGCGGATGCTCCCCGAGCAATCCTGAATGAGACTAATGATAGATCGACGGTCCAGTATTCTTCCTTTCCTGCGAACACCACTCCTGATGCGGTGATCAACACTACTCCAAGCAGTTGGCGAAAGTTCGTTCCATGGTACTACAATGATCCGTCGTCCAATGTGACTCTTGAAACCACGGTGGCCCCTCTTCAAATCAAAATCAAGTTCGCCCCACAAGCCACGACCGAATCAGCCTCAGACGCATCGGCACCAACAAATGTATTCTTAAAGGAGTTTTCCGAGGGATACAACGAGTACAACTCTACAACAGAAACATCTAACTTGCATTCACACCAAGTTTCGGGACGACCGTTACAAAATTTAGCACAAAGTAGCAGAGCGCTTATCAAGGAATTTGCAGCGAAGTTTGTTCAAAATTCAAGCAGCGACGATAAGATCGACTCCACACTTCGTCCGACTACCCACAACAACGGAAAGCTACCGCCCAAACAAGCTCTGAACCAGCTTTTCGCGGCTATCTACTCCTTGTCAGAATCGGTTTTCGAGCGCATGGAAGCAGACCAGTCGCGCAAAACTTAAATGGCTCAATAAACAAACAACAGATTTTGAATGTAATATTGGATTTTTAACATTGGCACGTGACTTTGTATTAAAAGAGAAAGACTCAAGAATTACTCACACAAGGCATTTGGAAGTTGTTACGTTCGCCTCTGCCACGACTGGAATCTATGTTCTGACGATTGTTGTCTTGACCGTAAACGGTCGTAGTTTCCAAACATTAAGAACGTTCGAAATTTTGTCGCTGGAGAGTGAGAGAACGGGCGATCGCAGCTGACAGAGTGTCGACAAGGGAATCGACCCGCCCGCCCGAAAGTGCTTCGCCTGTGACAGCGGCGATCGCTGGTGACGATTGCGTTCATCTGCACACGGCGTACTTTTGTGTTTCTAGCTATAAGGTCAACTTATACTGCGCGGATTTTTTCGTTTTGAAAAGTAGCACGCTGAGTTGAGCGTTCTCGTTCATGTGATCGTTGCTTAAACTGCCGAGATATGACGAATACCAAGAGTTACCGAACCAGGCGACTATGATTCACCACTAGAGGTGATTGTGTAAGAGAAGGGAGAGCGGCGAACGATCAACGGAGATTCTAATGACTTCACCACTGCTTTTCAGTTTCGAGACTCCCATTGGCGAGTCGTTTTTACTTCGCCTCTCAGCACACGATCAAGCCGTTCTGCTCGCTCGTGATAAACTTTAACAGCTGCGCACTTGAGTTGACCCAAACTGACGACATATTTACTGATGTTGCCCAAAGATCGCTTCAGGGAATACTTTTGATTAGATCCGATTCGATCGATTGTCGTTTCTTCCGAAGTGGCTTGCCGCATATGACGCGACACTGTTTGTGTTTGATACCGCCTGTGCGCAAGCGATGGTGGCAGGTAGCAGGCGGCCGATGGTGGCCTTGTTAATATATGTTTGATCCGCTAAAGTTTTTAGAAATACATTTTAGCCTGGATCGCCTTAAACTATTTTAAATCTTTTTAATCAGTGCTACAGCTAGAAGAAATTATTTCGAGGACATTCATCTTGGAAAGTGCCGCCCATTGGCTGCTCGCTCCATTTTATTGTATCCGGCCTAGCAAATTAAATTGTTTCTGTTTGTAATTATTTTAATTTGGGTAACTTGAGCATTACAGCGTTTTAGAACGATTGAACCTCATTTTGATTTTTCCAGGGAGTCAGATTTGCTTGTTCCAATTCGCGTGTCATATATGATGTTATCAGGTGACTAATCACTGTGAATCAGACTCGGGATAGATCTATGCCGGGGTACTTTTGAATCAGTAACATTTATTAAACTCAATTTTAGATGAGATAGAGTCATCAAGAACTCAGTTTGTCAGCTTCCGACTGGCCAAGTGGGTGAATACATGAACGATGACGCCTTTCACTCCGAGAATTCTATGTTTGACTTGGATTCTGTTCGCTTTTAACCGCGTTCACACTACTTCCTCCGACGAATTACAAAACATCCGCACGTTCCATGTATTCCAAGATCTCGTAGCAGTGGGGAATGACGACTCAATTAAAATCCACCGCTTCGATGCCGCCACAAATGATCTCGCGAAGGCTGAACGTCAGGTCTCCCTGCAACGGACCTTCAGTGGCAGCGACGTTTCAACGCAGATTCTGCATCTGAGGCTGTTAAACTCCACAAGTCTTTCTTACTGTGATCCTTTTGCATGCTGGTAGGGTCTGAAATAGCAGATTCACTGTGCTAATACGACCCGTTCAGGTTGTGTCACGTGGACTCGAAGGAGTCACAATGCAACGGATACTTCCTCAACCGCCCGGGAGATGCACAAAGACAGATGAGAGTGGTGCAATGCGTCGTAGACCAGACTCACATGACCTACCGTTTTCTGGACAACGGGCGGAATGCATCTATCGTCCGGTTCAACCTCGCACCAATTTCGAGAGAACAGTTAGGCGGAGCAGATTATAACAGATCCTTGAAATTGGTTGTTTAGAATTCCTAATTACCCGCTTTATGAAGCGATGGACGCAGAAGGGAGCAGCATCTATGGGCAAACCCTGGTGGACGGATTTCAGTACAACGGATTCACTTACTTTATTGGAAGTGCCTTGCGCATTGACCCTTTGGAATGTAGGAACAGCTTATTTGAAGACCCTTCGCGCTGCTACTCCAACAAGAAAGAAAATGTTCGCGTGACCCGAGTGTGCAACGAGGACAAGACCAAGCGGCTCGAGTCTCGAATAGACATCTCGCTGAGTTGTGAACCGAGCGGTAAACTTTTACAAAAGTTCACTCAAACACTGATCTCTCCGTGATCTGCAGATTTCAACTCGGCTTTGGCCGCTTACTTCGAGGAGTCGCAAGGCGTCGTTTCGATTGCGTTTGGACCGCAGAACTTCACAAAACTGTCCATTTGTACTTTTGGAATCAGGGAGATCGAGAAACAATTTGAAACCACGTGGGAAACGTGTCAGCATGTAAATGACGACAAGGTAAGTAGATGCTCGAGAACCGGATCCCCACAGACTGAGTTTCAGCAATGCAAAAGGAAGAACACAGCAGCGCACCCGGAATGCAGGATCTCCAGTCGTGACTTTGACACCAAGGAGTACAGAGTGTGCAAGAAATATTTTCTGGTGAGTGGAAGCACAGAAAATTATTTTTGATCGCTGTCCATTTTCAGAAACTGCGGCCAACCGGGAACATCAACATTTGCTCTTTGGACAAATACAATCTCACCTCATATCGTTATGGATGGCTCGAGAACTTTGTTCCCATTTCCGGAAAATATCAGCTGAGGCAAGTTTTCAATACATATGTTCTATAATATCTTAATTAACAACGAGTTTTAGCGCAAACCTGAATACTTCCGGTGTCACAGAAGGCTTTCTTACAGCCCATTCTCCTAGCGGGTCCTGGTTTCTAATGTCAAATGGGAAAGGAAGAGCTCCTCGATTGAACAGGGTAATTGTGCAAGTACTTGTAGCAAACAATCGTATCTTTTATTCAGTTTGTTTCTTCCACGAACTACAGTATTTGGGAATTGGATGGAGTGGAGCCGATGCCCGTAGTCCACAGCTCTGCTACAGACCGCCTATTTTTCGCCCGCGAGAACTCCGTATGCATGTTCAAATGGATCTTGAAAAAATTTTATAGTTGCAGGTTCAAATGTTGGAAATTGCGTGCGGTTCATTGTACCCCAAATGTGACCAGGTTCCTGACAAGCGCGCCAATGACCCGCTCGAATGCGGCTGGTGTGTTCTCAAGAACAACGTGGGAACAAGTGTGTCTGGCAAGGAAAAGGATTCCTGCAGCGGACAGCTCACGTTTGACGGATGTCCACCAGCCATCGACAGAACCGTGAAGGTGTCGCAATGTTATGAGAAGCCACCACTTAATTTCAAATCGATTTAGGAGAAGGACGGAAGTCTGGCCATCTATGGAAGCAATTTCGATAAGTTGAGCGACATGAGCATTACATCCTGTGGAAAACCATGTAGTCTCGTGGAACAAAGGGAAAGGTAGTATTAAAGTCTTGCTTATTCGCCGGAAATTTCTCATTTCTTTGCAGTAAGTTGGTCTGCAAAGCTGACCAACTCTCGGACCACTGCTCAACGGAAGTGCGCGGAAACCTTCCCCAAACGGGCCCTTTTCATGCAAATGATGAAATTGAAATGAACACAAGCACGGCTGTTCCGAAGCGAGACACGTGAGTTTACTGCCGATAAAGTGACTTAAATATATAAAAGTTTAGAACCACTCTGAAAGCCGTGATTTCGGTCGTCTCAATAATTATCATCATGCTCCTCATTGGCCTGATTGTGTACTTGATGCGCAGATACCAGCAGGTAGAATTCATTCTTTCAGGACGTTCAGGTAGAGTGGCCATTTCAGAAGAAAAAGAGAAAAAACAGAAACATGTCGAGTGGAGCAAACAGCGGGTCGCATATGATTCCCCCCACGCCAGCATTAAACGAGTACAAAACGTTCCCTCCCAATGGAAACCCGTCGGGGGCATACGAAGCCCTCTTCAACAATCTCTTCGAAGCTCGCCATCGAGTAGACATCAACAACCTGCATTATGGTGGCGAACCCATCGGTCAAGGCACGCGGAGAATGAGTGAATCGTTTAACAGTTTCATTATTTTAGGTTTCTTCGGAAGCGTCTTTAGGGGCACGTATATGGTGAACAAGAGAACGTTGGATGTGGCTTGCAAAGCTCTGAAAACAGACAGGATAAACAGCACCGCCGACTTCCTAAGAGAGGCCGAGGTAATGTCCCAGCTCGACCACCATCGGGTTCTTCCCTTCATCGGACTGTTCTTCGACTCGTCCAACCGCAAATATCCAACTCTCATAGTCACAAAGTTCATGCCTAACGGAGATCTTTTACGTTATATCCAAGACGAGCATCGGGTAAAACAATCTTTCGCCTTCTGGGACTCATTTCAACGTTGTAGATTATTACGCTGAATGAGCTTCTCAACTTCTGCTTGCAAGCGGCAGAGGGCATGGAATATCTCCACTCTCAAGGCTGGATCCATCGCGACTTGGCAGCTCGGAATTGCATGTATGTGATTCCTTGTGATATAAGAACTGATGCGAGTTTAACTATTTTCAGGCTTGATGAAAACCTCAATCTGTACCTCGCCGACTTTGGACTCACCCGGAAGTTTGAGGTAGAGGAACCGGGCGGATGCTACGCCTCCCTAACAGCTCGTGAGTTGCCAATCACCTCGCTTCCAATTGAAGCGATTTGCAACGGACTGGTGAGTCTTCTTCCGGAAGACCTCCCAACTAACCTCTTGATAATACTTCCAGTTCTCTACAAAATCCGACGTCTGGGCTTTCGGCAACATGATGTGGGAAGTTGTAACGCGTGGATGGACTCCTTGGGAGGGTGCAACGAGAGATAATCTGTTTCCTCGACTAAAAAACGGAGAGCGTCTCGAGAAACCTGATCATTGCCCGCAAGAAATGTAAGAAAAGTTTCAGAGCTTTCTTTATTTGTTTGTTCAGCTACAACAAAATCATGCTTCCTTGCTGGGAGGAAAACAAGGACATGAGGCCGTCATTCACCAAAATAATTGAGGTCACTGAAGCAACCATCTTAGACCTCAGGAGACGCGAAGAGTCCAGAATGAACAGCAACTACGAACGAGTGGGTGCTAACGCAACGATTTCTCATAAAAAAAACGTGTTTAGGTGGCTCCTCGCCATTCATGATCCCAGTGTCTACTGGCTGAACCCAGTTTCGCGGCCTTTCAACTTGCATTTCAAGTCAGATTTCTCAAGCATTTTTATGGTTCTTGTCCCACGGGTTCACTCACCGCTTCATTGGTTTGTCATTTCGCTAAACGCGATGAAGTCTTGCACATTTCCACTTGCCGCAGTTCCTGTTCTTACCGGTGTTATTTAAATGAAAGAGTCCCTGTAAGGCATATCTGCATTTCCGATGTCCGATGTGGTCTAAAAGCGTTCTCAGCATTTAACAAGTCAAATAAAACCGCAGCTAAAAGTTTGTGTGTTTGTGTAAAGTGATTCGAAGCTCACGAACTAAGTTCAAAACTTCGTCGAGGGACCATTGTCGTTGAGGGAACAGAGAGTCAGGAATCTCGAATCGACTTTCTAACTCGGGTCACATTTATTACAGTCATTGTAATTATGCAAATATAATGGTGGACGAGAAGACGTAATATACCGGTTTCAGTTCATACCAAGGTTGTAATGTACATGAATAACGGGTCGGCGTGGATACCTCGTTTGGGAGTAGAAAAGTAAAACGGGCGAATGAGTGTTTTCTGAGCGAAACCATACTGTTTCACAGGGATCATGACTGAGATTTGGATGGTCACGTGAAAGGCGTTGCGATTGGTTAGTTTTTGAAAGTACGGATGATGTCGGTTATTTCGGTCCTGCACATGGGGCATTTCCGAGAGCGGGAGAGCACAAGCTGGGCACACTCGAAGCAGAGACACATGTGGCCACATCGGTAAATGACAGTGTTGACCTGTGCATTCATACAGGCGCTGCACTCGCCGCGAGCCTCGTCATCCGCTGCATCTCCTTCGGTCGAAGCCACGGGGTTCTGCTCGGTTGAAACCGGCCGCGGCGGAAACCGATCGACCCCCTCATTTTTTCCGGACTGGTGAAGACTCGCCAAGACAGAGACGGGAGTGTCGAAATTGGAAAGCGAACGGCCTCGGGAGCTTGAAGGAACCGGAGACATAATTGGCGCTGATGTGGGAGGTAGGTTGAGGGCGTATTGCAGCCTTCTCAAGTTCAAAAGCGCGTTGTAGGGGTACTCGGGAGTATCTGAGTTTGCGGGGGGATCGGCAGGATTGATGGGTAACAACGGACGGTATTCAACCGAAGGTTCTCGAGAGGTCAAGGCGGATGAAGAAGGCAGGTTTCCAATATCGGCCATCCGGGAAGGCACACTGTTATTGTTCGGAAGGGCTACACGGTAGCCTGAACGACGCGCAGAATCGGGCGGCCGTTCGGAAATGGAGCGGGAGTACACGGAACTAGGCGGCAGTTCGACGCGAAGCTGTCCGGTAGTTGTCACAATTGAGCTTAAGGGATCTCGTTCTGGACGGCGGCTTGGCTCGGGCAAAACAATGCGACTTGGGAGGGGAGGCAGAGAGCTGAGAGGCACCGCACTTTGGCCCAATGCTTCGTTTTGACGCACGAAGGACCCTAAAATTTGCGTGATACAATTTATAAAAAAAAGGAATCAAACCTAGCAATCGAACTTCTTTAGTTGATCCATACATGTCGAAATACATCCATAGGGGGACACTGGTGTCTACATGCATGATGACTCGGTCAGTGGCTCCGTTCTTTGAAAAAAGAACTTCTCCTAGATATGTTCCGCAATTATCAATCAACGGAAGTCACCTCACCTGCACTGTTTACGGAAAACTTCAGCTCGTCACCGATATTCGGACCAGCGGAAACATCTTTGATGCCGACCCAGTACTCCGACCTCTCCAAAAGTTCGTCACTGTCGTCTGGTAATTCGCTGACAGATATCCGAAGTGGATCACATGAAGTCAGTCCAAATGCCAAACTGCCAGAGTAGGCACGCTCGAAATCCAAAATCTAGAACGTTTAAAGCGATGAGCAACTCTGAAATGCAAGCAGAACTCACTTTGATCAGAATGCTTTCGCCTGTTTTCATAGGCGTGGACATGAAGATGTAGCCGTTAGAGTACTCTGCTTCTCTTCTTGTGGCAACAGTAAATGTAGTGTTAATTCGGACGTTGCGCCCGTGAGTGGCGTGGAACGAAGCTCGGATCAGCTCTGCTCCTAAAAAAACCGCTTACTACGGAGAACTTCAATCTTCGTATACCTGGATAGTACGTCGAGTGAGGGGACGGAACGGCTGGAGGCCGGAGAAACTGCAGCGCGAGCGAGGGCGTCGCCGCTGCTGGCGGAATCGTGGGCGAAGCGAGTTCGCCGACCTCAGTGGTCGGAGTAACCAGTGGTTCGCTTCTTTGCGCCGCGTTGAATCTCCGCCGATTTCGAAAACGGACTTCGCTGGCATCTAAATGAGCGGGAAACCATGGCCATCAAAACCAGAAGCACTTACCGACAAATTCAAGCGACTTGCAATTGCCGTAAATGTCCACAATGACCCATATAGGCAAATTTACATTGATGCCGTGTATGAAGGGACCTTTGACGACTCCGTTGATTCCGTAATGAAGTTCGCCGAGGTTATTGACATAAAAGTGCAAAAGAGCTCCTTGCTGAGAGTATCGCTCAGGAAGAGCTTTTGCCCAGTATCCGACCTTCGTGGTCAAATCCGGACAGGCAAACCTAAAAACGCAAATAGCAGCAATAAGGTATCTGTCGTTGTCGACTTACTTGGGCAGTTCTCCGTCCCTGTAAGAAGTCGGGTCAATGTTGGTGACACCAAACCTTAGAAATCCGGACCAAGACTGCCCAACTTCGGCAAACCGTATGCATATGACCTCATCGATTGAAACGGGTCTGAATGAAGCTCGATTACAACGAACACCGTCTCAAAAACAAACCGATTACTGAATGCAAGTCCATGGCAGAACGACTCGTTCCGTCTGGCTATCGCGCCGTCCCGCTGAAGAATAATATTGCAACCATGGACAGCATGGAACTTCATTCCTGACTGAATCCAATTGCCGTGCCCAGATCCCAGGCCGCCCACTTCGTTTCCGATCAATTCTGATGAGCTCGGCGACTCGAAAATCATCTCTAAAATATATTAATGTGAATTTATGAAAAACGACGATTTACGAACCTCGATCGGCAACGTTTCCCATGTGAGCATAACCAGGATGTACTGCGAGAAGAGAAAACGAGGAGCTGCAACATAGAGCCGAATATTAGTAAACACATTAGAACTGATGTGTGCACGACAATCGCAAATCAGTTCTCGAATACAAAAAGAGGGTCAGAAAACGGAGAGGAGCGAGTATAAAACGATGACGAAGAGACAAAGAACAAAGATGGCCAGAAGCGGTAGTGCGGGGACACATGCACTTGCCGAATCCGGTTCTCCTAATCGAGTAAAATCAACCCGAAGCACACTCGGCGCTGAACGCAGCTGATACAGAGCAGCGAACGAGTGGCGAGAGTAGACAGAGCTAAGCAAATCCGCCACCCCGCGAGATCTTGTCACGAGCTGGCAATGGCAGTTGTTCAGCCTACTGTTCTGCTCGCCGGTGGCCAAGAAGTGCACCGAATCCTCAGAATTGACCTTAGATACCAAACAAAACTTTTCATCCGAGGCCATTGGCCACAGTTCAGGCATGTGATTCTGTCACCACATCACCTGTTTCGTGTACTAAGACTGTTCAATGCATGACGCGGCAGTTGTCGCGTGTTTTGTCCCCGAAACGACAAAAATAGGCTAAAACAGATGAGAACAGGACTTCGACAGACAGGTAAGCGATTGAAGCAAAGAACTCTCGGCGGCGGTCATGCAAGGTGCATTACAGCCGTACGGAGCCTTGGAAAGCTGCAAAGGACTCTAAAAAGTTCGCTAAACTCGTTACATTTTCCGCTCAAGATCATCGATTTCTAGCACGCGAGTTCGCGCAGAAGGTGGAAGGGACAAAGGAAGCAGCCAGCCAAACTGGCGGATCGTTTGCGAACGAGCGCCGGCTCAAAAGGGAGAACAGTTACAGCGGCGTACTTTTTGCCTCCAAAACCACTAAAACGTTCACATAGGGCCAAATTTCGCAGTAATCGCGTGTGAGTCCCACCGCAGAGAACTACACAAGCGAGAAGAGCGCAGCGACCAGTGAACTGAAATACCAGGCAGCCAGCGCGCACCGAAGACCGACGAAATCAATGGATTATCGACCGTCACAAGTCGATCGTTCTCAACAAGTACATGCACATTGTCCATCGGCGCCCACCTCCGTTCGTCGGATATAAGTTTCTGGATCCGTTCACCTCATAAAATTTATTATTATGCACATGTAATTCGAACGAACGTAGCAAATGTGGGAGACTCAAACAATTCAGTTATGTAAAAATACACGTAATCAGAAACGCTTAATTATTAATTGGAGCTCTGGGAGTACATGGCTTTCAACTCCTTGTCAAATGCCTTCTCAATATTTTTTCGCTTCAATTTTAGCGCTTCCGTGAGCAGTCCCGAAGCTGGAGTCCAGGGATCATGGCACAGATAAACATTCTTAGGGATTTCAACGGTTTGAAGCTTGCCTAAAACAGAAGTCTAAAAAACAAAAATTGGCCTCTTTCGAGCTACCTTTAGCAAACTTCTGCAGGTCGGTCAAAACTGCTTTCACCACGGTCTTGTTTTCGCACACCTCTGGCCACGAAGACGTTTTCACTCCGAGCTGAACCATCACAGATTAAATTCCAAAAACTTAACGCCATTGAATTACTTTCTCGGCTAGAGCTTCTGTGCTCTTCTGGTTGGGGACGATCAGGGCCACCAGATGATCCTTGTCGGAGTTACCGTAAACGCAGATGTTATCAATGCTGGAGTGTGTCAAAAGAGCGGTTTCCACCTTGGCAAGGGAGATGTATTCTCCGTGCGCCAACTTCAGCAGATCCTTCTTGCGGTCTAGAGTTCATCCGTTTTATCAATTTTCCTGAGGATTTGTTTCTACCTATGATTTTCAAGGAACCGTCGGAACGGAACTCGCCAATGTCACCCGTGGCGAAATATCTCTTTCCATTGATCGTGATGAAATCCTCAGCGGTCTTCTCGGGGTTATTATAATATCCGAGGGCGACGTTACCGCCATGGATAAGAAGTTCTCCCTGAGCAGTTTCGTTAGTTGGAGAGTAACCAGCTAAATAGCCAATGAGGTATGTTTATGCCTTCCGTTTGTTTACCTTCGGCCCACTCTCGGAGCAGGATTTCACAGCAACGGAGAGGAGGACCAACGCTGCCGGTGCTCAGATCATGAGTGTCGGCCACTGTTCCACCGCCGCAAGTCTCAGTGAGACCATATCCCTGGACAACCGGGCAGCAGAAGCAAATGTTCATGAAGCGCTGAGTTTCGGCGTTCAGAGGAGCACCTCCAGACAGAACACACCGGAGTTTGCCACCCAACATGGCTCGGATCGGAGCGAAAATCCTGAAACAAGCAATAAGAAATTCTAATGGCTAGAAAACGAACTTGTTAACGAGGAGACTTTCGTAGCCATCTTCGTAGCGGGTTCGCTTTCGTTCGTAGCAAATGCGGAAAATTTCTCTGAAGAAAGGCGACTTTTGGTTAACTTCTTCAGTGACAGCCTTGAAAATTCGGTCCATG
>KN166136.1:86571-127518 GCA_000757745.1 Steinernema scapterisci
TGTTTGAAAAGAGTCAACCACATTTCGAAAACTTACAGGTACACACGCCATCAAAGTGGGCTTCAGGACAACGCAATCTCCCTTGGACTTGTGAGCAATTTTGGGTGCACGGTTGTGGAGCGTTTGAGGAGAGGAGTAACCGATCCGACATCCTTTGCCCAGACATACCATTTCAGCGCACACCTCGAGAATATGGGCCAATGGGAGATATCCGATTACGGTGTCGGCATTCCTATAAACTGGAACTTAGAAAGGCCGTTGTGCCTTCAACCTACGTGACGGGAATAACGGCACTCTGGCCAGCCAAGGCAGCCATGATGTTTGCATGGGAGAGCATAACACCCTTAGGGTTACCGGTAGTACCACTTGTGTACATGATGACAGCCATGTCATCGGGCTGGGCATTATCCGTTGTTTCTCCTGAAACGTCATTCATAAAAGCCTGTCACTACCCTCGGCTGGTACCGTTTCCTTCCGACGCTCGACACATTTCTTCGAAAGACAGATAATGACGGTCGTCTTTGCTGTAGGTGGACTCAATGTCATCTTTGAAAGCGGGATCCGGGTTCGAGAAGTAGACAACGTTGTGGATCGAAGGGCAATCAGCGATGGCCTTCGCGACTTTGGGAGCCAGGACAGCAGAGGTGAAGACCATGTCAGCCTCACTTTCCTTGATAGCGTAAGCGACCGCATCTTCGCCGAGAGTGGCGTACACGGTGACCAAGGGGCATCCATACTTGAAACAGGCAAGAGCGGAAATCAGCCATTCGGCGCGAGTTTCCGCGAACATGACTATTTTGTGTCCCTTTTTCATGCCGAGGCGCTTCAGTCCGGCGCAGACCTCGGAAATGGTCTCGTCAACTTCAGCGTACGTCTTCCAGCTGTACTCGCCCAACATCATCTAAAACAAATGTCAGGAGACAAAATGAATCAAATATTACTTTTTCGAACATGCGTCCATCGGCCTGCTTTTCCTTGAACACTTGCAGGACTTCCCGAGTTCCCATACAGTCGCAGTCGTTGAATTTTCTGAATTAACCCTTATTTTAGTCGACTCTTCAGTATCCCGAAACTAACTTGCAGGCTTGATCCCACAGTCCGCCGAGCGTGTACACTCCCGGAAACATCGTCTTCATCAGTTCTCCATCAATGGTGTCCACCTGTCGCCACGGAGAAGAAGGGTCTCCGTCAACAATAGGCCTAGCCTGTATCGTGTCTATGTCAATCTACTCTTCGATATCCCGTTACTTACCTTTTCACGCTCAGACAGTTCCAGCTTCTTCTCCGGGTTCGCAAATATGTGATGTGGGATGAAGGTTATTACATCGCATAGGAAGAAGAAGACCTGGAAGAATCCGGAAAGGATGCTTAGGTAGAATGGGCGCTTTTGCGCTGCCAGGATCTGATCGATCCTACGTGAGTCCGACATCGTCACTGAAATCAAGAGTAGACTGTTTTCCAAATATTAGATGGTGCAGGGCGACGTCTATGGAAGCGCCAGTTGTACTTGAACGCACCAAACGCGGGAGCCGCGGGCTGAATATAAATAAATACTCAAGAGGTGTAGCAACGAAAGACCAATTCTTGAAGGACTCGCGAGGTCAAACAAACAGCATACATAGTGGGGAGAAAAACGGAAAGGTAACAGCGATCGAATTCCGACCCTTTTGATCGCATCACACAACGCAACAATCACCAGAGAAAGCGGCATCACACCACCATCAAACGCGGGCTGTTTAATGAGCGCCTAGGCGTGCAGAGTGAAAGAAACGCAGGGATGAAAATGCGAGGCAAGAGTACGGAGAAGAAGAAAACGACGCGGCAGATTTCGGACTATTCACACCACAGCGTTACTATGCAGCATCAGCATAGGAGGAAGCCAAAAACTGCGACGTTGCGAAATACCCGACAACGCAGGAAAACAACCGGAACATCGTCATCGGCGTCATCTCACCCCGTACAGGGTAAAAGTGCAACTAAATAGAAGACGACGTGTTTGGCTGCAAGAAGATGGGTCGAAATACTGATTCTAAACACCGAGATTATCAAGCACGTACTTTGCGGTCATGGCCGTTTCAGAATTATTTTTGCCGCCACCTCTCGAAGCCGCCGCCGGCGGACTTCTCGACACCGCTGCTAACCAGTTCTTGTCGCTCGCCGATTACTCAAACAAATGGCTAGCCCCTCATCACTCCTGACTGGCAGACGCGCCCAGTCTGAAGAAGAAACAGAAGTCGCTTCCTTTCGTTTAAACCGTAAATTCGGCGCACTGGAGTCCCATCACGACGTAAACAATTTTGAACGAAAGGTGGTCGTAAATATCGTACATACGTGTCGCATCTTGGAAAGGAGGCGCATGCAAGGTCACCCGGGGCAGGAAACATACAGTCCGGGAACACAGCAGTGGAACAACCTCGGTGCCGCTAATTTAAATGAATAATTAATGAAGGCATCGAGAGCCGATCGGCACGGTTTGTCCACGAGCACCGGCTCGGCGGAAGGTAATATGGAGACTGGAAATATGATGACTCATTACAATGCGATTGACATGTGGTGTTGTGCGCGCGGCTCTGTGGCGTGTTTCAGGCTCAGCGTTGATCGTTTACGTGACCGTCTTTTCAGTCTCCTGAGGGAGGGAAGCAAGGATCACCGAAGACTGCCACAACACCCAATTGGTCGAGGCGTGCGAACCTCCAAGATGCTGCGCTTCCTTCGGTCGCATATCTCGCCTCATCAACTGACGAATGAAAACATTGCGGAATTCATCGATTTTTCAAAGGTGAGCTTGTATTCGTCTAATTCGACGCTTATTATCGCTGACAGCAGAGTGGCAGACATGGATTCCCTTCTGGTGTGTCATGTTTTGCGGTGGACGACCAGCTGAGTATCTTGGCTATAGGAACGACCAGCGGGGAGCTACGACTGTGAGTCACACAAGCACCTAGAACTTCACGTAATTCCGAGCACTTCAGTTACGGCGAGGAAAATGTGGAACTTTGCGGGTTTCTTCCTGAAAAGAAGGCCATTACTCACATTTATTTCGTTCCCGGCCAAGGAGAGCTGATTGCCGTGTCCAACGGATGCGACGCCCTGATCGCAGACCACCTCTTCTACAAATTCGAGATTGTTGGCCAAACTCTAAAACGCACGGATGCGCCCGTCCACAACTGCTTGAAGAAAATCACATGCTTTGAAATGATGGGCACGGACGGAACTACAAACCTACTTCTCGGTGAGGGAAAACAACGTCAAAACAACAATTCATATGTTGGCAACTTTAGGTACTGTGACAGGAAACGTTTTTGCGCTTTCGCCAAAGACGCTCGAATTGGAGGAATGGGTTATATTTGACAACACGCAGCTGAAAAAGTGAGCAATTGCACAAGGGTGACCGAGTAAAGATTTCATTTCCAGTATTTCGGCTTTGAAGGACGAAGACAAATTAATCACCGATATTTTTGTGGACAAGTTCGACTCGCAGAAGATCTCGCTTGTGTTCAACTCCACTGTCATTGTCTCCTACAACCAGCAACAAGACACGATCCTGTTTCTGTTCCAGGCGCAGCAGTACATTTCGGTAGAAGTTTCAACGTGGAAACTGAACGACAATTGACCAATTTTAGAAAGTGTTTTTCGAAAAGGATTGTGTGTACTGTGCTTATGGCGACGGATCGTACGAAAAATGGAACACCAAAAGCGGGAAATCAGTGGAGTCAAAAATGCCATTTGGCCCTTATCCTTGCACCGCTATCGACAAGCTGCTCGTTCTCACAGATTCAACGTAAGTGGAATTGAACTTTTTAACTTTGTTGCTTTTTGATTTTGATGGTATAAAATGAGCGTTTCAGAATATCGAATGAAATAATCATCTTTTCCGGTGGGATGCCTAACGCGTCCTACGGAGATCGCTTCACAGTGTCGCTGATAAGTGCAGAGCGGACCGTAGTCTTCGATTTCGGAAGCGAAGTTGTTGATTTTTTGGTGGTTCGAGACGCTCTCGGACAGAGTGAGCGCTTTTACTGGTGAACCTGTTTACGATTCAAGATTTCAGACATTGCGCCAACGGCCCTCCTTGTTCTTTGCAAGGAAGAACTGGTGGCGGTCGATCTTCTCGACCCCAAGTGGCGGCCTTTCCCCTTGCCGTACTTGTTTCCGCTTCACTACGCTCCGATCACATGTCTTAGTGTGGTTGATGACGTCCCCGAGCACATTTGGAACAATTTGGAAGAGTTTGGGTTGAAATGTTCCGGCCAGAACACCTCGCGCAAATGGCCGGTAAAGTTCGGGTTATCCAAGAAAGCGGAGTCAAAGAGACGTCCATCTTCGAGTCAGATCTACCTCACGGGGTGAGTTCCAGTCTATAATCTTTTCATAGAGCTCTTCTTTCAGACACGAAGATGGAAGCGTAAATGTGTGGACCGGCGACCAGCAGAGTTTCCGCAGAATGATCTCGTTCAACTGCAGCACTCTGTTTGAAGGCTACGAGGGGGAGCTGGAAGGCCAACTCGATCCGAGCGCGTCCAGCGATGCAGCGTTTGTATCCGATACATCGGCATCTGATCCAGATCTCACTGCCGCCCACGACTGGCCCCCTTTCAGGAAGATCGGGCTGTACGATATGTTCTGCGACGATCCAAAGTTGTCTGTAACTGCGCTTTGTTTTGACTCAAAGACAGGGAATATTGCGGTCGGCGGGCAAGCGGGACAAGCCATTGTTTTCCATTTGACTCCGGATGCCCGGGTAAGAGATAAGACAATTTTCGACTTATCTTTGTGCGTTGTGTAGATTCACTCTTCCGTCAAAGTGGTGTCCGCGGATCTGACAGAGAGCGCGAATGAAAAGACTGGAGGCGCATTGGCTACACGAAGCAGCTCCTTCATTTATCGAAGGGGGTATCAGCCGGCGTCGATCGATGAGGACGAACAAACTTCAAGGTTTCACAATAATTTATTTGTTTCTGTTTGACAATTTTGTTTGTCTTCAGTGTTGTCGTGCAGTTAAAGCCGGCTCTTCCAATCACAGCGATCTCCCACTGTCAAATTCTCGGAAAGGACTGTCTGGCACTCGGCAACGAGCAAGGATTTGCGGCAGTCGACGTGACTTCTGCTAGCATTTTGGAGATAAAATTCTTGGCATCTGAAACAGGTTTACGCGAGGTTCGGGGAAAACTGACGGAACCAGTCGTTTAGAGCGAACGGCGGTGACGGATCCCTCGAGAATGTCGCGGTTCAAGAGCATGAAAAAGTCGATCAGGAAGTCTTTCCGCCGGAAGAAGAAGGCGACTGTAAGATTCCGTCTTCCGATTGAATCCATTTTATTGTTTAGCAAGATATTGCGGCTGCCACCCAGAGTGCACCGAGCGAACCCGAGGCAGAGGAGTACAGACCGGTGGAGAGGAGGATTGTCGGCCGTTCGGAGGTAGCCAACACCAGAGGTTTGACGGTTAAATTTATTTGAGTACTATTATATTGCGTGCAGAAACAAAGACCATTCCCTCGTCGCTGGTTCGGGTAGCTCGGTTCCACAAGGCATGTGTACTCGCTTCGTCGGATCCTTCGGACTCTCTCTGGATTGGAACCTACGGTGGAATCGTGTACTTGTACTCGTTAGTCTCCCAGGAAAACGCTCAGTTGAAATGTTCTTTAATAAAAGAGCTGAAACTGAAGCATGGCGCCCCCATCATTGGCATTGATTGCTGTGACTTCCACCACACTTCGGGAGGAGAGGTCGGCATTTTTGAGCTCAGAGAGAAGAAGTTTTACTTGTGTTAGTTTCAGGACTCAGTTGTTCATCGCATGATTATCACGACCGAAGAACAGATCAGGTCCTTTTCACTGCCGTCGTTAAAGCCTGCCAAGTTCAAATACAAGCTGGCGGCGATTGAGGGCTCACGAATCAGAAGAACGGCTATTGTCCGCCTACGTTCCTTGCACAGCGAACACTTCGAGTCCTTCTTTGTGGCCACCACAAACAGGGGCGAACTCTTCCTCTTTTCCACGTCGTATCCCAAGCAGCATTTCAAGGTTACATATTTGAAAGTAAGCGTAGCGTTTGCCCGTCCCTTTCAACGCCTCTTTCAGCCCACAGATATTGCGGAAATAATCTCTACCGTAGTCTCCGCGAAGGGCGACGTCATGTACGCGCTACCAGGCGCCAGCCAGCTCCAGCGAGCCTCTCTCAGTGCTTACATAAAACGCTCAAAGACAGAGACGACTGAAGAAAAGACGTAGAACTTTAGAACGTACAGGAAACTGCCTGTGATCACTTTCCCGAAACGCAATATTATATTTATTTCAAGCACCAAGCTACCACTATCTCTGGGATTTCGTTGTTACATTTCATATCTTGTTGATTGCAAAAAGTTTCCTTTTCCAAGTTCTTTATTGTTTCACAAATAGAGGAAGTGATTGAGTTTACAACAGAACCACCAAGTTGTGTTGCCGAGGTTCCCACCTAGGGTCTAAACAAACTCGCACACAGTTTCCATCGACACGGAGTCGGAGTGTAGTCTGAAAGAACTAATTGAAATGGGGAACATCCAGGTGCAACTTACCCTGACGGATCACTCGACGAGGCTCCAGAACCGACAGGAATCGCTTGCTGTGGTGGTACGGTCTGTAAGCGCCGGGGACGATCGAGTTGATGAACATGTCGTCCTGCAAAGAACCGGATCGTGGCAACCTTTGACACTCTATCCTTACGTTGAACTCTCTAAGAACATATCTGCAGTCGACCGCGGCGATGATCCAGTTGAGCAGCAGGACGAAAATAGTGATACCATATCTCCTCGTCAACATCTGAAATTGTCAAACAGAGTTGTCAAGCAGGCTTCCGGAAGAATGAACCACGCCACAACTCCGCAGAACCCAGACCCACTTTTTATTGCGGCATAGGAGCGCTGTATCCTCCCACAAGTTCGGCTATTTTCCTTCCCTAAAGAGGGCACTAATGAGTTGCGTGGACAAAAGCAGCGACTTGGAGAAAGTGTAACATTTAGGAATGACTCGAACTGTGGTTAACGTCAACTGTCCCAGGGGCAAGTCTTTTATGACGAGCGAGAAATTGTCCTCGTCGTAATTTAAAGAACAAGCGCTCTTTCAATCGCGCAAAATATTTAAAAATTTTATAGGTGCCCTTGTTTTGGTCGCTTGAAAACCGCTTTGGTCGTTTTCTCCTGAAAAGCCAGTGAGAAAGGGGACAACCACGTAATAATTAACAGAAACTATGATTGTTTTGGCTTTGGAAACTCAATGAAGCCTGCGATCCGTGCAAATAAGAAAACAGGAAAAAGTTAATTAATTTTGGCGTATCTGGTGACTGCATGATTGCATCGAATAGCCAAGAAGAATGACGTGGGGTCATTATAAGCACATCTTTAGCACCGATTCAGGATGTAAGCAACACGCAGATAGCCTTCAATGTGCCGCCTGCCGAGGGCGGCGCACCTACGCGTCTTAAATTGGCCCTTAATGAAAATCTATTTATCTGACGTCTTCGGCTTTTATCAATTAACACCCACGACGCTAGGGATTTATCTTGGCCGGTGTTTTGACGAGCTTAGGCCGGGGTCCTGGAGATGGGGTCAGGATGGAAAAGCTATGGGGACATCGCCGATAACGTTGCCCCTGGAGTGGTCTACCTTGGCTCGACCTCGAGAGAACAGAGCAAGGCTGCAGGACAACCTCACCCGAACACCAAAACAGAGCATATGACACGGGTTTATTCCCATTTTAATCGGCAGTAGGAGGCACCCAATTACCGGATTTCGGCCCGCCCTTTTTTGATGCCTGCGCATTAAAGCTGCGCTTATGACGCCTCCTAATTTGAGCGAAAAAGCTTCCTTACTCGGCATGTGTGGAAAAAGAAGAGTACGGAGGAACGCTGGAGCCAAACGATAATTTAGAGAAAGGAGAAAGAGCGCCGTCCTGCATTATGTATTCCTAAGCACCTTGAAGTATATCGGAGCGGTTCTCGGCTGATCTCCGCGTGGGAGTCCGTCCAAACTTATCCCGTTCTCAATTCTTGGAAACCACCAGAAAAAGCCACTGAGAATGTGCAGTTGTAACACACGCACACACCAGCGAATCCCTTCTTCAAAACATGACTAAGTAGCGGAAGCTGGAAGGTTCGCGGTAACAACACTCCAGAAGCCGCAGTGGGGCACTAGGGAATCCTCCCACACATCGCGGCAATGGGTTCCTCCACGCAAATTTTGCGCATATCCACGTACATTAGCACTCGGCGAAGACTAAATCTGGCCCTCTTATCAATAATGAATAGGATTAATGTGACGAAATAACAACGCCCCGCAATCCCACATGGGAGAACTCACATTACGGCCTTTCTCCTGAGTCCTAATAAAGGAATGTGTGGGAAACAATTAGCTGCGTTTGAGAAAACTCGAGTTACGCACGACTTACGGGGTTTGTCTTATTGCCCGCATTAATTTTGTTGCCATTTTAAGCTCAGCTTGATCGCCGGCCGTCGTATTGTCTAGACAACTAAAGTACAGCCGCCATACGGCGTGGAGTGGGCGAAGATGTGCGACGGCTGCACTTGCAGTAATGAGATGTCCACAAGAAAGCCACTGGTGCCAGGTTTGGTCATCTTGGATTCAGGCCGGTAAGTGCCCATCGGAACGCCGGCCGTTTGAAGAAAAGCCCACAGTGCTATGTTTTCATGGCCTTTTCCCTGCAGATAATTAATGTGAATAGCACATGAGAATTAATGATACATTGGACCGCATAACTTGCTGCCGGAATCTGACATCACTTGTATTTTGAATATTTAATCGAATCGCCAACTCTATGCATCCTCCCGTAATTGTTGTTTTCTTGAAGTGAAATGCTGATGGATATATTAAATGTGAAAACGCGCAGAAATGGCACGCCGTTGATTGCGAATTCCCAGTTCAGCTGCAGTTCGTAGGCCGGACCAGTGACAGTGGGCTCAGCTCTCTTACAAGATCAACTCGTATGCCGTGCAGAACGGCTGAACAAAACGTGCAAAGGGACTCTCTTCCACCCAAAATGTTTCGAATTTCAGCTGGACTCGAGTAGCAAACAAGGTTCCTGTTCCAAGTCCACTCAAATTGATACCCTCACATGACCATCGACGAACATCGCAACTTTTCCTTTATGGATGCGCGCGGGGTCGTCGCGCTTGTGAAAGGCCCAATCGCGGGCTTTTGATCAGCGTCGCTTCAAACGTCCATCAACTGTCCTCATTTGCAGCGGGAAAAACGATGATGAGATCTAGGAGTGCGCCCTTCGTGGAAGTAGATTCCTGCAAATTACTTAATTGGATCGCGCAGGAGGATGCGCATTAATCCCACCATGCGAATAAACATGACGTCATGTTGTGGAACTGTGAAAGTAATTTGAGAAGATTTATTCCATGAACTCGGGTGAAATTTCATCATTAACACAAAGGAGAGGTTCTAGCTAGAGCGCTTACCTGAAAAGAAAGGAATGTTATTTCGTACACACTTGCTTTCACATACTTGAGCAGGTGAGGGAGCACTGAGGGAAACGGTTGAACACGTAGATTCGGGCGTATTCGCAGCCCCAGAATTGGGCGTCGATTCGGTCGCATCCTAAGAACTTCTTCTGGTAATTAGTCAGGAGGATCTGGGCTCGACTGCAGGCCGAGCTGGGAGCGTTGTCCACCGCTGTGTTGAATGCGACGCGCGCGTTGTCAATCGCCTTCTTTTCCGTCTTCCAGACGCCCGTCATGCAGGTCTCGGAGTTGAGAAAAACTAAAGTAGTTCTAGATTCATATGTATTTTTGACTTGGCACACCATTGACTCCAGCTCCACAAGTGTAGTGGAATTGCGAGAAGACAGAGACGAACTCGTACGCGGCTTTCGGGGTCACTCCACTGCCCACGATCTTCACTGGCACCATGCATTGTCGATAAGCGTTGCCGTAGCAAGTGCGGAATTCGCGGAATGCTCTAAAAACATCTCAGTACGTACAGTACATCAATTCAACTTACTTGCAGATTTTGCGGAGTCCGACCTTAGCTTCGACGCCATAAAGGGTTTCGATTTCTTCGCGGAAGAGTTCAGGATAGCTCCAAGGTTGACTGACAGTCAAATTCAGCGTTTTCTGCATGTCAGCGTAGCACGTGTAAAGCTTGCCATTGTCACATTCCGTCGCGAACCCGACTAAATTCTCAGGTACTCGCCAATCGAAAATAGAATCGCACTCACCGGAAGCCAAGACAGCCAGGACCAGGATTTTGAGAAGCATCCTGATGTGGAGATGCAGCGATCGGCGGACACTCCGGTGAACAGGATGAAGCTGAAAAGAGGTACTCCCCCTCCCTGAACGGTTTATCGAAGCAGAATTTTATGGATCCGATTTATGAGTGCTAAGGAACACGTAACTTGCTCAGCCGGCCAATCGATCGCCGATAACGCATCAATTTGGAGTACCTGATGGCTTTTCAAATAGTCATAAAATTCGTGAGCGATGATAATTAAGAAACTGCGATTGGGCGCTGACGAAGCCGGAGCGCCAACATCGGCATCGCTCTTACTCAGGAATGAAGTAGTGCTCCTCCGACATTAATCAAAATTATGGCCCGCTCGAATTTTTTGGAGGAAGCGGTCGAGTAGTAAATTTTCACGTCACTTAAAATGACAGCAAAAAGAGCCTTCCTGAGATTTAGTTCATTTGGTTGCATTGCTCATTTTGGCAAGAAAATAGAGAATGTGTCCTATTGTGACTCTTGGTTTGGTTTCACCCTTCCCAATACATTAAAATTAACCAGATATTGAACCCATTGATCAAACGTTCTGGATATATAGGTGGAATAAGGAGTGATTGTAGAAATGCAAGAGCGCTAATAAGAGAGACATTAAAAATTTACTCTTGGACATAGACTGCAAAAGGTGAAGGGATATGAATTCTTAATGTTATGCGTTAAGGAGGAATTGTCTTGGCTGTGCAGAAATCTTGAAAGGCGTTTAATGCAGATTTGTGGAAAATCCGAGTCATCATAAAGTTTACTTACTTAAAACACTAGAAATCATACAATAGAGATGGTTACAAACAAATCTGGCGTCCACGAAGGTGTCCTTCTACTGATTGAACCTGTGGTTCACTGAAACAAATGCAACTTAACTTCCAAAAAACAAGCTGTTTCCTCACCAAAGCAGACGTGTTCGGTGCACTGTTGGTAGTGGAAATGAAGTCCGACGCGAGCGTATTCGCAACCAAAGAAGGCAGATTCCGCATTGCACTTTTTGAAGATCGTCTGGTAGCACTTGATGGTCTTTCCGAAGTAGCTGAAAATACAGTCGTTTCAAACGGAACAGAAACTGAAGGAACAAACTCGCAGAGGTCCTTGCTGTCGCTGGCAACGTCGTAGGCGAAGATGTCGCGGCACTTCTTCAAGTCATCCTTCCTTTGCACGAAGGTCTTCGCGATGCAGTCATCTTGGTTGGTGAAGATCTCGTATCCTCCACCACAGGCATAATCGAGCGAGGCCATAAGCGTGTAGTAGTCGTAGGCCTGTTGGCGCGTGACTCCAGTGGCAGTTCCATTGTCGCTGATCAGCGGAAGGACGCCAAAACATTTGGGATAGTCCCGGAAACTCGTGCGGTAATAGTAAAAGGCGTAGCACACTTCACGGAGGCCGAGAGCGCCATTGTCGGAGAACTTCTGCTCGACGGCAGCACGCAGCGCTTCAACGGTTGTCCAATCCAAGCTCGCTAAACAAAACTGTGTTAAGCATGGAATTTTGTAAACCACAAACCGCTGATATTCAGCTTGTCGTTGAACTTGTTTTGACTCTGACGAAGGTCGCTCGTGCATTCGCTGGCATTAGCCACGGCACACACTTAAATCAAACACAGACAATCAGTTAAAAATAATGTAAATTCAGTGGCTGACATACCGAGGGCGAAGAGAACGAAGAGAAGCATCTTCACCAAACACTGCCCGTACTGTCCGCAACACAGGCCGTTGCACCGTTAGAAAGTCATAAAATTTAAGGACTTTATTTTATTTCCCTCTAATCACAGAACCCATTATGGATCATATCAGGGCTGACGCTCAACTGGGCGGAGGTGAGCAATACTTTACGATCACGGTGACGAAGTTATCAATGAAGTCTAGTCAACACCGCTGGAATCCCTTACAGGTCCGGTTGTGACACAACTTTTAAAGTTTTCAAGGCAAAAGTTATTTTTTATATTGGGGATGTTTGTCAAATCATTGAAATAGCAAATCTCTCTAATGTCGAGTTTCCCGATTCACCAAATCATGATGCGCGGAGGGGATAACCGTTGGCTTTTATAACTTTATTTCGTTCTGAAAAGCGGCCGTTTTGTAGCATCGTAGATCACGAATCAAGCACTTATCATTTTTGTAGGTAAGTTACTTGCAGACTGTTTCAATTAATGTTGAGAGACGTAACATATCACCTTCAAATGCTCTATATTTTTCAAATATTATCATATTACAAGAATAAGTTAACAATTATCTACATCTAGCAATCCAATACAAATGTAAATTTGAAAAACGATACAATTACGACAAATAAAATAATTTAGTTCTTGACGGGAGCTAAAACAATTCCACCGGGGCCAGCGAGTGTGGTTTTGCCCATCAGGAACAAATCTACTTGGCGAGCAGCCTGTCGACCTTCATGGATGGCCCAAACGACCAGTGACTGGCCTCGACGACAATCACCTGCAGCAAACACTTTAGACAAGCTTGTATCATAACGTCCGTT
This sequence comes from Steinernema scapterisci, assembly GCA_000757745.1. Classification (NCBI taxonomy): domain Eukaryota; kingdom Metazoa; phylum Nematoda; class Chromadorea; order Rhabditida; family Steinernematidae; genus Steinernema; species Steinernema scapterisci. The sequence continues at coordinate 99,318 of KN166136.1, forward strand.
ATCCGTGAGAATGTTCGACCGTGGATCCATCTTCAAGTTCAGCTGTTCAATGATTGGCTGAAAATTTAGCTGATGAAAACCTCAACCACTCGTGTCCACTTACCTTTTCGGGACCCACAAATCCCATGGCGAGGATGCACAGATCACAATCAACGGTTGCTTCTGACCCTTCGACTTCAATAAGCTTCCAAGCTCCGTTTTCGTCCTTCTCCCACTGCGCTTCGACTGTTTGCAGTCCACTCACGTGCTTCGCTCCACTTGAAGATTCATTGACGAGGAACTTCTTTGTCGAAATTGAGTAAGTACGGGGATCCTTTCCGTCCTTGAATCTCGCTTCTTCATGACCGTAATCAACGCGGAAGATGAGAGGCCACTGGGGCCAGGGGTTCGTAGGCTTCCTGCTCTGAGGAGGCTCAGGAAGGATCTCGAAGGCGCGCACGGATTTCGCCCCCAGACGATTACAAGTGCCGATGCAGTCAGTCGCAGTGTCTCCTCCACCAAGAATAATGACCCGCTTGCCTGCGGGGTCGAGCCCCTCCCAGGGAACGTCATCGCCAGCTCTTCTTCGCTGGCTCTTTTCAAGGAAATCCATCGCAAAGCAGATTCCACGAGCATCGCGATTCTCAACTTTGAGATCCCGTGGAGTTGTGGAGCCGGTGCAAACAACAATTGCGTCATTGTCCTGAAAATATTTCGCTATCAATCAATCAATCGCTCAGTATTCAGCATCATACCTTCAGCAGAAAATCGGCATTGACGTGCTTGCCAATCTCGGTGCCGGTGAGGAACTTGATTCCTTCTTCCTCCATTAAGGACACTCGCCTGTCCACAACATACTTGTCAAGCTTCATTGTGGGTATGCCATATCGAAGAAGACCACCGACTCGGTTCTTACGCTCGTAGACCACAACAGCATGTCCAACCTTGTTCAGTTGGGCGGCTGCTGCAAGACCCGAAGGTCCACTGCCAATCACAGCAACCCTCTTTCCAGTTCGAGCAACGGGTTTCTGAGGGCGAATCCAGTTTTGCAAGAATGCATAGTCAATGATTGCGCATTCGATTCCTTTGATGGTAACAGCTGGAGAACCTATTCCGAGACAACAAGCTCCTTCACAAGGAGCAGGGCAAACTCTTCCGGTGAATTCAGGAAAGTTGTTGGTTTGCAAAAGCTGCTCCAAAGCCTGTCTCCAGTTCTTCTTGAATACGTAGTCGTTGAATTTCGGGATGATGTTTCCTAAGGGGCACCCAGTATTTCCTTGACAGAAAGGAATGCCGCAGTCCATACATCGCGCCGCCTGTTCACGAATGTTAGAACGAACTGCATGGTAGTCAGTGACTTCATCCCAATCCTTCAGACGTTGCTCAGCTGGACGGTATACTATTTTCTGCCGACGATATTTGACAAAGCCGCTAAAAACGATAAACCATTGAAAATACGAACAAGCGAGGTTACCGAGTCTTATCCAGAGGCTCTTCAGGAAGTCGTGGTTGAACAATATTCTCGATGTCGACAACACCCTTGCTTTCCGAGGCTGTTTCATTGCTCACGTCTAAATGGCACTCATACAGCGGCTTACCAGAAAAGCCACAAGGTATTACCTGATTCATCGGACGAGCCATTGTCGCTTTCAATGATTTCTTCTTCGCGTTCGACTGCTGCTTCTTGAATATCTTCCTGAAGTTCAAATCCTACGTAATCTACGGGGCGAAGACTTTTGGAGAACTTTCGTCTGCGCTGCTTGTTGGCCACCTAAAGTGGAATGATAACCAATTAGTTAACTGGACTGAAGCGAAGCCAAATTACAGTATTCTTTTTATTATGCATCTGCTTCCTTCGAACAATGTCTGGGAGAACGGAGATCTGCATGTCCATCGAAGATGTTCGCTGCCGCTGGCCGGGAGTGGGTGCCTAAACACAAAGCACGTGCTAGCATGTTTACCACAAAAGCTTTTGCCGATCTAACGACAAATAAAACAAACACAAGCTTCCATAGCCAAAAACTTACCTGAAGTGTGTTCATCGACCTCGACTTTTCATTGGCTTCTTCTTCTTCCTTTTCCATCTCCTTCAAAACGCGTTTGTAGTCTTTCGGGAATATTTTGATAAAGTCCGAGCCGTCATCCTTCCAGTTATCCAAGCACTTTTTCCCTACGACAGAACCAGTCTCACGGACGAAATCGGTAACCATTTCTTTGATCCACATCGAATCTTCCTTCGTGGTTTCTTCGAGATCAATGGTAGCGACATTTATGAGAGAGACCAGGCTGACACTATAAAAGAAAAAAAACATATTTTAGAAGCTTTGGAGAGGCTTACCGATTAGGATTGTAAACAAAAGCAAGTCCTCCAGACATTGCAGCAGCGAAATTTCTTCCAATCGTTCCAAGAACAATGACTCGTCCTCCAGTCATGTACTCGCATCCGTGATCTCCTACTCCTTCAATGACTGCGGTGGCTCCAGAATTGCGAACGGCGAAACGTTCTCCACCAACTCCGCGGAAGTAGGCGGTTCCTGCAGAAAAAATGTCAAATTTATATTCAATGGGATACTACCTGAAGTTGCGCCATATAAAGCTACATTGCCAATCACACTGTTTTCCTCCGAGGCAAAACTGGACGAACGTGGAGGGAAGACCACAATTTTACCGCCTGAGAGGCACTTTCCGACGTAGTCGTTCGCGTCACCTTCTAGACGAACACAGATGCCCCGAGCAAGGAATGCACAGAAGCTCTGTCCGGCATGGCCTTTCAGCGAAATTTCGAGTGATTTGTTATCGGGTAGTCCGTTTTCACCGTATTGCTTGGAAACCTAAAATGAACCAATCGATTCAATATGCCCCTAGTTTCTGCTTACCTCATAACTAATTCGCGCTCCGAATCCTCGGTGCGTATTGCAGATGTTTTCATTTTCCACTTTCAAGTTAGCGGGACCCTCAGCGAAAAGATCACCAATCTTGCTGAGAATCGCAGCTTCAAGTTCATTAATAGTGTGATTTTGCTTGACAGAACCACCGCGAATGTCAACGTCGGGATAAAGATGAGAAGCATTGCGCAAAATGGATCCGAATTCGAGCAATGTAGCCTTTTTGTTGACAGGGTTCGGGTTAGCATAGAGGAAGTCAACACGACCAACAGCTTCAGAAAGATTTCGGAGTCCCAGTTTAGCTAGGAAATAGCGAACTTCCTCGGCAATCATAAACATGTAGTTCACAACATGCTCCGGTTTTCCTTCAAACTTGGCGCGGAGAATAGGATCCTAGAATAGAAGTCATTCGATCTTTGCACTTGCAGAAAGCAGTCACCTGTGTGGCGATTCCAACTGGGCAAGTGTTCAAATGGCACTTCCGCATCATGGTACAGCCCATTACAATCAGCGGAGCAGTGGACATCCCGAACTCGTCTGCACCAAGAAGAGCTGCAATCATAACATCCCGGCCGGTTCGAATTTGACCATCGGCTTGGACAACGACTCGCGAGCGAAGATTGTTCATGGTGAGAACTTGGTGCGTTTCAGCAACTCCCAGCTCCCAAGGTAATCCAGCATGTTTGATTCCCGTCCAGCTGGAGGCACCGGTTCCACCATCGTGTCCAGATATGGTGATGTGGTCCGCGTTGCCTTTGGCGACTCCGGCAGCAACAATACCCACACCAGCTTCCGAAACCAACTTAACGCTAACGCGAGCGACAGGGTTAGCGCATTTCAGGTCGAAGATAAGCTAAAAAAATCGATTTCACATGTGTTATACTTAAATAAAATACCTGAGCTAAATCTTCAATGCTGTAGATATCGTGATGAGGCGGAGGAGAAATCAGTCCAACTCCAGGGGTGGATTTCCGAGTCGACGCAATATCTTTGGTGACCTTATGTCCTGGCAGTTCACCTCCTTCTCCAGGTTTCGCACCTTGCGCCATTTTAATTTGAAGTTCATCAGCGTTCGCCAAATATGAACTGGTCACTCCAAATCGAGCGGAAGCGACTTGTTTGATCGCGGAGCGAATGTTGTTGTCAGGATGTTGGCCAAGTCGATAGCGTTCCGCCTTCTCACCTCCTTCACCAGTGTTTGACTTTGCTCCGATGCGGTTCATCGCGATAGCTAAAGTAGTATGCGCTTCGTAGGAAATGCTTCCAAACGACATAGCTCCTAAAACAAGATTCTTACATAGAAATGTCCGAGTTGAAGAATATTTTACCTGTGACAAACCGCTTTACAATTTCAGCGGCGGATTCTACTTCCTCGAGAGGAATCTGCAGCTTGGAGTTCGTTTTAATCTCAAGCTGACCACGCAATGTGCACATTCGCTGAGCCATATTTGAAGCCTGAGAAAACTCTTGATAGCTCTTTTTGTCGTTAAGCCGCGCTGCTTCTTGAAGCTTGGCTACGTTCAGCGGCTCGTTAATGTGCTTTTCACCACCATCGCGCCAGTGATAAACTCCTGTAGATACGAGAACTTTCGAATCTCCGAAGAGATACTCGTCGCTGTTCTGGGCTACCGGGTACGCCATGCGATGGCGCCTCATCGCTTCAGCCGCTAGAATATCAAACGTAGCTCCACCGAGTCGAGAAACCGTGTTAGTGAAGCACCGATCAACGACTTCTTTCGCTAGTCCAACAACTTCGAATATTTGAGCCCCCTAAGAAAGCATTTTAAAACAACCTTCTCTTGGACACCATACCTTGTAACTGTGAAGGGTGCTGATGCCCATCTTTGCCATGACTTTGAAAATACCACGTTCAATACCAGCACGGTAGCCTTGGAAAATCTAAATTCACAAAAATTACCAATCTGACTATAACTCATTAACTAACCAGTTCCTCGGTAAGCTCACTTTCAATCAGTCCCATGTTGCGTAGGCGATAGCAAGATTCGAAGACCAGATACGGACAAACTGCATCCGCTCCAAAACCAAGGAGAACACAGAAGTCATGCACAAACTTCACTTCTCCGGATTCCACAATCAAGGCAACTTTCATACGCAGTCTCTGCTTAATCAAACACTGGTGGACAGCGCCCAGTGCCAGAAGGGAGCTCACGGGAACAAGGTCCTTTGAAACGGAGCGATCCGAAAGAACGATAATTTGGTAACCATCAAGTGCGGCAGCGCAGGCTTCACTGCAAATTCGATCTAAGGCTGGAAGCAATCCTCGGCCTGCGTGGCGAGCGGGGTATACGGTATCGATCACCATCGTTCTCCATCCCTTGTACTGGGTTCGCTTCAGAACTTCCATATCCACAAGCGATAGAACAGGCTGGTCGATGATAAGACGGCCTTCAAGCTCCAAACTTGGCTCAAGGATATTAGACTCAGGTCCAATCGGACAGCGCAAGGACATGACGATTTGTTCACGGAAAGGGTCGATTGGAGGATTTGTGACCTGCAAAAAACATAAGAGAGACTATTCAATCGCCGCAACGAGTACCTGAGCGAACAACTGCTGGAAATATGAAAATAAAAGAGGGCTGTAGTCCGAAAGACAAGCCAGAGCAGCATCATTTCCCATAGATCCAAGAGCTTCTTTTCTGAAAGCAAAAATCTATCATTATTAATAAACAATGCAAATGTACCTGTCCTTGATCATCGGTACTAGCAGAAGACTGAATGAGTCTGGTGTGTATGAAAACAACGACAAACGACGATCGGCATCTAAGTGGAGCATGGCATCATTAGTGTTGACGCCCCGGGCACCAAGTTCCCGCCGAATCAGATGTTCAGCTGTGAGAGCTCCAAAAGAAAGCTGCAAAAGCAAATTACCGAAAATCGTAAGAAATGTTGCTCACCACATCGTCCTTCTTCATTTGGTCCAAATAAATGCGATTGTGTGTGAGCTTCTTATGAGGACGTTGGTTCGCGATTCGCAGTTTCAAGTCTTCGTCTTCTTCGATCTTCTTTTCTTGGGTGTCTACCAAAAGCATGCGTCCAGGACGAAGACGGTCCTGTAAGAAAGGAAAGTACTCATAACGGCATATCAACGGTCAAAAATATCAGTCATTTGCACTATTAATGGATCTGCATTGTAATGTGAGCATGCGTTTGAACGCCTTTGATTGACGCTGTCCACCCGACTTCTATATTTCTCGGCGCAAGTGAACTCAAATTTCTTCACAAGCATCGTATGCGATGTTCGAATCCGAAAACGCCCTGACATATGAAATCGAATGCCACTTATAAGTATTAATTAATGGGTTGTGTATCTACCCTCGCGTAACATATTCATCATTTCCCGTTTTGTACATTAGACGGATGGCTGCTGCCTGTTCCTCCTCTATCCAGCTCCAGTCGCACATGTCTTCTTCAGCACTCAGCTATCTGTTCTTTCTGCTTCTTCTTGTAGCTGTCTTCCAGGTAAGAAACAACTGCATCCAGAAGATTGCTCTGAGTTTATTCAGATAAGTACTGCGTATGAAGAAAAGTCAGACTATAACTTGGCAGAAATGACTCCCTACGAGCTGCAAGTGAAAAGATATCGGACTGAACCCATTCGTTTTGGAAAGCGAGGACCACGGGAACCAATTCGCTTTGGAAAGCGAGCGATGGCGAACTCCTACGCATCACACAGGCTACCAGCATTCCCAGCCTTTTACGGAAAATATGATCATTAGTAGTGATCATTAGTGTTGCGCGTTGCGATGGCATATATGTACAATCTAATAAAGTGTTGCTTTTTGTAGTACTTTCGTCATTTGACGTTCGAAAAACTGCCAGGCCATATAACTTGATCCCAGAACGTTAACTTAATGGAAAGTGGGAGGGATTTAATATGGCGCATAAATCGTAAAATCGCCCGACCGTACGGATATTAAGCGCGAAAGTTCGGCCACTTTAGCTCGCGCAGCAATGAATGCCTGCTGTTTCGCATTAACGCTCCTTCTTTACCAACTTGTTTCTTCAGGTAACTTAGAAAATTGTTAGACTGTCACTCTATACGGTATATTTTAGAAACTCCAGCAAAGCATTCTCCCCAAAATGAGTTGGACCAAGAAGACAACGACGATGTCCGCTACTTGCTGTCCATAGTCGATGACTGGCCTGAACTTCAGGGGTTGAACAAGCAGCGGACCATCCGATCGCCTCTTGGTACGATGCGGTTTGGGAAGCGAGATCCCTTGGGAACAATGCGCTTCGGTAAACGAGCCACGCTTGGAACGATGCGCTTCGGAAAACGCGATCCGCTTGGAACCATGCGATTCGGCAAGCGCGACCCACTTGGAACGATGAGATTCGGAAAGCGTGTTCCTCTAGGGACTATGCGGTTCGGAAAGCGTGTCCCGTTGGGAACCATGCGGTTCGGAAAACGCGACCCTCTCGGCACAATGCGGTTCGGAAAACGCGATCCTCTTGGAACCATGCGTTTTGGAAAAAGAAGTCTCCCTGAACCCGCCATTGCTTCTCAGCTTGCTCTGGAAAACGCTCCCTACAGTAATGAAGAAAACTAATATTGCCCTTACTGAATGTCACGTTTGCGAACTCAAAAATAAATTTGAGAATTTGAAGTCGAATATTTTTCGGTGCTGTTTACTAAAAGATCTTCCGGATGTCAGCCACTTAACGACATTTACAGCTGTTAAATGTAGGGAAACGACCCGTGAATATTCGCATTCCACCAAGACGCTGTGAAGTGGAATCATCGGTATCGAAGAGTCGCTTACGCCAACCGGCTCACATCATAGCTTCGTCATACGCTTCCACGGGCAAACAGAGGTTTTATCCAGTGTTCAAGCTAAGTCCCTCGTTGACCTATGCATGATCTCCCAAGGCTTCAATCATTACTTCCAGTCGGGTAGGCGTCAGTGAAATAGAAGGCATCAAATTCACTGAAGCCGCAAAATTGTCCGCAGTTTTTTCCATATCTGCCTGCCCACGAAACCAATAAAGAATATATAAGCCATTTGGAACACCTCGAACGAACAATGTGCCACTAGAGAAACGCAATAAAACTGTGTGCTCACCAACCGGCGCTCCAGAGCACTACAGGACAAATAAACCCCTGCTTAATACTAAAGTCTAAAACTGCACACTACATATAACATATAATAGATTGTAATAAAAATAAATTTCGGAACCATCTAAACAATAATTTAGAGAATTTCGCTCATGATAATACTATAGAAAAATTGTCTAAACAGACTCAATAGGCATGCTTATTTGAACACTTGGCTCTCGAAAAACCTATTTCAATGTGCTCCGCCTTTGTTTGTTCTTTAGACAAAGAATTCCGTATTTAAGGAATTCAATTTCGGACATGCCAGTTTACTCGCTTTTGATTTCGGTGTTTCGTTGGTGCTCAGATTTCCCTTCTATTCGTCTCCGGAGCAATTCACGAATTCCCTTTCCACCAGCGCAAAAAATGATGCTCACAAGAAAGCATCTTCTGGTCGCTTGTTTGATTCTGGCAGCTATCTTCTCCTCTGACGCAGCACCCAACCGCATCCTCATGAGGTTTGGAAAGCGCGGCTATCAACAACATTCCACTGCTGCGCCTGACTACGACGACGGAAGCGACTACGTGTATCACTACGGAACTGAAGAAGAAGTGGACAACGCAAACCGATATTAAAGCAAATCCATAATAACCCTTTGAATTGTTGACGATGATCCGACCCCAAACATTTGTCCCCAGCAATAAATTTTGAATGAAAAGTCTTACCTTACGAACTATCGAATCCACAGGCAGGTCAACCACTCCAACTTCACTGGAAAGATAAAGGTGGTTGTCTTCGGTCAGGTAATAGCGGGCCGGACGAAGTCCGTTGCGATCCAGAATGGCTCCGACGTATCGACCGTCAGAAAAAGCGAGAAGAGCAGGTCCATCCCAAGGTTCCATTGACATTGATGCCCATCGGTAAAATGACCGCTTTTCGGGACCCATTTCCTAAAATGAATCTAATTTACACAACGCCACCGTATGAAACTATACATCGTCTTTTTCCCAAGCTTCCGGAACCATTGTCATCGCAGCTTCAGGAAGGGACCGTCCACCCGCTCGGACAAGGAACTCAAGAACATTGTCGAAACAACCAGAATCAGTAAGAGCTTCTTCAACAACGGGATAAAGTTTAGGCAAGTCATCACCATACTTCGAGGATTTCATGACACCTTCCCGGGCACGCATAAAGTTGATATTTCCTCTTAAGGTGTTGATTTCACCATTGTGAGCAACCATCCTGCAATTAAGGAAATCATATAATTAAAAAAATTCTTCTATCTTACCTATTTGGCTGAGCTCGGTTCCAACTAGGAAAAGTGTTCGTTGAGAACCGGCTGTGGACGAGCGCAATGTGGGACTTGAACTCCGGATTGGTCAAGTCCTCGTAGTACTTGTAGAGTTGATTCGGAGTGAACTGTCCCTTATAGATGATCGTAGATGTCGACAACGAGCATACATAGCAGTCGATGCTTTGTTTCGCCATCTGCACCACCGACTGCTTCCGGAGTAAGTAAACGTCGCGTTCAAATCGTTCCTTGTCGCTGGCGTGATCAGCTCCAACAAAAACTTGGCGGATACATGGTTCAGTCTTCTTGGCTTCGGATCCGATACTGTCGGAACATGTCTTCAGCTTCCGCCAGCAAATAACTCGAAGTCCGAAAGCTCTGGAAAGGTCAGCAAAGGCTTCCTTGGCTTGCTTGTATGTTTCAGTATCCAGGAACAAAAGTCCAGTCGCATATTCACCGAAAGGAGGCAATTCAATCTTGTCGGATCTGAAAAAAAGTAACGTGAGAAACGCAGAACAAAAAATGAAAAACTCACGTCTTCAACTCATCTCTGTAGAATTTGTCTGGAATTGCAGCCAGTACGCCGGCGCCGTCGCCGGAGTCGTTGTCACAGGCGCAAGCTCCTCGATGGGCCATCCGTTCCAACATCGTTCGTCCTTCTTCCAGAATTTTGTGGGACGGTAGACCTTCGATTGAAGTCACGAATCCGACACCGCAAGCGTCTTTTTCCAACTGGGGAGACCAAAGGGTCTCCCTTTCAGCTCGATCAAATTGTTCCTTTGAAAGAACAACCATTTCAATAGCCTGAAATCATGGAAAATGTGAATGAGAACAGAATATAAGATCACAAAACAGCACGAAAAACCACGTGCGCTGAGCGATTTTTGAGAGAAATTGCGTATAAATATTTCAAATCGTAACATTCACACATTAGCGCGTGCGGAGCGAGCGTTGATTCATATTCCTTGCATCGGTTTTTGCACCCCCGGAAATTTGCAAGTTTGCAAAGCATAATATGCTGAGTGTGACATTTACTGGAATGAGTGCTTATAATAACTGTGACCTGCGAATCCCGTTGTTGCACGCTGCGAGGCCGGAAAGGCTTACCTTTCCGGGCTTGAATTAGCACGCATAGACAGAAAGGTTCACAGCAAGCAGTAAGAAAGAGCTCAGAAAGGACCTGACGGCACGGGATGACTAAATGAGGAAGCGCTCAACGCGCGTGCTCCGCAGCCGATTGTCTTAGCACTAAGCGATCAACCGCAACTTATATCGGATAGATATGCGTGGGCGCGCGTTTCCATACAATGCGTCATAACGCCATTTTGTCACATTCGTGACCATTTGATCAGTTGGTACAGAGTGTCGCTTGACAATGACCTCTGACCATAAGAAAGCGTTGTCTTGACCAGTTTTATCGGAATTGATTATGTCTTGACTTCTTGCAGAAGCCTTTCTAAATAATGCGCGAAGAACGTCTACTATTATTCTATGAAGTAGCACGGATATGTGGACGAGATCATAGACGAACGAAATCGAGGAACCCAGAAATGAAACAGATGCTCTTTTATTTTCGTAGTTTTCAAGTACGACAGGAACAGTTGTGGCTGTTATGCCGTTATAAGCGTCTGCCTCAAAACAAATTTCATAGAATCTTTATGTATAAGATTTTCCCGAGATAGAAAGTGGAGTTGCAAACAATTGAAACAGACTGCCGTAGCTAGAGAGTGAAAGTTAGATGTAAGGTAAATAGAACTTAAAGCTGAAGTCAAGGAAAAACTACGCAAAGGGCTCATGCAGGCGTCGACATTAAGACAAAATAGACCACTGATCCGTTGATCAGTCCCAAATCGCGGTGAAAAATCAGCCAAATATGTTGTTTGATGCGACCCCGACGCTCCGCCTCTCAAATTAGCTTATCAACAAAGATCAACAAAGCATTTTCGTAACACTTGTTGATCAGCGCAAGCGCAGCAAACATTGGAGTATTTCGTTCAGAAATCCAGACTGATAAGAGGACGAGTGCTTTTAAATGCTTTAAAACATCTCTCGGCACGTAAGAGTCTGGTGGCTTTGCCAACTGCCGGACGGTCAACGGCAAACAGGTTGCATCCGGCGGCAGCTGCCTGACTTCAGCAACCCTCGTCCGCCCTTTGCCCTTCTCGCAGTTTTGTTACCCTGCGACGGTCCATGCAAACACGACTTGGACGAAGAACGGAGGGGAGACACACTTGTGGCATTTCATAACAACTCCGCCTGTTCAAGATGTGACTTCAGATCAATCACGCGCAGACTCCTCAGTTGCGCAAAACAACGGTTTACATTACAATATGCCTTACCGTTCTCTGATACACTAAAATGGACCAAAAGTGGCGCTCACGTTGTAATCACGTGAATGCAGCGCTGTAACCGCCTCTAAACAAAAACTAGAAAACTAAACTGAAAAACAGAAAACCGTGGTTTGTCCTGAAAAGCTCCTTGCAGCTTTAAATGAGGCCGAATCTTAGCAGTGATAGAAGGTGGTAAGCGACGGAATCCCTATTAAACTCTTTTCATATGCAGTAATTGCGCGTAATTACTGCTACTATATTTAGTAGCAGTAATTATTTATATAGTAAGTTAAGTATATTTATCGCCATTTACTCATGTAAAAAGTTACTTTTTTCAAAACACAATTTTTGTCGCGAGTCCTCGAATGTGTACTTTGATTTACTGCGCAAACCACCTGATCGCCTTATCAAGGACTGGACAAACATAGTCACATTTCGATGTGATATCCATCGTGGGGTCAAAATACACTCCCGGTGGACGGAATGGGAGGTTCTGTAGTGTTAGGAAACTTGCACGGGTATGCTTTTCTGCGCTCTCCCGACAGTCCTTCTTCAACCGACCGATGGAGTAGGTCGCAGACGGTGACGGATGAGCGAAACGGCTGTTTTGAACTAACTTCCAGACACGCTGCTTGAAAACATAAATAACAAGCAGCAAGGAAACGCACGAAAACAATCACCACTGAATGCAGAGCGAATTGGGCGATCGACGCGGTTTGTCTGCTTTGTCCCGGACGGCGAGTGCCGACCAAACGCTGGTGATTCGCGAAGGGCGCTTGCGCGACTCTAGCTGCCAGCGCGGAGCCTCTCCGCTAGTGCCGCTTTAGGTCCTCTGCTGCCATCGTGCTTGCTCTCGAAAACCCTGCACCGGCCATCACCCTAATACGGCGCAGTTTTCGGAAGTGCAACAATGCCGACGGGAAAATTAATTTGAAGGATGGAAAGTGGAAATGTTTGAGTTGACCCGTTTCGGGACACAACTTCGAGGTTTATGAGCAGCGCACCGAAACGAGAAGCAAACGCAAAAACAAGACGAAGACTGCACATGTGTTCGTTCGGACTCCAGTCCGAGTGCCCGACTAAGATCACAAGGTTCCCACAGCTACAAAAATAACCGTTTTTTTTCGAAAACGGTAAACAAGTGTTGCCAGGTCTTCCTCTGCAAAAAGAGTTGGTGAAACGATTTCAGAATGTGCGTCTGAAGAAGGATAAAACTAAGGGGCGCGTCTCTTATTTGCCGAACAAAAAATCGATTTATTTATTAACCTGAACCTCCTATCAGGTAAATACCAAGACAAAGTATTCGTCTAACGCAAAGGGTAGTCTGAAGCACTTAGAAAAAACCTTTTAGGCACCTTAAGTGGAATCCGCCGATTGCGGCCCTTATCTATAATTATAAGAGACGACGGGATTCGACGATTCATGCCAACTGGAAATGACATTTATCTATTAAGATCACTCCGCGGCTTGGAGCGATGCACGAATAAAAATGAGTTTGGAGGCACTTTCGCCCAACCGCAAATATCTGGCAATCTGTCTGTGCAGCTCGTGGATTCCTCGATGACTGAATGCGGAGAAGCGGAAGGTATTAGAAAACAAAGCAGCCATAAGCCTTTTCCAGTAATCCCTCTGCCTCCAGTTTAATGGGTCGCTTACACGAACTCCTTTGTCCACAATCGCTTGCCGTCACCGCCAAGATGAATCTGTTTTCACGGGCAGCTTAATGATTTACATGAATAAGAAACCAACATCGGGAAGGACACATTAGCACTTTGGTTCAAAACGCTCATTTTTCAGACGCTTGCAATTGCTGCCAAACAAAATAAGTAGTAGAGCAAAGTTTTCTGCAGGGAAAAGACCCTTCGTGTGAATCAAAAACTCCGCTTCCTGTTCCATTGTAGACTTGCAATCATATCAAGCCGCGTTATTATTGCCCTCGATCACCGCGAAATTGCAATTTAGCGAAATGAGCAATAGGACAATGGGGTATTTTAAACGAAACCAATTTCAAATATCGTCTACGTGTTGTTTGACGAACGCAAAATTTCATTTTACAATTTTAATGAGTTGATTTAGTCATAAGAAGTGGACTATTTTACTAAGGTTTACCGCTTCGAAGACGTCATAATAGTATACTTTATAGCCAAGACGAAATTCACGAGAAGAATCTATTTTGAATTTTTAATGTTGCCGTCAAGTGCGATGATTCTGTTCATATATGAGTTTTCAAGAAAGACTCCGAAAACTGCGTAGGACAAATTTTTGAACATCAACTTTGCACCCCCAACATTTAACGAAAAAGGGTCCTAAAAACCGCGGAGGGACACAGAAGACAGTGTTGGAAACCACGACCAAAACAAACTTTGATAGTGCCATCTTTGACATTCTAATTGTGCTATCTTAATTTGCATTAACGCCGCTGCGTTTATTTATTCTTCCTCTCATTCTAAAAAAGCACCGTGTTTGCCTGTTGATGCCTATTTTTACAAAACCGATAAATGGCCTCCGTACTCAGGCTATCTGATGTATATGAGACAGACGAAAACTTACAGACAAAAAAGACAACGGGAATAAGAATACACAAGCTTCTACCAGAAACATACTGATTTGAGGTTTCAGTATTGCAGGATCAGTGCCTATGCATGTGTGCGCTTGATAATTTGCGTATCGTTTTTTGGCAACTCTCACGTTTTTTTGCCAGGAGACCTTTCCTGGCTGCTTGATCACAATTCATATTTTGGAATCCTCTAAGTATCTTTTCAAATCCTGGACAAATCACTTTCTTAATAGTGCAATGTTAATATTTAATATTGTGTTCCTGTGGTTATTGTTCGTTTAGTCCGTTTCCTGACGCTGTTTTAGGTTTTTTGACTCTTTGTTTAGTTGTTCGTAAAGGCGACAACATATGGAATTTTCGAAGAATCGGTTCACATTGTTTTGTTTTCAATCAGTCCGTTGTTTGGGTTCAGAAGCGTGTTACTCTTTAGAATTTTGTGTTCGAAGTTCTTTGCGCCCGGCGGGCAAAACACCCTAGTATTGTTCCGATATAACAAAACGAAACCTCCGGATCTCTTTCCATTTCTTTTCGTCTCCATCTGAACACATTCGGCTTGAGTTTGAAAGCGAGCGAGGGAAAAACGCGTCAAAGAGTTTCTATGAGTTTACTACGCAAATGAAAAGCGCGATTTTCCATTTCGCGCCGTCGAGAATGCACATGTCTATCACATTTGAAAACAGCGAACTTTTATTTTAATGTGAACCGGGTGAAAGCTCCCCATGGGACAGTTTGCACTAGAAGTGTTGTTTTTGCGTACCGGGATGGGGCCGATGCTTAACAAGATTCTACGCCAGTGGGTAGTCTTTTTCCCACGGATTATGTGTGGTCGAAGGACGCCTCATTTATCACTAGTAACCGTCGGTTCTTATAGGAACGGCAATTTGCATGTACATCTGCTTGTTTTCTTGCCGAGAAGATTCCTTTTTCATGTGTTCCAACCGCAAGCATATGGAAACGGTCGTTCCGTTCATCATTTCATTCGTCGTTTCGCTGCTGATTATTAGCCTGAGTACACCTTAGTGAGGTCCAGAAATCCTCACTAAGATGAATTGCTTCGAGTCTTCGCGATGTTCACAAATGTGGAAAAAGTTTACGGAAGCGCGATGTTGATTTTTGCCCGCGCTCTTTCCGGAAGTTCTATTCAGCCGGCGATGGCCTTGTGGTAAACGTTTCCTCCGCGTCTCGTTGTTGCCATCAACAAGATGCTTGTTAACCATGAATGCGCCAGATTGGAAACTTTCGTCATCAATTAGCGTCATTGTGGATAAGGTTTCTTCTTGTGAACATGGTCACATCACTGAAGACCTTTAATATGGCTCTGGCGAAACCTGTCACGTCGGGATTTCGTCCGTGAACCCCATGCGCGTGCTCTTCCCTTGGTCCAGCTTTCTGGATACTGTATCCAACTGAGGGTCGTGCGAGTTGCTACAGAAAGAGGAGGACTTTTCCAATCCGTCAGTAGCATGATTGCAGACGAAAACCGCCGGCAAAACTATGTGTGACACTGGCTCGGCATGATCTCCCCGCGCACACTAAATGGGGAGCAAAGTTGTGCGCCGAGCGCGCGTTCTTGCAGTAGACGAAGGCGATCTTTGCGGCGACTGTCCAACTCGGGGTGTTCGTCGTGCACAAGACCTTGGGAGTGTCAGGCGAGCAAAAAGATGGACCACTGCGCGCATGCCTCCCCTTCGGTTATGCTATTATTTCACGCTTCTCTCCTCTCCCCGCAGTGCCGCAATCAAGCGTCGACAACATACCGTCCAGTGCTCTCTTCCCCTTCTGTCTCCCTCACGGTGCGCGTGCATCATCCAGCCTGTTCGCGCAACGGAAGTTGTCTATAAACTGACGCGCCACTGTTCCCGTCATAGCTGGCTGGGATTGCTCAGAACGCTTCGTACTTTCAGTTTTTGAAATCTGTTTTCTTTGGCTTCTATTTGTTCTTCCAGAACTTCGAAAATCCGCGTGTTTATGCACATAGTAATGGGATAATTGAGCTTAAACTTACGAGCTCGTAAAAGTCGTCCCCTGTTTACGATATTCTCACGAGCATTAGTGATGGGAAAGTAACTGCGCGTGCAAGTGTATTTGACTATTGACATTGGTTTCGCCTTTAAATTAGCAAGAACAAATTCAATAAAGTCTACCCATTGCCCTTTCCTGTAAGCTCCTCGCCGCTTGTCGAAGTGCCGAAACTCCGCGACGCGCTGACGCTTTTTTATATTGATATTGCTGCGAAGGATCGACTCCTTTAAGGGCGTGATGCCATCTACTTTTCACGACATTAGAGCCTGTTTGACATGCGTATGATTTAATGTATTTGAAATGTGAGATTTTGGGAGGGGTTAAATCGAGGAGAGAGTTGGCCCATCTTGGACGACGTAGTTTGCGATTGATTGGTCTACTTCCCGCAAAAAGAATCGCGGCTATTGCCTCTGTAATTGCTAGCTTCTTGTTTCATGTCCAAATTTATCAGCTTTTCGTCGATTGAGTTCGCGCAGCACTGACACACGCTGTCTGCAACACCATCAACGCTCGACTATATGCGGTGCTGAAAGTGAGCCCTGGGAAGATCGACGATTGACAGCGACTGAACTCGGTTCATTTCAGTTCTCTTCTTTATGAGTTTGCGCGAAGGATTCCCTATCATTCCTCTGGCTTCTTCCTCTGGCGAATACGAAGTTCCGCGAAGTTTTGTGGTTGGCAAGAGGACCAACGAACCGACCCTCGTGACGCAGTATGCCCCGGTTCCGGTGTCCTCGCTAACGACCAACGACAGCCAGCTGATCAGACGCTGCGTCGTGGTCACGAAACATGAAGACGGCTACGGGTTAACAGTGACGGGAGACAATCCGGTGTATGTGCATACGGTGAAGCCTGACGGAGCCGCGTTCCGAGCGGGAGTCCGCGAAGGGGACCGCATTGTGAAGGTGAACGGCATGCCGGTGACCAGCGCGAACCACTTGGAAGTGGTTCGGATGATTTCTTGTAAGTTCAATTTCAATTTAATTTGTTTGCTTTCTGGAAGCGGCGTAATTGTGTTGTGAAGCGGATGTTGTTTCTATTTAGTGGCATTTCTTGTGTGGGCGTGTTTTTCGAAAATGCCGCTTTTTCAAAGTTTCTTTCAGGTGGCCAAAATGTGGCGCTCACGCTGGAAGGTCGTCCGCTCGATCCGCCGGCGCACTCCTACTACAGCCAGATAGATTCGGATGGCGAGATAACCACTCCCCTCGATGTAAGTTCGTTGTAATGTCCAACTTCTGAATTTTTCTTTGGAGAACTCGCAGCGGAAGCAGGTTCAGGCCATAAACAAGATGTTGAACGATCAGAAACGTCATGTGGAAGTAAGTTTTTTGGCTTCACACTTTCTTCCAATACCACTTTGTCTTCAGAGCCTCAAAGACGGCAGCAGTGATGAAGCGAAGCTCGAGAAAGCCCTCAAGAGAATTGAAACTTTACAGTCGCAGCTGAAGAAAATCGATGTAAACGTGTACAAGCCGGTAAGTGCTACCACCGGAAGGCAGGCCCAAATCTCTTTAATTCTAATTGTTTTTTTCGAGGCTGGGCGCGCAATCTTGCATTCGCCTTTATTTATGTATCGGATATATGTTTTTATGGATGTGTAACTCCCTCGGGAGCCGAAAAGTCGCCGACTCTCTTCGATCAGTGTCTGATTGTTATCTTGATTTCGGCCGAGTCCCGTCGTTGCATAATTAGCTTTCTTGGAGTCGCGATATGTGGCCCGGCCTCGTGCTTTGTTCCGATTCAGACTTTCGTTTGAATCCTCCGCGCATATCAGTTGACGCTGTTTTCGTAAAACTTCAATGTGCGAGGGTGGATATTTATTTTTTATGGATTTCCCGGCCTTGTTCCTCGTGTAGTTTTGCGTTTAGGGTCCTTCCGCGACACCGGTTCAATCTTGGGTCGATTCCGGACACATGAATTTCGTTCAAGCGCTAGATGTGGTACCGATGGAGGAAGACACCGACGACGAAGATACTGACTGCTCCATCCCGGTATGTCATCCCTTGTTTCTCGCGTTCGATGACAGCTTTGTAGTTGGATGCGGATGGCCCGTTCGCTAACCTAATTGACCTAAAAGGTCATCCCGCTCATTTGGCCGTTTTCCTCAGCTACTTGTTAACAAATGCGAATCCCAGTACCCTGGTGAGCTGTTTTCTTATGTATCATTGTGTCTCACTGCCTTTTACAGCTGTTCTACCTAATAGCCGACTTCTACCAGAACCAGAACAGCAGCGGAAAGGAACTGAGGCGGTGGGCCTACGAAATCTTTTCGACGTTTATTATCCCCAATTCACCGATGCAAATGCCTAACATGGAGCAGTCGCTAGTTCAAAACATTGATAACGAGTTGGCAGCCACCGCAGACGGTGCCGACACGAACATCGATCGTCTGAAGCGACTTTTTGTACCCGTGCGGCGCCGCGCTCTCGACGACATCAACGAGCATCTGGCGGATTTTCGGCACAAGAGACATCTGGGTACTTTTTCTATACCTTCCTAAGTTCGAGCCGACAGAGCTGAAATCGATTCCGTTACTTTTGATGCCAGCAGACTTGTAGTCATAGCGCATCAACTGTGCTCCAATGCAGTTAAGACAACTCGTGACAAAGTTGTTTTCTTTTAGACAATGGAATGACATCCGTTAGAGGGAACCAGTTGCCAAAGCTCAATGCCCCTATTTGGAGGAAGTTTTGCTGTTATCTTTATATTTGACTTCTGAGCGGGCGGAGGGGTTAACGCGCCAAAGAGTATGCGCCGCTGTCATGGGCATTTTCCCTGCTTGCATCCCGAAAAAGTCGAAATGGACCGAGTGACTGGCTAGGCTTCGTCGTGTGATGTGCTCTAGCACACATATGCAAACAGCGCCTTGCACCCTCTTCCCTCACTGCCTTATCCTCTTCGCTGTGCCCCCAAAGATGGAGACAAAGATCCGGCTTGCGAGAGATGAAGTTGCTGGCAGAGGGTCGAAATTGGGGGTTGTGACGGATTGCCGATGTGTTTGAGTCAAGGCAGTGATTAATAGCTGAGAATGGGCATGCGATGTGCGCCGGCCGACGTTTCCCTCGAAAACGGTAATGTTAAACAAGAGGCTTAAATGTAATGCTCTGCAGCAGTCATAACAAGGCCCGCTGAACAGTGAATAAGGAACCGGAACAAACGAACGAAAGAACGCCACTGAACTAAGCTTTATAGGGCTGGGAAGTCTTTTCGATGGATGCCAGTTGGATCAATTGAGCAAGGGAGAACCGTCCATGGAAAGGAGAGTGGCCGAGCAGATGCTTTTCCGAGCACTCGAGCGAATGTTCACAGCCACCAGCGGAGATTTGGAAGCCTGTGAACCGAGAGCGGCCGCATTAATAATGTCGCTGGCAACCGTCATCAAAGTGGGAATTTTCCCTTACGTGCAGCTGGTGAACTTCAGGTGTTATAGGTCGTTTTGGGAATGAAACCAAACGTGTCCAGTTGGGAAAAGCTCATCGAAAAGTGCCCTACTTTTGTTACCAGCAACAAAGTGGGGGTCTTCAAATCGAAGCCAGTCGTCGGGAAGCGGTCAATGCAGCTGAAGAGTCACCAGTTCCAGCTGAACGCCGTTAGCAGTACCGTATACTGCTACCAATGCCGCGATGCCGTGTGGGGAGTGAACGCCCAAGCATACTTCTGTCAAAGTACGATCCAGATATCCGGCCATAATAACAAATTTTTGTTTGCAGACTGCGAGGTTGTTCTTCACAAACAATGCACCGGACAGCTTCTGGACGTGTGTTTCCCGGCAACACAGTCCAAAGGAGGCAAGCAGACGCTTCCAAAATCGAAGAAAGTTGCTGCTCCCCCTGCTCCAACTCATAGCGCCCCAGAGGAGTTGCCCCCGGAAACTTCAGAGAAACTGAAGACGGCGATGGTGCCAGTGCCGCTGGAGAAGCAGATAGAGTTAACCAACACCATTCATATGCTGCCTTCATCGTCGAAAACAAACGTCAAATCTACTTCTTCAGATTCAGGAATTGGGGTCGATGTTCCAGAAAGAGTCGTTTCTAGATCCCACAGTGTGCGTTCTAGGGTAAGAATGCTGTTTTGTTTTATGTGTATTTATAACTGGCTTCGTGCAGGAGAAGGACGGTAGGACAATGTGCAGGCTGGAGCTGCTGTCGACAGTGGAAGCCGACCGTGAAGAATCGTCATTTGCACCCTCGGAAGTGGCATCGGCTTCCGGAAGTTCAAGTGTGTCTCGAGTGGGTGAGGAGGAAGCGCAACAGCTGCTGGATCGATTAGAGAAAACGGCGTTGGCCGATGGAGACAGCGACTTGGAGGTCGAAACCGAAGTGCCCACATTGGATTCCTTGGTGGGGTGGGAAGTCATCCGGCATCTCAAGCCGAAAGAGAAAAGGCGCCAAGAAGTTATAAATGGTAGAGCGGAGTGGTCGAGGGATTACGGTACTAACGACGTGTTTCATTAAGAGCTGTTCCACACTGAACGCACCCACGTTCGAAACCTTAAAGTGCTGTACACTGTTTTCTGCAAACCCATGCTTCAACAGCAGGTCATAGGGAGCGAGACGATCAATCTGCTATTTGCCAACTTGGACGAGCTCGTTGAAATCCACTCCGAAATAAGCCGCAAAATGCGCGACGCCGTGGAGGCTTGGCGAAGAACAGGGACGCAACAAGGACTCTATGGGCAAATAGGACAGCTCATGATTGACATCTTCGACGGGGAAGCGGGGAAGCGATTTGTGGAGGCAACTTCGAAGTTCTGCCAGCACCAACAACATGCGCTGGACCTTCTTAGACATAGGTCGGTGCTTCTCTTCCACTCGCTTTTGCTTATCGCCGCGGTTTAAGATGCAAAAAAGATAGAGACGACCAACTTGTGAAGTTTCTCAACGAAGTCGAAAGTAACCCACTATGTCGAAAGTTGCAATTGAAGGATATGCTGCCCGTGGAGATGCAGAGGCTGGTGAAGTACCCTCTGCTGCTGGAGACGATTGCTAAATACACTCCCGAACCAAGCGAAGAACAGGTAAAGTTTTTCATTTAATTGTGCTTCACTGCTTTTTCAGGACCTCCTTCTAAGAAGCGTGGCTGCGTCACGTAAGATTTTGTCCATGGTGAATTTGGCGAAACGAAACGCGGAAAATCTCCGTCGACTCGAAGAGCTACAGAAGAAGCTGGACACGTCGCCGTACGACAAAGACCGCAGCGATGCGGAATTCAATTCGTTCGACCTCAAAAAGTAATGTTGTGTGAAGTGGAGTGTTGTTATTAGCTTCTTTTGCAGCTACCGACTTGTCCACGACGGTTCACTAACGTGGCGGTTCAATCGCGGAAAAATGGTTGAACTCCATGTTGTGCTGCTCGAGAATCTGCTGGTTTTGCTGACGAAGCAAGGGGACGGCCACAAGTTGTTGCTGAAGATCCAGGAGCCGTCTAAGGATTCGAGGTGGAGTCCGATTCTCAAACTGGATCAGATCATTGCAAAAGAAAAGGCCAACG
This sequence comes from Steinernema scapterisci, assembly GCA_000757745.1. Taxonomy (NCBI): domain Eukaryota; kingdom Metazoa; phylum Nematoda; class Chromadorea; order Rhabditida; family Steinernematidae; genus Steinernema; species Steinernema scapterisci. The sequence goes on from KN166136.1 coordinate 120,929, forward strand.
ACAAAAGGGCCTTTTTCGTGATTGACAATGCGAGCTATGCGCCGCAAATCTACGAATTCATGGCTGCTACCGCTACAGAACGCAAAACGTAAATAAACTCTTCTGTTGTCTTCGAAACGTGTGAATTTCAGGTGGTTTAAGCTAATTTCCGATCAAATCGAAAGCGCACAAAAGGACAACGTGGACGAAAATGGACAGTGAGTGCTTTTTTCGTTTGGTTGAATAAGAGGTCCAAATCAACAAAACAGTATTGAACAGCAAAAACAGCAAAACAGTATTCGCGCAATCAGGACAAGGACCTTATATTACCTCCTACATTGTGAAGTATTTGTTTCGCGCAAAATCAATATCCTTATAGTCAAAAACTTTGAGAAAGTGAGACGAGAAGTTCTTGAAGCGGCTTTAAATCAACGAATTTTTTTAAATTCTTTGTTAAATGTAGAAGCGGACTTCACTTGAAGATCCACCGCGTCGTTTTGTTGAAATTGCACCCATGAATTGAATTTGTTATAAGCAATTAACAAGTGCTCAGAGTGCGCAGTGCTTGTAAATATTGACCCGGTCTTTTCAGAGTCACTGGTGGCGGGTGCACTTACGACGGAGCTGACAGTGGATCCGGAACCCACGTGAGCGGAAACGAGTTGAGTGGGCCTCAGAGAGTGCACGTTCTCACTCATCCTCGTCTTGTGAATGCAAATGAAATTACGGTACAGCAGCCAACGATTCTCGAACACGCTCAGCCCGTGTTGACTCCCACCGAAAAGCTGCGCCGGAACGACCAGCTCATCATTAAGGCCCTCAGTGAAAAGCACAGTATTTTGTGCCAGTACCTGCTGCAAGACAAAGTGATGTTTGCAGTTTTTACTTTGTTTATAAGGTGTTTTAGGAGGGAGGACCAGATCTCATAGAGAAGATCACAGAAACGATGACCGGGATGCCCGTAGCCGAACTGAAAAAACGCGACTGCAGGGAACTTGCGATGTCGGCCATCGTTCATGGCAATCGACTTCTGGATTCTATAAACCAAGGTACTGGAGAAATGAGGGTTGTGTAAACTGTGGATATGTTTGTAGGGATGAGTGTAAAAGTGGAAAATGAAAATACCGGTTCGTCACGAGTTGTGCTAGATGAAAATGCCATCGAGAGAAATCTGCCCTCTGTCCCTTGCTACCGTTTGACAGCTATTGCAGCTCCCCTTATGAACCACTTGAAAGCTATGATGCAGGTACTCATCGACCAGCAGAACGAAATTGTCTTCATCAAACAGCAACTCTTCCACTATAAAGTACGTTTAGTGCATTGTCTGCTTCTCCTTCTATTACACGGACAAATTTTCAGGAGCTCGCAGAGGACGGCCCCGGGAATCGAACGGTGAGTCAAGAAACGTTGACAGAGCACAACGAAGCCCGCGCTTCGACGACGCCTTTGGTGACAAACACTAGGGAACAGGGCAAACTGCTCATGAAGCGTCAGGTCGACTCTGGCGGCTCTTCTGCAAGAGACGAATCGTTCCGGAGGCAAGACCACGCGTAGCACTTGCGAACCCGGTCTCCCACCTTTCCATTCCTTTTGAAGCATTGCCACTCCGATCTCCGCAACGTTCGCCTTTGAGACTCACTCAGGGTGCCTTTGAGATTAATACCTCAAAGTCGATACTCGATTTGTCTCTTCTTGTATGTGTCCCCGACTGATCTAGAATGTTTGATTGACTCGCTCGTCTCAAGAGAAAATTTTTCTGTAGGAGAATTGATTGTGAACTGCTGAATATCCGGCGTACAGCTTTATTGTGTAAATAATTGTTGTTTTGTTGACTACAATAAAATACACGGTGATATTTACGATGCAATATATACAAGAAGAACGACATTTCTGTTTCGTGAAAGGCAACACGTGTAGACCCGTTGGATAAGCACACAAAATTCGGACACAAAAAAGAGGCAGACAGACTACTTTAGCAATTATATTACCCGCTGAAAACTAGGCCACACCGGCAAAATTACTCCGTAACTAAATAACCAAATCCAATTTACATTATACCTGTTCTAGATTTAATTTTCCCGTCTATTGCTAAAAATCTTACTATCTAACTACAAGGAAGGGTCCATATGGCCCAACTTGTTTCTCTTACTTATAGCACAATCGGCTTTCTGTTCTGCGAGGTAAACTGCTGGAGGTAGCGAACACCGAGATTCTGCGCTTCGCTCCATTGTCGGAAGCAGTTCACGTGCCGGAACAGACGCACGTTCTTCACGCGGCTCCAAGAACCGGCGAGGCACACATTCAAGCAAACGAGCTCAATGCACGTGGAGTCATAGATGTGCTCAACGCCCACCGTATACAGCAGCAAACGAGACAGATGTTCGAGTTGGTCTGTCTGAAAAAATTGTGAAACCTAGAATGTAGGTAAATATTTATTCTTACCTGTGATGTTACGGTCAGTTGTCGCAGTTTCGGAAAGAAGGGAGACTCCAGCGAGTCTCTTTCGCTCAAAATACCTTCTGGATCAAATGTGCTCGTTCCACTCTCCGTGCTTTGTTTGCGCGAGTTCACGATACAAAAGTGCAACACATCCAGTTGCTGTTTGTCTACCTGTAAAAACGCGTGTTATTTGGTTGAGAGAACTGCGACACTATACCTGAGACACCAGAAACTCCATCACTGGACAATCTAGATACAATTTTTCCACAGTTTGGCGGAAGACTGACAGGATGTCCACGAGTACTGCAATCTCAGTTTTGTCCATCTTACTGTCGACTGCGATTCCAAGATGATCCGGGCTCAAATGTACGACCATGATAGGAGCTCTTGAGTGCCAAGTATACGCGTTTCCTAAAAGACTAAATTGTTTAATAAACAACGTAAGCAAACTAACCAGATTTCGGGTTCGAACTCGAACACTGGTGAAGACTTCTAAGGCCAGCGTAAAGTTTCACGTCCAATCGAGAAATCATCCTTATTCTTCGCGTTGCGACTCTTTCGAAAGTCGAACTGACCCGGCGCCATCGGAGGAGATCGAATAACGTCGCCCCGGCCAAAATATGTTCTGCCAGTCGTTCGTGGTCCGTCGTGGAAACTGTGCAGTCAGAGCAAAAAAGTCGTCGAAATCCATCAAAGAGTTCCAACGCTATGCTCAGAGACATAAACTCCTTAATCTGAAAAATTATAGGTTACGATTTGCCACAAAATATCGAAGTGGACAGCACGCGAGCAAAGAGAAAACAGTGCACAGCCATGAGTGCAAAGCTGGCTGCTAGCAAAGAAGAAACGCGGCGGCCTCGAGGGAGACGATACACCTCGTCAAAGTCAACAGTGCACTCGTTTGCTCTGAGGTGCAGCAACAGTAGGCGACACTCGAGCTTCAAATGCGCTGACGGCGGCTTAGAATACCACGAGCGAAGCACTGACGACTTTGAGCAAACGGTCATCAGCGCAAAATCTGGAAGAAGCACGCAAAGAGCCGTCTTTAAGAACGGTTCAAACAAAAAACGACCTCCACAAGGCGTTCAAGGCCAGGAGTAATATGGGAGAGATTAACCATCAAACTGAATTTTAGCCAGCTGTACTTTCACTCGACTCTGGCAGCGAATATTTCACAAGAGGGTGTATAATCGCGGAATAGCGCCGCAAAGCCAAGTGACCGATGCGAAACCGTAACACGCTTGTTTCGCGATTGCGATTAGAGCTTTTTGCGGCGGCCAAAAACCAAGCCTAGATTGCAACAGCGTTATCTATGCTGAAAACAGCCATCTGACTCCTGGCGTTCACTTTGTCATGAGCAACTGTTTGCGAACAAAACGAATCTCTAAATCAACGCGGCGGAGACATTACAGAGTTGGAGTTGCGGAAGTGGACGATGTACTTACGGTGATAAACAAACAAGAATGGAGCGTAAACACGAAAGACGAACGAAAAAAGCGAAATGAGAACAGCAGGTGAGAAGATCGCGAAACAGCCGATCACTAATACTGTCGCAATCAGTCAGCGGCATAGAGGGCGTCCCTCTCTCTCCGGTCTGAGATAACGCGCCGATCAACAACGCAAAGGACAACGCCGCTTCGCCAGTCGCTCGGTTGGTGGATGATTATGACGTTCGTTTCGTTGAGACGCCATCGAAACATGTTACTGCTTCTAGAACGCCGCCGGAGAAAGTGACGCCGTGCCCGAAAACCTGGCGCACCACGTTTGATTGTTTGGTCGCGCGAAACATGGGAGTGGACGGGTGATCTGCGAGGAAGGAGCTCGCGGACGATGGGTCCTCCGGCAAGATCGTCTCGGATTATGTATTTCGAATCGCGGCGAACGTGAACTGAACTTGTGCGGGAACATTAACCAAAGCGGTGGTTCTGGCGCCACACAGCTCAGACTGATCTGTAAAGTTCAACAGCTGAAAACCACTCCGACAGGCGCTTCTTCGGAACGGAAATCAGCGCTGCAGAGCCGGTTGTGTTTCAGATCATAGAGGAAAGAAGCGCGGCAGCAGCATCTGCATTCGCGACATTCGAGGAACTTGATTTGCGAAAAATGAAAACATGAGTCTTCTGCGCTCCGATCAAGGTTCAGCCCAAAATGGAAGTCGACTGTCGGTCAAGTTGAGTCGATCTCGCGCGCGCTCGTTGATTTTGTCCAAACTGGCTCTTCGCTCATCATTCAAACGAAGGAACCGAAAAAGATTCACGAGGCATAACCAAAGATCAAAATGCAAACCATCACGAGATTAGGGATTCACTGACAACTGCAACACTAACAAAATATGTCTACGCCGTACTTATTCACAGGTCAATAAAGTGTACTCTATTAAAATTAAAATAGTTAAAATCCTTTTTTAATTTGAAACTTCAAGGCTTTTAGCGAGACTAGATAAAGCCGTAAATTGAGAAGTTGGCTGTGAAGTGTGAACGGTAAATGGGACGATCGTTTTCTTTGTCGATTGCTCTTTAATCAGACTTGAAGGACGATCAAGTCCATAACAGGAGAGCACAACACAGACCAAAGAAGATCCATTCTTTGTTCAGCTTAGTTCCGAACATTTACACAATACTCTCTCCGTGAATATCTCTTCTTGGGAGTCACTTCCACAATACCTCCAATTTTTAAGAAGATGAGTGTAAGCACTTATGACTGGACGACGTTCTTTTCTTTCTTCAAACAAACGACGAACTCAATGGAAATTAAAGTTCAGCTGCAAAGACAATGAGTAAATTTATTTTTAGAGCGTTAAGCTCTTAAGAATTCAAAAAAAGCCATTTGAAGATTTGATTGGAAACTAGTCGACGGGTTAGTATCGCTGCGCAGTTTCTGACTACTCAGTTCCTGCTCCTTCTGGCCACTTTTTGTCGTTGTCTAAACTGCTTTTAGTGTCGAGACGAGACGAGACGTTTTGTTCTTTAACGCAAGACGAACTTTGAAAACGTTCCGACGAAATAGGAACTGACCCTCTTCTTCGGACGACGTTCTCAAATCCGTTTATTCCTTGAAAACAAGATATTTGGTGGTTAAAAACAGCAAGTGTAGGTTATTGATGTGGTTCGTTAGCATTGTCGGCACCTAAATTTGCTTCAATCCTCACTGAGGGACAATTGTTTCAAGTCGAATTAAGCGATACACGTTGTTGGCACTCTCGACTCGCCTTCAGCGGAACGAATTCCGACTTTCGAAGAGGAAGAAGAAGACGTGGGAAGCAAGCGGCGTTGATTTGCAGACGGCGATTCGGGTCGGTTTGTGTGTGTTATTATTGCACCATAGTAAGTTTGACAACTTTGTCCGAATTATGAATTTCGCAGAGGTTCCGAGCGGCATTTCCTCATACGGCGCGCCGGAGCCGCGGTCGTCGCGCGATTTGTCCGCTTGTTAACTCGTTTTTCGGCCATAGTCCTAAAAAGGCAAGCGACTAGCGGTTTCTTTGGCGGCTATGGAGCCGAAAATGTTTCTCGCTCCGTACTCCTGACGCCGTTTTGTTTTTCCGGGCCCATTTGGCCGGACAGTCGTGACGTTGATCTCTTTTTCTTCGAACCCGCTTAACCCTTAATCGAATTGTGACGCCTAATTCTTTCGAAAACACGAAATTGGCGCTGAGGAATTTCGCTGGTTTTGCAAAGGTGTTGCACGGAGCTTCGATGCGAGTCGAAATCCTCCCTCTCCCTCGCTCCGCTTTTTTCGCGCAAAAAACAATGTAATTTTTGTTTTAAACGACAACTCCGTTCTTCATTTTCGATTTTGACCTCTAAGAGAAACTCATTCATCATTTCGCCTCAATGCTCCATGGAGGATTGGCCATATTTATCCGCTCCCTCTCTGAATAAATATCTGTAGATCCAAAAAATCTCGGCTCCTTGATGCGTTGATTCTTAAACTTCTTTTTTGTCAAATCTTTCGCCAAACCTTGAGATGACGTCTGGTTCCGGATGCCACGTCCTTGTGGAATTAAAAAATTGCAAATTAACTCGCCGCTCGCGCATTTCAACGCTCCAAAAGAGGAAGTCGGAATTTTGAGGACTGAGTAGAGCATCATTCCGGGCATCACAACAATTGGCCCGCCGTCAAAAATGATCTTTCGGAAATGAATTTCGCGGCTAATATGTTAAAGTCTGGAG
>KN166136.1:127533-234341 GCA_000757745.1 Steinernema scapterisci
TCGAGATAGAGGAACGCCGACTGTGAGTGGCTAAGCGCCGATCCCAGGAGATTCAGATCCATGTTCGATTTTTGCTATCAAACTCCGTGTCATAGGAATGTACTTTAAGCCTTGTGTGTGTTAGCACAATGCTTCTCAACGCCACGCACTCAATATCATTTGCATATTTCAATCGAAGAAGTCGTGTTGCTTAGCGTACTCACTCACTCCAAATGCAAAACGTGTGTCGTCCGTTTTCTATTGCTGATTGGTTGCTTATCCGCTAGGCGAAAACGCGCCTTTCTCTCAAAATAAAACATGATTCGCCCGAATTCAAGCAGGAAGAATGTTGTTATAGCGCCGTTTACGTTTTGAAACAGAGGAACACCCTTTGTTCCTTATTAAGAAGTCAACTGCATATCTTTCCTGTTTCTAGGGCAATTTAGATTTCGCGGCGCCAGGTGTTCCGCGCTTAAGGCATCCGAGATTTGGACGCGGAAGGAGTTGAGCGGGACGCTAATCCACTCCCGTTTGCATAGGTCTCGTGCTCCTTCGGTTCTGGTGACTCTCTGGGGGAGTTCTTCCACACATGGATGGTGTCGCAGACGCTCGAGAACAATCTCGTCTTTGTCGGGTTAGAATGCCTGGGGGCCATGGCGATCCTGGGGAATCTGTGCTTGGTGGCCGTCCTGATTCGCCACAAATATCTCAGTCGCCCCAGGTAGTTTCACCGCTAATTGCGCCATTATACGTCTTTTTGCAGCTTTCTTCTCATGCTCAGTTTGGCGACCGCCGATATCTTTCATGGCATAGTTACCACCAGCTATTTCTACCCTCCCATTCTGCTGCAGCGTGTTCACCTACCTTTAATGGCGATTCGGGTATTCAACATTCTTGATTGGACTGCTTGGAGTATCACTCTCACGTAAGTTTATGACTTGAGAAATTACGAATAACAGCGCTTTCCAGGCACATGGCTGCCATCAGTGTCGACCGTCTCATAGCTATCACTTTCTACGGCCGCTACAATTCGATTGTAACACACAGGTTAATTCGAAACTTTAGGTATGCTTGTCTTCCGTCTGCACTCTATACGTGTACACGTAATCGGCTTTCAGCATTGCCTGCTGGGTAATCTTCTTTCTCACAAACGCCGCCTTCTTCGTTTTCTACTTTTGCTGCTTGATAGTCCCCCTCGAGGAGCACCATTTCTATACGTTTGGCTTCAAACACAGCAGTCGGTCCCAATCGGGCGAAGTGAATCATTTAGTGACTGCTTTAGAAGATCTGGGCTACAATTTCCCTAACCTCAACATATACACCTACACATACGTTCCACTCGAGATCCTGACTATTGCAATACTTACTGTCAGCACTCCTTTGACACTCATCCAGCTGTACAGGCGACACAAAAGGAAGCTGGCACTCAGAATGTAAGTGACTGTCCAAGTTCCAACGCCCCGATTCCTCCGCATTGTCCTTTATGCTATGTGTGTTTAAGCTCAAACTCGCGATTAGCCTTTACGGGTAATGCGCTCAGCGCGCGGCAACAGTGGCAAAGGTAAAGCCGAGTGCAAGTAGAAGAGGACGGTTGTGGGCACGTTTGAGACAGTAGCGCTTCCCATCCGAAATCTAGCTTCTTTCCTGGAAATTTTGACCGCACATTGCAGCTTCACTTTGCACCTGTTTAAACCTTTTCAGCAAAGGGAAAGTGATTCGAAGGCAGCTGCCGCGTTGATGACTTTGGAATAATTTGAATCCTGAGTTTCTGTTTAGGGCGAGCACGATGCTCATTGAAATGTCGATGAAGATGGGCTCACAGCACATTCAAAACCACTTAAAGGAGTTGGCTGCACGGAGGGCAAACCGTCAACAACAGCGAATATTCTTTCAGGTCAGTTCTTGCACCATTCATCAGAGACAAGTGGAAAGAAGCACAAAGGGTCAAATCCTGAGATTTATATGTATTTGAATTTTATACTGGCTTTTTTCAATTGGTGTTTTCATATTTTCAGCTCGCTAAAAACGTTTTAATCTGACCCACAAAGAGTTTGAAGCAGAGCGAATATCGATTTTCAACATCTCGCTTTCAAATTTTAAGAAAAGCATTGGAAACTTTTTTCCTTATCAATCAATATCAGAGTGACCAGAATTGATGGCTGCAAATTCAATACGATTGTGCAGTGGCAAATCCACTCGCTTAAATCAGAACCGAATTTTCAGATTTCAATAGTGACTGTCTTCTTCTATTCCTACATGACGGCCTACTACACGTGTTACTACCTGTTCGAAATCACGAACAAGTGGGCCGTCGTGTTCAACAGCTTCTTCTACTCTGCCACGCAGATGATCAACCCGCTCATCTACTTTTGGCTTAATCGGGAACTGCGCCAGCACTTGATCGAAAGTGCCCACTCTGTGTTGCCCATCGACCGTCTTTCAGCTTTGCTAAATCACTTGCCGTGCCGCCGCTCCAGGTGAGTCGTAGGCCGTGAGGCTGAAATGAGCTGAAACCCGCTTGCAGAATTTCTCTTTGCTCGTTTAGAAACCTGCATCTGGAAGTGTTGCCCCAAGATTGACCGATCCGTATCGTGTTGTGTTGTGTTTTGTGAGTGTTTGTTAATGGTGGTTTAGCGCAGTTTCGATTAAAATGAACTCCTCAATTAAGTGCACCTGTAAATTTAGAAAAAAATCAGACGCCCCTCTTGATGCCACCGAAACCTCTCCGCTGTTTTCCGGGCACACGACGCAGCAAAGGTTGACGACTACCGGAGCCACCGAATTGAGTTCGGGAGCCGAGATGCCCACACGGTCGGCTTCGGTACAGAACTGCCGTGAGTCTATCACAGCTCTCATATCCACGTGCAACCAGATCGATCACGGGACGCAGCAACGCTACTTGAGCTTGAACCCGTCAGTCGAAAGCGATGGGTTGGACGCGCAGTGTCACAACGAAGCTATCCTGTTGAACGAGGAGGAAATGAGGCAGCAGAGAGCCTCTTTCTTAGACGCTCTTATCAAGGCGCTCTGGGTGAGCTACGAAAGTCTGAGTCGTGAAGCGTCCTCTCTCAGTCCATCCACTGAATCTTTCCAAATTTCGGAAGTTGTTCGAACTCAGTAAGAAATACATTTTTGTAGTTTCAAGTATTTTGGGTAACTTTGCAGCAGACCTTCGCAAATATCCACTGCCGAAGGCCTTTTCTTCATGGATACTGGAACGTCCTGGTTTGTGCAAAAAGTGAAACTCGTAACTGGAATGTTGTTTCAGCACTCCATGCACCCCGAACTCGAGTCCCGACGACACGGGCTGCAACATTCGCTACACGCATCTGCCATTTGTCGATCGACCAAACCTCAGGTACGCCTCGAACAACTCGTCGATGGCACCACTCATGAGTGGAATACCAAGAGAAACGGTGGAGTACGACGAGGAGTCGAATTCGGATGAGGACGAAATGATTTAATGTGTTGTGGTTCACGGTGTGCGTCAAAGAATTCATTTGGAAAAGGTTCCGCTTTATACAAGACGACGGCGCGTGTAAGGATTCCGCTCCACTGCGGCCGTCGGGAGGGGTTCGTAGGCCGGCGGCTGACTGTAAGTTTGCGTGGCGGGGCTGGAGACGGGAGTATCGTATCCTTGAGCGTGTTTCTCGACTCCAGAAGACCGAGTGGGGCAAGGACAGTATTGAGCGTCCTCTCCAGGCTCACCTTAAAAGCAGAAACAAGATGAAAGCGGTCGTCAGAGTTGCACAAACCAGGTGGTCCTTGTAGGCCAGGCTGTCCGTTCTGTCCTGCCATTCCCGGAAGTCCTTTTGGTCCAGGTGGTCCCATGGAACCTGAACATGTACTCAACTTACGCCTTGCATTATAGCTATGTTCTCACCGTCATTTCCTCGTTGTCCGTCAGGTCCAGGGTAGCCTTCAGGCCCCTTTTGGCCAGACGGTCCTGGCTCGCCTTTAGGTCCGGGTGCGCCTTTCTGGCCTCGGATTCCGTCTCTTCCAGGTGGTCCTTGCTCTCCAACTTTTCCCGGTTTTCCCGGTTCACCAGGAATGCCATGGTTACCCGGGTAACCTTGGCGTCCACTGTCACCGTCGCGGCCGGGAGGTCCAGGCAGTCCGGCTTCACCCATAGGCCCGATATCTCCAGGAAGGCCGGGAGGTCCTCGCGGTCCGTGGGGGCAAACGCGACAGCCAGCATTCTAAAAACAGTTTATTATTTATGAGTGTTCGTGTCGTGATTCCTTCTACCGGGTCGATTGTGACTGGAGGAGCGATTCCAGCAAGTCCTGGAGCTCCTGGAGTTCCAGCCGTGCCGGGTGTTCCATCCTCACCAGGTTTGCCTGGAGGGCCAGGTGGGCCCGGTGGACACGTGTTTTGAGCATTGCACACTAAATAAGTTCAAGTACAGAAATTCTGAAACGAGTCGACTTACTGCAAGATGGTCCGGAGGTGACAAATGAGTCTGGCTTTTGATATCCTTTGTGCAACGGATAAACCTTTGGAAGTGGCTCTCCGTACGTCTGAAGAGATGCTCACGTGAGCTCGGTTGGGAAACAGTCGCTCTTACCTGACGCCGAGTGCGGCCTCCACCAACGCGAGCCTTCAGAAGCTCTGACCAGGCCTCGTCCGCGAGATGGCGGAATTCGCCGGAATCGATGCGCAACTAAAGAAGAAGGGTTTTCAGACGTTGAGGCATTTGTTGGTGTCCCTCCCTACCTGTTGATTAATATCGTTGATCTTGACGATGAGAGACGGAATGTAGAAGAGCGATGTGAGCAGAGCGGCCAGCGAGGTGATTACGGCCAAGCAGCCGGCGCTTCTGGCAGAAGATCCCATGTTCGACAGAAGAACTGAAGGCTCTGTTTGCACCGTTCCCACTTATACGGCAGGAGGTGGGGCGGAGTCACTCCACGCGCGAGAGGCGGTTGAATAGAATGGACGTTCCACTTGTGTTTCTTTTGACGTAAATTGAATAATAACTGTGCTGATCTGGTCTTCGAAGGAAGCGGGCTTTGGGAACAAGCTGCATTTATGGCCCACGTTGTTTAGACGAAATCCAAATTTTGAGTGATACGACGACTTCCAAAATTGTCGCAATTTTCTGTTAAAAGTGTGCTAGTTTCGACTTTTTGGCAAAATCTTTATTTCCAATCATTTTTGAAAATTGAACGAATGCAGTGTTCCTTCGTAACAGACAGTTTGGGCTTTTTCACTGCTTTCATTTACCTTGCAATTAGCCGAAATTCCTGGATCTGAGTGCAGTCGACCTGTTTTTGTCCAAGATCCGCCCGCACTCGCTTTCACCCCAAACGCAGCCAATTTGGGAATCGAAGAAGCGAACGACAAGCATGTCCAGTTTCCTTAAGTGGATCATGGAAGACCACACGCTGGAACCTTGCGCCCATAAAAATTGCGCACCTCGTCACTCGCTCGCTCATCGCCGACAGGAATATACATCCGTCGTGTTGAGTGCGCATTCCTCAATGAATCACAATCGCACAGAAATGAAATGTCCATTTTATTAGCGAAACAGATGTGTTCCTTACGATTTCACGGCTGGTCCCTCCCCGAAAAAGTGGAACTATTTAACGAAAAACGGAGATTTGCGAAACCTTGATTTGAGGGTGGAAATTGATGGCAATGGGACGAGTTCTATTTTGCCTCCGAGACAAGTTTTCTGCTTCCCGAAGACTGTTCGGTTTGCTCCTCCTGGTCATGCCTGCTGTCTGGGAAGCAGCCGCTCACTAATGAGGGAACACCGGATAATGGAAGATGGAGGAGATAAAGCGCCCGTTTTTCATATTCATTTTTTGTGGTCGATCTAATCTCGCTGATTTCCATCAGCAATTAGCAAACAATCCAAGAATTCCGGAAGGTAGTACCGTTCAAGTTTTTCCGTATCTTTGATTGCGCCGAGCAGATTTTTCGAGGTTCAATGTCTGATTTGCTTGATTTCAAGAAGGTCAAGCGGAAGTCGATTTATGCTGTTCAAGAATACCGTTTTTAAAGCCTATAACACATTTCGTAATAGCTGGACCGAATTCTTAAGAAGCTGTTGCTTTTTCTTAGGTTTCTTAATTTGTAGGGCTGATGGAAGAACCCCAAACTTTGAATGTTAAAGTTTGGGAGTTAAACAGTTCAACCTGCTACACCTTCCCAGAATATAAGATTTGAGCATCATTCAGAATTTTGCGTTCCACGACAATGTTGGCCAATAAGACATTATCGTTTACTGCGACCGTCGGCGGCACGAGATTGGTGCTCCTTACAGAATTCATGCAAGTCCCCGATAACATATGGTTTTCCTGCAGGCTTCGTGTGTTCACTGTGCATTCCTAGATAATCAGCGGTTACTTTCCCTCCACGCTGGAATTGCAGGAGGTAGTTCTTGTACATGACCGTGTATCAAAGTGCATGCCTTCGCTTTTTCGCAAAGTCACGTTGGTGCCGTTCACAAGTGCCAGAGTTCATGGAATAGTTGTTCGTTGTCCTCTGGCCCCTGTTAAAATTTTCGAACCTCGAACAATTCGAACGATTCGGGCGGTATGACGATTGCCGGATCATCTCATCACGGCCCCCATTTTGATCATTTTGATAAGTTCGGCCGCCGACAGCTTCAAACAGCCGGGGTCCTGCTCGAGTTCGAATCGTGCTTGTTTACAATCCATGTGTCCGCCTGCTCGTCAGATCGCTCGCACAGTTGAAGCGCCTTTACGGCTGTCCTAAAGGCACCAAAACACATGGCGTTTGTTTTATATACCGTAAAGTATTCGGCCTTTTACTGAAATTCGACTCGACCGACTCAGTCCTCAGCGTTCTCGAAATGACCGGAAAAGTTTTATATGCTACCGAGATCTGAACTTTCGTTCAAGCAATTTAGGGCGACAGAGCGAAGGCGGCGACGATGGGCAAACGTGTCTCGGCGTCCGAACTCTTCTCGAGTGACGTGAGGTGCATTGTATCAATCACCGATAGCTCGCAAATTGAGCTTATATGGTTAGCCGTCGAAACTGACGGACGCAAAATTTTTGTTTTCTTGCCTTTCGCTCTATATCCTCAGAGTTAGTGAAAGCCAAACACCAACTCCAAGACGACACAAATTTCCCACGTCAAACAAATACTCGCCTCAGAGCACACGGCTGATATGTGTCCAATGTGTGTCTGTTAAACATTCCTTATTTAGAAAGTTCCAAGGAATCACTGTCTGCTGCGTATTTCAACAAATAAAGAAACGCTGTTTTCCATTTTCGGGCGGCCACACGGAAGAAGAAACTTCGTTTCAACAAGAACGTGCGCGCCTGATTTCTAAGAAAAACAAGAAAGACGGAAAAGGCAATCGAGAGATACTCTAAATGCGTCAAAACACATTCACTTATCAAATATCTTAAATAGGCTCAACATCGCCGAAGACGCGCTCGCACAGATGCATCTTAAGCTCTCGAACAACAAAAGAATTCAACTCAAGGAGAAACTTCGATTTTGTTGTTTTCCGACGGCTAGAATATGCATAAATAAGCGACAGTAATTGTGTGCTCCGGGAATTGTGGATGGTCTTGTTTCAAAGCACCGAATCTCTTGTGCGTTGGACGTGTTGGGCCAGACAAAGCGAATTTCTTTTTACTCAGCTACGCCTTGAGGATGGTTTCACTCATCGGGCGTAGTTTCGAAAGGCCAGGTTTCACCGACATAAATCTAACATGCTTGAGCGGTGTTTAGTGGAAGAGATCAGGAAGTCTAGTCGAGGCTGGCTTCTACGCTCGTCGTTCCGGATGTTCCCGGTGCGGCTTCGTCGTGGATGTTTAAGTGTCTGTTCACATGGGGGACCCGTGATGGTGGGAAGGAAATAAAGAGACGATCAGTTGGTCGATGCTTCGGCCTTCGTCGACTTCTGACTGTGGCTGTCAGAAACTCCCTCGAGTTGCTCCATCGGAATGCCGTGCCGCTTGTTTACAATACCCGACTCCGGTACATAAGTCCGCTGAGTCTCGAAGTCTCTGTTTTGCCTAAAATATGTCTTCTTCAATTATTTGTTTTCTCCGTGCCGCGATACTTACAGCCACCGGCAGCGCCAGTTTCCCAGCTTTCGGCGAACTGCATTTTGGATCTCACTGTTCAAAAAACAGTAAAGGACTGCGACGAATATACCCTGAAACAAGGGGGTCTAAGAGGCAGATTCGAGATGGGTTATTTGCCTGTGAGTGCTGCAGAATGGCCGATATTAGCATGTAGGCTCCGCTTGGATGGTCGGGTTCGTAAAACAGCGGAATATTTGACACACCAAGAAGAGGAACTAGCAGCAAAGTAGCTTTAATCGTTCTCCTGAAGTTCGCCAATTAGGCACATCAACATGGCAACACCGCGCTCACCAGATTTTCTTCGATTCTGCCGCATTTTCCGAACGAACCTTTTGGACGAGAATGTAGACGATCGCGAGCAAGAGTAAACAGTTGACCTGAACGATAAATCAGAATAAATCCACACCGAGAGCTCCACTCACGAGAATCGCGGCTCCCATGGTCCCAGCCAATATCCACATGTCTATTCCTTTCGCGTAAGGCAGCCAGCAGAAGGAGTTGGTAACAAATCGAGTTTGGTACTGATGGATAATGGTCCAGACCATAACAATGGAGAACGGGGCGCCTGGAAACGTTCAGTTAGATATCTTTTCATTGTTTTGCTTGTGTTACCCCATCCGCCGAGCAAAAACATCCAGAAGGGAGGTTCGCATGAGCGCATTGCGAACACTGTAAATCTGCTGTAGAGATAACCGCCTTCTATGACCATCCATATCACACTGGCTACCTGAAATATAAAACATGATTTTGTTTTTGTCGCTTCTGACGAGTAAAATGGTCGCTATGTTCAGTATATAGGTCGCTGTCATGTTAAGGCTCCTGACGCGAATCTGCACGCGGTGGAAAAGGCGCACATTTAGATTTTTTGATTTCAGATAAAGCGCAGTTTTGTATAGGGGATTCGTTGATATTTCCAGCTTTAAAAATTGGTTTTCACCCCACGCGTTGGCGTGTTACGTCACCGTAGTAAACAGGGAAAGGACTGCCGCGTGAAGAATAGCTTTTGCCACCCATTTATCACGGCACAAAATCTTATCCCATTCCAAAGTTATTCCCTCCGGGGAAGTGAGCTTCAGACTTCTTCATTTACATTGACGCTCCCGGAATAGCGTTTTTTCTATTTCTAATAACCGAAAACATCGTCCGCGAAAGGACGACGCACTTACTTGAAAGTATATCACGAGCCACAGAAGACCTTTGCAAATCCACTCCTGCAAGAAGTCAATCGGTTAGAGTGAGTTCAGAAATGGTGTTCTTACCAAGTCGATCCGAGGAACCGAGTGGAAATGGGTGCAGTCGTAGAACTGATTAGATGTGTTAGCCACATTCCAAATGGCCAAGAGGGCAAAGCGAAAGACAAAAGCGGCCGCGAGATTCTTGTGAATGGACAAGCGACGACACTGGATCGAGTTGAAAGAACAGAAGAGGACGAGGGCCACCACCATCAGGAGCACTGAAAGCACCGACAGGAACAAAGACATGTTCATGACGAAGTCCCTTAGAGGGTCCGGACACTGAAATAGACACTTCTAACAATAGAATTCTCCCGAAACTCACTCTTTGGCAGAATCCGGCGATACATTCCTTGTGATCGGTCAGCACGTCGATACACCCGTTGTAGAGGGGCTCACCCCACGTCCCGTTTTCAAAACACGTTCTCTGAACTCGGTAAGTGGCTAAATTTAGATATTAATCCGTGAAGCCCCGGTCATTTCTTTCTCACCGGCTACTTCGGCACATCCCTCTTTACTGAGACAAAACTTGAACGGACAGGTCCTGTAGCGGGTGTCGCCGCGGGTCACGTTGTACCAGCAGAGACTCTTATCGAAGTGGGCATCGCACAGAGCTTCAGGGTTCTCGAAGACGTATCTGTCGTTTCGGAAGAAGTTGCAAGTGGCCTGCTCGCGTTCGGTCGTGCTCATAGGACCTTATTAGCTAGGCGCGCCAATCTGAAAACGAAACAAATCTAAATAATTGGTCCATCTACGTCGCGTGGCTTGTTTTGGAGCACGAAACACAGCCAAACTCCGGCTTTCACATTCCAGCCACAGTTACTTGTGGCCAATCTCTGTCAAAGAGGGACTCACTCGTGCTCTCAATTCGTTCGCGAAATCGTTTAACTCCCCTCAAAGTACAAATTCCTTTAGGCAGTAATTTCCGCTAAGTGTTACGTTGAGGCAGCAGGAGACAATCGGTTAGGGAAGAAGACACGGAAGGCCACTCGGAACCAAACAGACTCAAAACGAGGTTACCGAAACACTCTAATTGGGCACGCGCGGAACCGAAACACATGCTCACCTAGGCAGGACGGATTCGAGGGAGCAGGAAAACGTTAAGCGATCGGCCACTAAAGCGCCCCCACTGGAATGCACTAATTTCCGGCGGCGAAAGTCCAAAATGGTTTCTGCCGCCTGGCCGACTGCGCTAACCCAGCCTCGCCGGCGTCGTCGGCGATTGAAAGCCGTGGCTGCGCCTTCTAGGCCAAATTACTCACGAAGGTTCCGTCACAAAATAAAAAAAGAATGTAAACTAAAGCTGCCATTTGGAGCGCAAACTTTAATCTGCCCGAACGAAGGAGGGCCTCCTCGGACGCATCGGCTGCCAAAAAGACAATTAATCGCTGCGCCGCCCCCATTAATACAGATTTGTTTTTAATTTGCTGCCGCGCTACAAACGTCGTCCAAAGTGGCGACAGCGAATTACATCTGAGTTCATCGAGCTTGCTCTTTCGCGCACTTTTGCCGACAACTCCCCTCTCGCTCGCGCCCCAGGCAGCCGTCACTGGCGGAACTTTGAAGGAAAACCAAATCTCCAAAGTACGGCGTAGGAGAGGCAACGATTGTATTAATAGCCGCCGCCGGACTGCGCCAGAGTACTTCTGGAGTAATTGTAATAAAGAGAGCCAAACTTCGCGGCACGATGGAGCACGAATGTCACAAGGGTTGATAATTAAGAGGCAGCTATCGGAATCGGAATAGGCTTGGAGAAGCACTAATTAATCGCGACCGCGCACTATCAAAGGATTCTCGAAATGTGACACTAGTTCTGGCCACATGCACAAATTATTTTGCTGTTGCGAACGGTTAGCTCGATTGACCCAATTTGGGACAAGGCAACTTGGAGGTTATTACAAGTGACAACTCCGCGCCGAACAAAGCTGTCCAGATGGGCACGATTCTCCGAAGTCGTCTTCATTTCGCGAGTAGACAATGAGTTATGTCAAAATGTCCCCAAAGGGTCAAAGCGGACATAATTAATCAAAACGGGGGCGATGTGCAGTTGCTCTGAGGACGCCCTCCGCCGCGCTGCTATCTCCAGAATGAAATAAACGTGCAGTTTTGCTGATTAGACAGACAAATAAACATGTTAGAAGTTCTGTGCGAAAACAACGGTTCTGAGGGCCGCATTCAAAGTTGTACACTGTGAGAAGCGTGGCGGACCAGGCGGATTCACTGAAACAATTGGAGCGGTCTCAGTCACGGCAGGGTGCTCAATCAAGCTTGAACCAGAGAAAGCGAAATATTGGAAAAGTGCGGGGTCGTAACATGGTTCAAAAATAGACTCTGCTTACAGAGTCAAGCTTACTTACAAGCAGCTGAAACGCACAACTGAAAAAGTGTGATTCGGGAGCACCTCCAGCTCACAATCAAGGAACGTAAAGGCGTCCGTGGCTGACAAAAATTGCTCTGAGACACGTTCATTCCTCCTTTCTAATGTTCAGCGAAGAAAGTGTGAAATCCAGAGTCCGCCCGGTGATTGCAGGATCGCGGGAAGCATTCAGCCAGCTCGGGTCAAAGCACTCGAGTGTTACTTCGGTGCATTGAAAGACGTCTTCCCAATATCCAAAACGTCTTTCGTCCCTCCGGAACTTCAAAAACAAAAACGTTTTGACGTTTTTATAATAAAAAAAGTCGTAAATTGTTGGCTGCGCGTGGCTTAAGCCCATACTCGCCTCCCCACACACTCATTTGTAGCAGCTCGTTGGGCTCTCGGTTCGCTTACTTTTGATCACATTTCACGGCTGAAAGTCAAAGCGGTGCCGCTGATTTTGTCGAAATCGAATAGAAACATGTGCCAGTCCTGTGAAACCTTCCAGAAGACTAACTTCATTTTTAATTTTACGTATGTCTCTCTCCACGTTGCCAAAACTTTCCGCCAACTCCGCAGACGCAACCAAAAGGAACTGGGGGCGTGGAGCCTCAGTTCTACCTAACGCGGGCCTACTCCGAAGTCAGCACAGATGCATCACATCTCAGCTTTTCCGAAGGCATAAATCATAATTGCGGCTCAAAACAACTCTGACGTTCTCCAAAAAAGCAAAAATAAATGGCCACAAAGTGCGCGAGAGAGGGACGAGAACCCTCAAAATATATTCATTCTTGGTCCAAATTTCAAAAAAAAACTTAATAAATAATTTAGCCGTCGGGGTGTCTCGCGCTCATCACAATTAATGAATGAACACTGTTTTCATCGCGCTTCATAGGAGAGCGAAGAAACATTTCCGTAACTGGAGAGTTCAAAATTAGGCGGTTTTCGATAAGCCTCAGTTTGTCGCCGGTGAGCAGGGAAGCACAATTAATTGGGTCGAAACGGGCTTGACTGGACCTGACTGGATTACCAAAAATAGCCACACCCTCTCAGGGCAGAGCTCGGCTCCTGGCACTACGGCGTTCGCTAAAGACGCAAAGGATCGCGGTGAGAATGAAAAAGGTGGGAAAAGTTAAAGATGTCCCTGCTCGTCGGTGACAAATGGCTTCCTGAGGAGGACATCCCAAAAACGTCCGCTTTAGGAGAATTCCAGTGATGTTCACGGAAATCGGCGGCAAAGCCGCTTTCGGTAAACGCGCAAAAAGCACGCGACCCAAATGATAAATAAGCGACGACAGGATTCAGCGCCCATTTCTCACCTTGCACTTAATTTTTCATGCAGAATTTATCACTTGCCCACGGCGTGTAAAAATAAATGTATTTTCACGCCCTTTGACCACCAGCTGAAGCGTTCGGGCACACGGCGTGCTGGGAAATACATTAATAGCAATCACCACCTACCTACCCGTTACCGGAACACATTAAGTCCGCCTTTCTGGCCTTCGGCTTAGGCGCCACCGAAAACCGTGCCAAATATGACAGATGCATAGGAAAAAGGGAAAGATGTTTTTGTTCAGAAAGGCGGAAAATCCAAATAGCTACTTATTTATGTATTGTCGCATTACGTGTTGCGCACGTAAGAGTGTCGAATCAAAAGAAGGTTCGGACAAAGATAGCCGGAGAACTGTTTTTGTCTCCTGTAATTAGGCCCGCGGCCGAGCACGGCACAGCGAGGAGCACTCTGCCTCGAATTAAAGCCGAATTACTTTCCCTGTTCCGATGCCCTAGAAGAGCGTAAGCTCGCGGCAATGTTTTGATGTGCTGTTGCTGGTCAGAAAAGAAAGTTAATTTGCCTCACAGAATCGAGGAACACGCGCAGGGGAACTAAATAAAGACGCATCGAAGAAAGGAGAAATTTTGGACAATCGATGGAACAACAATGAGTAGGAGTCGCAAATCCTTCGCCATCTGTTAAAATATTGAATAGAAAAGCGAGAAGAAAAGAGATGTAATAAGGTCTTTCTTCCTCGAGTCTACGATTGGCCCATCGCTCCGTCCTTAATCCAACCACTCAATGTTCACCCAAAACGTTGCAATAACCAGCCAAGCGGCGTGATATCACTCACAAAAGACAGAAAGTGCTCTGAATAGTGCAAAAGAGATCGTCGAAAGCGAGCTTCTCGGGTGTCGGTCTGTCGAGAGGGGTTGAACCGAATCAAGCACGGTGGCCCGGACGCGGTTGCCGCGGAACGCCTGGGAAGCGGGGATTGGCCAGAGTGAAAACACGAAATGTCACCCTAACCTGAATGGACAGAAAGTGTGTGCTGAGTTGGCTCGCGGATGAGGAATGAAATTTGCATAACGAACTTGAACGCCAATCGATCCTGAGCAGGTCCAACTTGCCTCGCGGGCACGGAACTGAAGAGGGCAGCTGAACCGGAGGACTGCAACAAACACGGAAACCCTTTATCTTTATCACTTGCTTGATTAATCGATCGCGCTCCGGGCACAGCTGTCGATCATAAGTCTTTTAGCTTGTCCTACGACTATTAAATAAACAGTTAACGGAGGCCGTTATTCATAATATTAGCAAGGTCCTTAAATCTTACTTGTCCGGCTGCAATAATCCAATCAAATAAAACGAGATTAATTCGACGAGGTCGGCAAGAACTCCGCCGGCTGGGTCGCGACCTGTGCTCACGGATCGCGCTTGCAAGAGGTTTGAAGATTGAGTGAAACAGCAAAGACTGCCGCGGAAGAAGCGTCGCAAGGCGGCGAAAACCGAAAACGACAAGTGCCGCCGGCGAATTTCTTCTGCAATTAATTTAGACCCAATTATATGTTCTTAGAACTCGGCTTTGCGCATAATTAATAGAATTATTTATGTTTGAAGTAATTACAAAGGGGACGTCGCGGATTTAGGCCTTGAGATCGCTCATCAAATGTTTCGCGATAATTATAATTGCGTTTGGCCCAAGCACGCCACAGTGGTCGGCGGTGCCGGAGCGGGTTCTTGCTTCTTGTGGTGTCACTCCGGGAATCCGACCTTCCGGAAACTTAATTTACTAGTGCTGCAGGACAGAACATGATTAAACTTAGAGCGGAGGAAGCTGGCTCGTTCTGCTATGCAGGAATCTTTGAATGCCTTAGATCTCATTTCCAAAGAACTACTTGCGCGACGTTTAGCCTCGGTCGCTTTTGTCACACGAAGCCAACAAATGCACTCACCTTGGGCTGCGCATCTTAACTCCTCTGCATTGTATAACTTCGTTTTGGGGCAGTTCACGATAACAGAGGGAGAAGACGGAAATCGTAGCGATTGTTCTATTAGAGCGCTTCGAATCGAAGAGTGAGTGACGAAAATAAACAATCCGAAGACTCAAAGCAATAAGCGTTAAATACATCAAGTCAGAACAAGAACGTAGAATAAGCTTTGCTTTTCCAGTCGGCTTCCAGTCTATACATTCTGAATTGGTTTTCAAATAGCACAACACTTTTATTTCCTCAAAAAAATTTTCCAGTGTTTGTGACAACTGTTTTATCAAAAACTTGGAAGTGCAGAAAACTACGTCAGAGGCCACAGAATAGCGCGTAGGGATCGTTTTCGAGTAGACCGAAAAACGACAGAAATATGATGAGAGCGTGTGAAAGTCGAGCGTCGCGATCAACTGCCACAAGTTTCAGACGAGTCTTGGAGAGGAACACTTCGAAAACACGCACAATGTTGTGTTAACGACCAGCATTCCGACAATCGTTTTTCGAGGAACGAACTGCATAGTCTCCTGCAGAAGTCTGTCGGTGGAAATCCTTAAATTCTTTAAAACGCAAAAGTTGCTGAACACTTGCTAAATCCGAGAAAAACAAAATCGATGTAATCGGACTCAATCTAAGCTCGGATAACTCCCGAGCAGTGAGCGATAAAACCGATAGTTCAAAGAACAAATGGCTCTTCGAGATAAGCTTCCTAAGCCAGACAAAGTCTAGCTTCAAAACACCGTCTTTCCGTCAATCGCAAACGCGAAAAATAAATTAAAGCGAAATGTGCGAAAATGGCAGATTTCGGAAGCCGGCAACTGAGGTGACCGCTGTTAATTAAAATGGTAACCATGATGTTTATGATCAAGAGTGCTCTTCTCTGGGAAGTGCAGTAGTCACGAAACTAGTGTTCCGTCACGGTACGTTCTGCATGTGTTCCCTCCGCGGTTTGTTTTCATTTTACGTCACTTTTATTGCTTTACAAATTCGCTGTTTCAAAGGACACTCGTTTGATATTTCCCGGAAACTCGCAAATGCCGACGACAAAATTGAGAATCTTTGGCCTTCGACTAAGAATATTTGCAAGTTGGACTCGGTTCCTGGAGTTGTATAAAGCGCTTTCCTTAAGATAACTTCAAAGTTGCTAGGCTCGCCATTGGAAGAAGAAGCAACCAGTCGTTAATTGTTTCGTGAGACTATCGGTTTTTCGGATACTGTTTCAAAGCTCTGAAATTAAAATGAACGCAATTGCGTTTAGTTAAATGTCTATAAAACCAATCGTAATAAATACAGTCCGAAGAAATCTGTTCCATTTATCCAAAAATATGCTGTTCCCACCCAGAAACTAGCTTTGTTCCCCATGTCCCTGGGATAATACAGCCAGACTCCCTTTCTTCCTCCAAGGAATTTTCAAGAACATTTTAATAAAAGGCGCAGAGAGCGAAAAAGAGTTTCTCGGATATTTTATAGCTCGCAGTATTCTTGAAATATGTTTTTGACATCTACTATGTGGCGCAGAACTAATTCGATTCGCAAAACTCGAATTTAGTTATCTCTCAGTGACTTCACAACTTTTCTTTGTTATCGTTTGAAATTCCCAGCTTCTGTTTCACTGACAAAAGGATTCCTGTTCTAATTACTGAACAAATACGTTGTAAAAGTGCTTGAAATGTCGCCTGAGATCGACGTGCAAATTACTTTGTTATCTCAAAAAGCGCAAGTGCCTTAGTTGATTTGCCTTAGTTGAGTTAGTCGAAATAACTCGAGACTAGGAAATTATGTTATTCTGAGGGAATTTCCCGCTTTCGATATATTGCAGTGATTCGCGTTCGACCGCGGGAATGAAGACTGATTAGAGCTGAGATCCAGCCGTTCCGACAATAGTCGCACAAGAAGAACATGTTGATTTTTTATTTTTACTATATTTCTCTGTTTTACGTATATATTAATCTTTGAAATGACCGTTTCATGAACCCATAAACAAAAAAATAACAATATAACAGAAGAGATTAGACCTGCCCTTTCAAAAGACACCAAGACTCCAAATTGGGGTGAGTCGGAAAGAAGTAAGTGAAATGCGTTTAGACCTGTAAAATGTGGTCGACGGAGGAATAAAATACATGAAAAAGTTTTGAACTTTTTGAGAAGGAATATTATACAAAGGGGTTTGGTCAGAAAGCGACCGATTTGCTGACCAGGGAAAGAATCGTTGAGGGGCTCCTGACAGTTGGAGGGATTAGACACTAGGAAGGGCAGAGCTGAAAGAACGACGGTAGAAAAAGCAGAGAGGTTGCGGAGTTTGCACGTTGAGCTGTAGTTTGAGGAGGATACCCTATTACGCAAAGGCACGGTGGTTAATACAGTTGGTGGCAAGAGGAAGGAAACCCGGAAGAGGAAAATTCTTTATATATCTTCGCTGCCATCGCCAGCTATTGAGATCAGTTGGGCCATTTCCTGGAACACCTAACTCTGTCTACTATACGAGCCTTCCAGAAACTTACGGCTGTTGGGGCGTCTACTCCGAAAAGCATCGTATGCCTTCTTCGTGTGTCGGAACTCACCATCGCATTTGCTAGATGAGTCTTCTTGTGCCTTAGGAGGTTGTCTTTGCGGTTGAACCTGAAACGGGCCGTTCAGGATGTGGAGGAATTGGCAGGAATTGACACGGTACCTCTTTGAGCAGAAGGGGCAAATGTGGGGACGCAGTCCGGTGTGTATGAACTGGTGCTTCTTGAGGAGAAACTTGTTCGCGAACCTTTTCTGGCAGTTTGTGTGGCTGCAGGTGAACGGCTTTTCTAAATTCCTGGAGTGAGCCTGGCTTCCATTAAACAGCCAAGTTACCGTAATCCATGCTTTCTCTGGACATGGACACATCGGAAGGGGACGGACTGGAGTCGTTTGACATCTTGTCGCACTCGTCGAGCATGTCTTCCATTTTCAAGTCGCCTTCCATGCCGTCAGATTTGCTGAAATAGTCTCCTTTGAGGGCCTCGCTGGCAAGGGTCGGATGTTGATGTGATGCAACTTGATGTTAATAAAATGTTGATTGAAAGCGAGTGTATCGATCATTTCAGAAACAAAAATACCCTACACCACAAGTTCTGCATTGATTGCTCGTTAGTTTACACTGTAATACCTATTCGGCTCCTGAGAGCGGTCGACGACGTTGGCGACGACCGCGGAAGGTCCAAAGTGGTTCTTCAGCCTCCTTTTTGGATGATTTTAATCGACGTCACTCGCTGTGCTGCGAGGGTTGAACGCGGAGCGCGAGAGAAATATGCGCCAGCCGGTTCTCACCAAGTCTACTGTAACTGGGGCTCACCTCGCCCATCCCGCGCTGTGTAAATATCCCAACGAGGAAACGGTGCAAATGACTCAAGAAAAAGCCTTTCCGGTGTGCAGTGGACGTGTTTGGAACCAAGTTCATGGTGTGGAGGAAGAGGGCGGAGTGACTGGTGGGTAGCAGATACCGGTCGGAACCGAATCGAGCGAAGCCTTTGCCTCTCACCCTCCAAATCGATACAGCTTTCAGTCACAAGCGGACTTATCACCCGCCGACTCAAGCAAGGTAAGAGTGAGGCTGATAACGGTGAGTTCCCGGCAGAGTCCTGTTATCGTCCTGTCACTGCGCTGGTTCGCGGGGACAACAGGGACACCGGCGTTCGCCGTTATCCGCACCCGGTACATCCCTCACCAGCAACTGCCCCAGCCGACAAACACACCCGGTCTCCGCGCCCTGGCGAATTCAATGATACAGAAGGGGCGAGTTTGACAATCGGGACAGGCGAAGCAATCCCTGTTCTTCCTGTCCCCTCCCGCTAGAAATGCGTTTAATTAGAAGGAGGTTGATGCACAAACGAACCGCGCAGTTCTCCTTCGCGCGCTCTTTTGCGCGTTCTTCCTTTCTCGCAGCGCTGTCTTATCAGTGCAATAAAGAACTGGAATACGAGTTTGATGGATGAACGTCAACGAGAGACGAGAGTTTGCACTACCGAGTATTGAGGTCAGATCTCTGCCAGTCCGAGGTCAGAGGCGAGCGCAGAATCTGCGTTCGGGAACAGTCCTGAAGCGTCCCACCTTGTTGACGTCGCCGAGTTACAGCGCCACTCAAAAACAAAGAAAACAGGTAGTGTTCCCAACGGTCCCTCAAGTCAAGACGCCCTGACCCTCAATTCTGAGTGAGTTAACTCAGGTGGTAAAACGTTATCGCGGATCGCATCAAAGAGGTTGGAGGTCACTCCTGCAATATGTCCGTCAATGCCCTCAGCAGCCTTGCATCAAGCGGCAAAACTCTATCTATATCATTAATTATACCGCGTACCGCTCTAATTAAACGGATCCGTCCATTTATGGGCTTGCCCTTTCGAACTGTTAGTTAAGGAGGAGGTCGCTTACCTCGAATCGCTGATGTCGGCGGAAGGCGTGAGGGGAGGGAAAATGGAGTTGTTCGACGCACTGGTCAGATTCCTTAGCATGTTCAAGTAGGCCATCGGATCCTGAGGGCTCCACGACACGCTTGTGGATTCGTCGCTGTTGCCGTCAAACAAAGATTTGTTGTTGTCGTTGGAATCAACTTCAATCGCATTCGCGGTTTCTACGCTCTCCAGCAAATCATTGCGAAAGGACTCGTTTTCCAGCGGAGTATCTCCTTGGGCGGCCAAACGGTCGGTCAGTTTCCTCACAGCGTCATTGAGCTTTTTGCCTGAACCATGTTTTCGTGTTTGGGAAGATGAGATTTCCGAACTTGTTGGAGCCTGTGCGAAGCTTACGGGAGTCTCGGATCGCGAAATCTGGTTTTTTCCAAATGAGGAAATGCTACCGCTTGTCGGTGATTCGGGAGAGGAAGCCGCAACCACCTGCGATCCGTCTTCGTCTCGTTCGGGAGACGCTTTTGAACTCGAGCATATCCTAAACAGCCAAAGTGAGCATTTATAAATAAGGCTGAACGAAAGAACTTATTTCGATAAAAATGATTTAAAAGAAGTTCGAATTGAAGTCGAATTCAGACCGAGCAAATATTACACCAGCCATGGTCGATTTCAAAACGCAGAAAATATGTGCAACGGCACTCTGGCTTGCGAACTGTCTGAATGGCTTCCTCCGACGCGCGGTCGATTCGGCATCGTTTTTGTTCTGCTACAAGCAACCGCGCGGCTTCAGCTCTTCGCCTTCTTCATCAATTCACAAAGTGCACATTGCTGGCTCTTTTTCAGTTGTCCCAGACAGTTCCTTCGGCTTTCTTCGTTTCCAACCCGTGAGGTTCGGAGGAAGAATGCGACTTTGTCCTCGGGGGATTTCGCAAAAAGTTCTGATCGGATCGAGTCCGGAGGTTGGGAAGAAAGATCGATGTCACTCGGAATATTGCTTCACAAAGGACTAGCGCAGAGGAAATGCATATGGATGAGTTTGAAATGTTTATGGCGCGATCGATCGCCGTCCCTCGCCGATTCCGATCATACCTCCAGGTGATTGTAAATGAAGTTGATTTTTGTCATCTGATCGCCGCAAGCGCTTTGTTTAGCTTTTCGAGAGACGTAAACTCGAGAAAAACGGCAGAAAAACGTTTCAGTCGCGCTTAAGTGGTGAGGGCCGGGGAAATAGACAGTCAGTGGCGATTCTCAAAGCAGGCTTTTACTAAATGTTCGATTTTAGCGCGATTCCCTAGACGTGTGACGTTAAAACTAAACATTTTTTGCGTTAATCAGAGAGAATCGCGAATTCGTAACTCCAGTACACCTGACTTGTCCGCTCTGCAGAAATTGACGCGCCAAAAACACGCGAACAAATGATAAAAGAGTTAGTCTGATAAACACACGCTTCGCTACTGCTCGCTCCTAATCAGAGCACAAAAAGTGTCTCAAGTTCAAACAGTTTTGCGGGGAATCGAAATGTTGGAAAAGGTTTGGTTCGGCAAGAACCGAGCAAAAGACAAACCTCAACTTGTTGATTGAAGAGTTGTCGTCGATGGTACCGTTGAGGGCATCGTGGATAAAACTCTTGAGCTGCCAGATCTCTCGCAGCACGTGGTGCGAGGAGTCGGCATCGACGGGAGTCAGGGGGAGTTCGCTCAGGTCGGAGGCGGCAAACACGGGAGGGAAAGGGCTTTCTCGCACTTTGTCAAATAAGGGCAACAAGCCTTCTGCTAAACACGGTTCCGAGAGAAGCTCAACGAGTAGCGCGTGTGCGGCCCGTTGGGAGCTTCGAGGAAAGTATGTGTTGATTAGGTTCTCAAGTTGAGGGTGCTCCCGGTAACTTTGGACGAAGCAGAGCAAAGCGTTCAGCACGACCGGCCGCTCCATCGTCGATGAGACTATGAGGGGGCGCACGCCCATCTCTCGCCTCGGTCCCGCCCTCGGCGAGCACAGAACTGTATCATGCACCCGCTGTTCTCCTTATCAGCACCTCCTCACTCGATCCCCCACAAACGAGTCATTCTCTCAGCGCGCGTTGTACAGTGTCCATCGGATCGGTGTCGCCAATGGCCGCTGTCACCGGGACACTTCTGCGCAGACGTCACTTCTGGACGACCCCCTTTGAGGGTTGATCGCAAAATATGCAGATCCAACCATGAGTCCGCCGATAAGACGCTGGACGGTTGGACGGAGCCAGCAGCGCTAGACCCTTTGGAACCATTCAGAGAGCCTTCAAGACATTTGAAACGTTTCGAACTCACAACCTCAGACGGTCTTCATGTTCAGCCAAAGACACACTTGTTCATTGTTATTTTAAGTCAATCAGTTACGGATCTGCTGTTTACTCTCATTAGGACATCAACCACCGGAGGCAAGCAGAGGAGAGCGACTCAAACGAGTCCTAAGTTCAGGGAAACTTTAAAAACAAAAATGGTGTGTTTTTCAATTACCTCAGCACTTTATATGGTTCAATTGGATGGCGGAAAACAATGTCTTCTTCCTTCAATCTGACTTTCGCTCGCTGCGGCAGCAGCCTCGTTTCCCTAACTGGTCTACACTTCTCTAATTAATCGTTTGTCGCCGGGTCGAATGACCTCATTATTATTTACCGCAATGGGTTGGTGCATATTAGCACCAGGTCGCCTTAAGATCCGTCGGAACTCCGGGCAGTTTCGACCCGAGGGATGAAGTCGAAGCACTCAGCGCGGCCAGCACAAGGAATAATGTATTCCTTTTAAGCCTTATTCCTTTGCTCGTCCTGCATCGAAAATCGGAGTTACTGTAAGGAAGTCAGCATTTTGGGGAGGTTGCTGCAGAGCTGCGGAGGATATGTGCACTTGCAGCAGCAAAAACTAGTGAATTATGCTAGAAATGCGAGTGGTTTGAGGGAGTCGTTGAGAAACGGTGGACATGGGGATTAAGAAGACAACAGCCATTCAGCGCTACGCTGTCCGCCCCGTATTCTGCATTTCGGAGAGACGCCTCTGACAGCCACTGCGCGGACAAATACCGCATCTTCTCACTTTAGCGCAAACAGGTCGACACCACATTTTGGAGGAAAGTGCGATGACTACGGTAGCTTGGTGGAGGTCTTCGCCCCAATTTGCGCAGAGCATGAACTGATGAGTTACGGCAGGGACTAAATGTGTTTGCGAGCACTTTGAATTTCCTCACAGGGACTTTACACATAACCCATTTGCAAATAGCATGACTCCGACTCTAGTGGAGACGTCTATTGACTCAGATGAAACTGCGGCGTCCATAATACCTCATCGGGATGAATAACGCTCGGCCGTAGCTTGTTGGCGAGTTTCAGAATCGATCGTCCAAAAGCCGTCCCGATCGGACCGAAATCCCAAACATTAAACTCTCAAGTCTCATGCCTCATCTGCATTCCTTCGCTCCTTCGGTTCTTTCCTTCAGATTAAAACAGAGCCGAATTCTTGATAGACAAAACTTCCTCAGCACTTCATTAAGTCGTTCTTAATAAGAAAGTCTCGGCCACAACTTCAAAAGAGCCACTCATGCGGGGTGACTTTGAGCCGGATCCTCAATACCCTTGCAAATCAACAAATATTCCCTCCCTTACCTCTCTCTGTTTACTTTGACGGTCCCTGGGGTGATAACGCTAAATGTTGGGCCGTCGACCTCAACGAGAGGCTGCCAGTGGTGATCTGGCGCGCTCAGATTCGAAAGTTTTCCCCAAAGGTAAAAGGAAAAAATGTTTGCGTCGTGGGCGAGGACGAGAGCGCATCGTCCGCTCCGCTCGCCCGAGGTACGAGAACGGGGACGCGACGCTGTGATGGTCGAGACTGAGCGTTTGCATGAGCGCCTAAGCCACAAACGAGAAGAGGGGTTTTCTGTATCACAGGCAGATCACTGGGCAGCAATTTCACTCAACAAACAAGATGAGGGGTGCTGTTATCGGCATTCACAATTCATACATACATGACGATCGCCAGCGCAAATAGCCGTTTACGGCTTGTGGAAGTATCAGTTCAAACAATTGAGGTTGCTTGCCAAGTTCGACGCCGGCCTCACGTGAGGACAAACCGAGGGACTCGCAAATTCTATAAGGTCCTTCCATTTGCCTCGACGGTCGCCAGGTGCTGCCGGTCTGTGCATTTCCAGGCGAGGTGGCAAACGGAGGGAATTAGATCGATAGTTTCGGCGCGCGAGCGAGTCTGTAGATCTAATTAATAACGTCGAGGAAGCACTAGTATTGCGTTTGTCTCGATTTGGCCTTGGATCACGCCGCCGTCATACTCGTCGCCTCTGCATTACGCTCCGTATTAATCATTCGGGCAATCAACCGAGGGTTAACTGTATCGCGCGCAAGAACTCGCGCATTCCTCACGTTCTCGACGCCGTTGACTTCTTTCAGGCACTCCCGATTCCTCACAATCGAAGGGAATGACCAGCTACCGTAGTTCGACCTCCCTCTCGTGCCGTCGTACAGTGGCTGGCGCTCCGTTTCGCCTTTCACTGCGCTCGACGTCAGTGGCCAGGTTTCGTTTCCCTCATTCCAGCGAGCCTTTTGAAGATACCGCCTGACCGGCTTCCCGTTCGGTATTCTGTATACAATATTGATTGTTTATATGATTTGTCCCGCAAACAAACCTCATTGTAATTCATATGATGGGACGATTATCACACATCCCGACACGCACGGACGCCGCCATTCAAAGCAAAATAGGACTCAAGGAAGAAGATGTTAGCATGAGAAAAAACTCCTCCGATTTTTACGGCGGGACAAGGAGGCACGACAATGCTGCCAGACAAGAAGCTGAGGTGTTCACCTTTTCGCTAGATCGCATCTTGAGAGAAAGGGCGCGGTGTTCGTGACTCAAAGCGAACCGACCTCGGGCACAAGGTTTCGTGGTTTTGGACCAAATGCACATGAGCTGTGTTTGAAGCCAGACATTTATGGAATTATACCACTTCCACGTTCTTATCAACTCACGAAAGAGTCTTGCATTTCACGATCCTCATCTTCCTGAGACCGAGACATCATCATCTAAGACCGGCACTTTTACATAAAGCCTGGCTGAACAAAATAAAACAGCGCTTTTCTGATCGGAGGTTCTCTTTTGAGTTTTATTTCGCACAACGCGCAAAAGACAAAAAAGAGCGGACGAATTTCCTTAGGATCGGAGGTCCGTCCACAAGCGGCCGTTAGAGACTCACCGCTGACGATGTGACGATTGGCATGTATCTCTTTCCGCGAAAACCCTGCAGTAAAGCAGCGCTACCGTAATCCTTTATCTCCGAAAAGGCGCTTGATGGATGAGAAAGCAGTTTCCGCTTCTTTTTCAGTTTCCGCAGTTTCCCGTCAGTCCTCTTCGGCTACTAACAACATCGAATCCGGTCGAATCCATGCAAACAGAGGCTGGTCCTGTGATAACGACAGATTTGGACGATGCCTGCGCTCGGCTTGTGCAGTTGATGAAGTCTAGCAACGGAATATTGTGCTATACAGGAGCTGGAGTTAGCACGGTTGGTATTTGTGGGCGAACATAACTAATCCCAGTCTGCAATTTCAGTCTGCAAACCTTCCTGACTACCGAGGTCCTAACGGAGTTATTGTCACTGCTCGGAAAGGCCGCAACGTGAAGTAGGAGTCGCATCTAGAACTTGTTTGTAGCATGTTTGTTTGCAGGTTGAATAACCCCGCAACTTGTGATCCGACGCAGACACATTTATGTATTCGTGAATTCTGTCAAAGCAAGATCTTCAAACATGTTGTTTCGCAAAATTGCGACGGTCTTCACCTCAGGTCTGGAATCCCACAGAAGATGCTCAGCGAGATTCACGGCAATATGCATATCGAAGTCTGCCTGAACTGCAAGTATCTGCAGTTCTTCCGTCCTACTGACGTCAATCCGAATTCTGCAAAAAGGTATGCATTTTTCCATTTTTGCCGAATTATTCTTCTAAATCTATGAATCGAAAAGCCGAGATTCAGACGTTTGCAGAGATTTTGGATGCAAGTCGTCTACATAGATTGTAAGCGTATATGAAAGCAGAAATATATACATACAAGCTTGTCTAGTCTGTTTCCAATGGTAGTTTCTCGGGAGCATTTTTACTTCTAACTGTTTGCGTCATTTTCAGTAGCCACAATACCGGACGGCAGTGTTCGAACTGTCACAACGGCCTCTACGACACGATCGTTCAGCGTGGTGAAGAAGGATTTCTTCCATTTCCTAACAACTGGCGTGGTATTTTCGAAAAACTTGATAAGTGTGACTTGGTCATATGTGCGGGAACCAGCTTTGAAATTCTCGGATGCTACAAGAAGCTGTTTCCACCAGAATTGAAGGTAAACTGTTCACGGGAGCGTCATTTTCTAATCAGCTTGGTATACTGTAGGTTGTGATTATCAATGTGGCGCCGACCAAGAAAGACAAAGACGCAGTTCTGGTAATCAGAGAAGAATGCGACAAAGTTTTTGTGAAACTGGCAGCTGCTTTCAATTTGGACATTCGACATTACTGTAGAAGTTGTGACCCAGTGCTGAATTTTCGAACGTCGCGGAGAGCTTACTTCATGACAAACTACACGTTCTGTCAGTGTCATATAAGGGTGCCCAGGATAAGTACAACAAGAGCGGCGGCTATTGAAGACTCCATTCCCGGTTTCATGATGGGCGGACTCCCTGGCAACGTCCAGAAAAAATTTTGTAGAGTTATTTTTTATCTCCTTATGATTAGCATAGTTTTACAGGGATTGACAGGCAACCTGACTCGCTAGAAGAAGATGAAGACGATTTGTCGGATTGTGAAAGTATCGATTTAAAAAGGAAACGAAAACGGGGAAGACCTAAGAAACAACAAAGTATCAACAAATCAACAGCATCAACAAAGACTGCTGCGAAAAACGGGGCCGGTCGACCGAAGAAAAAGGCCGCTAAAATGATTACTGACAAAGCGGCAACAAATGACCTGTCCATGTCCAACCACTCCGAATCCAACTCAGTTTCTCCTTTTGATTTGGACGAAATCACAGACTGTCTTAATGATCTCATTGCAAGCGTATGTGCTTCCTAATTGTTACTTACAAAACCAGCGCGGGTTCTAATTACAGCATAAATTGTTACGTTATATTCTGAATAATGTACAAGACACAGTCAACTAGCACAGCGACTTTCAATCGTTTTATACACTTTCTTCCGTATTCAGACAAATTTATAGTAACGAAGTAAGTGATATACAGCACAGAAGGTAAAGCTGCTGACCCGATGCATGTCACTAACATAATGCAATTTTACAAGAAAGTAACAATTGAATTCTACATATTGCAGATTGGAAGAGATACCGTGAAGATTCAGAAGATGGTTAGTTATGGTGGCGTTGGTGCGAATGGAAATTAGACCGCTGTAGAGCTCGGACCGCGCGCATTCTTGCCACTGAAAGAAGATTACATTAATACGGTAAAGGTAAAACGCAAAAATGAGAACACAAACACCACAAAACATAAAGCCCCACAACAGCAGGCAAATGCAACTACGACGTGTATGTGACATACCGTCCCGTCTCAGCGCATCAGTCAATTTCTGAAGAACATTGTGTTTGAAATCGCAAGAAGATTTTACCGAATAGCAACTCCGTCGGGCTTCGCATCTTCCAGCAGCCTGTTACTTTCCCCACTAAAATCACAAATGAGAGTTGAATAACCCTTTTTAAAACACATACCGATTCGCTCGTTCAATATCTCTCGACTTTTGATTGCTACCCGAACGTCCAAGGCAGTTCGCACAGAAGCAAGCAAGAAGTCCACACCGATTAGTACAGTAACAGCTCAAGTCGATAAGAAGAAGAATAACAATTATAGTGAGACCGCATACGATAAATAAAGTGAAAGCCTTGGCGTTACTCAGAATAGAACCTCCTTGAGATAAATCTAAACAATATGAATAAGTTCAATTCAATCGTAATCACCAACCAGATGTTTCAAAGTGGGAAATCATTGGTTCTGATTCCCCGATGTCATTCTTCGCAACCAAACTCAGTTCGTATTTCGAATTCGACTTTAGTCCGGAAAGATCGATTTTAGAATCGGAGCCATCCACTTCAAGTAAAGTTTCGGAACTGCCAGAAGCCTAGAACAAAGAGTTAAATAAGTCTAAAATTCTTTACCAGTACTTCGCCAGAGTTTCTATCAAATTCGCGAAGGGTCAACTTGTAAGCTGTTATCTTGGATCCATGATCATTGGCAGGAGCCCAGCTCACGATGCAAGGAACACCACAGTCAATAGTAACAGCACTAATTTTGGCTGGTTCTGAATTTTTGTTACATTAACCATAAACTATTAATTTCTCTTGACATACTCCACGGGTCGGTAGTTTCTATTTCGACAGGAACAGAGAATTCAGAAGCACCCGCTTCATTGTAGCCTTGAATCCTCAGAATATACTTTCTTGAAGGTAGGAGACCGCTGACTTCAAACTCAGAGTCAAAAGCTATTTCCGAACGAGTAGAATCTTCTTCCCACGAAAAACCTTCACTGGTCGTATCTTCTTCTAAGGCGTAACGAACCCGGAATTTCGTTGGCAAGTGATTATTGCTAACACTCCGGTATCCCCCGACAACGCATTTTGCGTAATTCGGAAACGTTAAGCCGGAACAGTCGATGTCGCTCGGAACAGCAGGTGGAACTGAAAACAAGAGACTAAAATCACAATGAACGCAATAGGAACCTACAGATTTGTTCCACCACCATAGGCGTAGATTCAATTCTTCCATATTTGTTTTCCGCCGCACATTTGTATCTTCCGAAGTAGTTGTCACCACTAGTCTGCACACGCAAATGAGAGGAGGTCGGCTGATTTTCGAAAATAATGCTGTGACCATTGGCGCTTATCTCTTGATCATTTAGGCTCCAAGACCATGAGGGTTGCGGGATTGCGGACACTTCGCAAAACAAAATAACAGTATTTCCCTCGAAGGAGCGAATGTTATCGCCACTTTTTGAAATCATGTAAGGGCCATGAGTGATGAGGAGAGTTGTGGATTCCTGTGCTTTTCCAGCTTCATTTTCTGCGACGCACGTATATTTTCCAGCATCAGCTTGGGAGGCAGCTCCGATTCTCAATTTTAAGCCTTTGTCTATGTGTTCAACAATCTTGTGAGAAGGCTGGAACAGCAATCAATAACGAAACTAAAGTTAGCTTTCTTACCTGGCGTTTCTTCCGCCTATCAGAAGCGTCATCCCTTTCATCTTCATCAGAGGCTGACTCTTCAATAACATGCTCGGGATGAACGTGAGTTACAGGGATGGGCTGCTCATCGAAGAACCACGTGACATTTATGACCCCATCGCCAGAATAGCGACAGGTTAGTTCCATAGGATGACCTTGTTGAATCGTGGCATCTTCGATGTATTCAATACGCGGCTTTTCTAAAATTGTTTTAGAGACGATTTTCGAAGTATTGAAGCGAAACTTACGAAAGATGCTAATCGCCATTGAGCGTCTGTCTTCTCGAAGATCGTTGGTGGCCACGCACACATATTCACCGTCGTCCGACAAACTGACCGATTCAATAATGAGCAAACCGTCTTGCAGAGTATACTTATCGCTGCCTCTCAGTGCGGTGGCAGAGCCGTCCTATAATGCGGAAAATCTGATGAGCAATTCGCATAATAAACAGGCAAACCTTTTCGTGCAGCCACGTGTAAGATGGTTTTGGTCTACCAGTAGCTTGACATTCGAAACGAACCGAATGACCTTCAAGTGCTCGGTTGCCACTTGGACCATTAAACACCGTTATTTCGGGTTTCGCTATAAGAAACCGAAATGTCAACTATTAGTTATGGCACAATTGCATACCATATCCGGTAACGTTTATCGAAAGAGACTCAAATGTAGAAAATAGGGCCGCGTTGCAGGTGTAAACTCCATCGTCCTGAGAAGCAGAGTAATTGGGTATCACTAACGTTTGGCCGTGACCATGTTCTTTGAAGCTATAACCACGAGGACTCTCTAAAGTACTTATAATTTCATTCCATAGAAATGATCCTACACCTCACCTTCGTGGATGTTATTGCCTTGGAATTGCCAAAATATTTCAAGTGAATCGTCACCTTCTACATCGCAGACAATTTCAGCTTCCGTACCCTCTTCCGGGTGTTGTTCAATCTGAGGATTCACAAACCGTACAGCTTCTGCAAAAATTCATGTAACAAAGTCAAAACCTAACACAAACCTATGAACGTCACAGCGACTTCTTCTGCCTGCTCCACTCCGTCAAGACGAGCGACACACTTATAGATACCACTATCTGCCGTGTTAGGTCTCACAAAAAGTAGCTGATTTTGAGAGTTTTTGCGCTGGTTGGCCGTAATCCTGAAATAAACCCTAGTTCTCTAGACTAGATGATGCACCCATACCTGCCGTTCCCGCTGATTGCGACGTTATCATGATACCACTGGATGGTGATGCCTTCGGATTTCTGGTCCAAATCGCGCACATTACAAACCATCATCAGATTATCTCCCGTTCGCTTCGTAATTTTGCCGCCAGTAGGCGATGGAGATATGTGGACATGGAACGCTGAAACAAGCATAATTATAGCCCGAACACAGAACCATACACAATGGAAGCAGGTAATTAGTAACTAGGGCCAGTTGTCAAAATAGGAAAGGTCAGAGAAAAATTTTACGCATGAGTAAATCGTAATAAATAGGTTGGCACAGCGAAATCAGGTGCAGCAGATGTTCCCCACTCCACAGGACGTCTCGACCGTAAGAACATATGCGGTCTACGCGGTATGCACAATCGCCTTTTTTGCTTTGTAATTAACCATGAAAACCGCTATGATGCTTAAAACGCATTAATTGCCTACTAGATTCATCGCGAAACCTCCACTAGGGTGAATTGAGATTACTGCGTGCTCAACAACAAATTCAAACGGTAAAAAATCCAGAAAAAAACCATTATTGCTTATGCAAAGCTTTATTACCTCAGTGGAGTGCTTGCGCACAAATTCCCAAGGGTTCAATCGCATTTTCCAAAAGTTTGGCAAGCCCTCAAGATATTACATGGGAATATCATGGCAGCCGCTGTTTATATCGAAATATACAAAAATGCCTCAAAACCTATTCATTAGGCAATAAAGTGATGGCACGCTCTTGCACTTTTCCTTGGAGCCTACGCGCATTAGCACACATATCAAACGGACTTACCTTGTACAGAAAGTGAGGAAATCGCCATCAGCAGGATGAACAGTAGAGGGACGACGGTAGGCATCTTGAGGTGCTGCGCTTCCTGACGAAGGCTTCTTACTTGAAGGATAGGCGTATCTGAAATTTGGACTACGGAACCTTTTCGGAGTTTCCCACACAGAGAACTAAACGACGCGTTGCTCGGACATCTCGCGCGCGTTTCTTCAACTCCGCTGCACCGCCCTCGCCGCTTCCTCAACGCATGGCGCCTCTCGTTCGTCCGACCTCTCGTCCGCCCGACTAGCATCATGGGCCGTCCGCGCGAACTGATTTGCAGCATCATGTGCGCAAGGGAAGAATAGGTGACCATGCGGGCTTAAGGGTTGCGCACCCGCTAATCGCACCTTGAGACAAAGTAGCCTTCGACAGGTCAAGAAACTCAGGCGGCACACGATGTTGCGCAAACGGATTTACCACAAAGGCACGACGAGCGCAAAGTGATCAATTTTACATTCCCGGATTGCATGCAAATGCAGCGTTTGAAAATAGCATCGCAAGAAAGAAATGTGTTTTGCAAAGATGGCAGAGCATTTAGTTGCTGCAGACATAGGGACAGTCCCGAGGCACCGGAAGTCGCCAGATTCCCACGGAAATAAAACGCGGAATGCAAATGACTTGCGAAACACCTTACAAGTTGCGGTTACGCGACGCACGACCGTGTTGGTGGACCGCCTGGGCGATGCGTGGCCTTCTGAATCATAGTAATAAGCTGAAGTGTTTGTAGAGCAACATCGTATGTTGTTGTTTGAAAGGCTACGTTTTGCGTTTAAGTGATCTTGGGGAGAGCTAAAGCGGGCCGCTGCGCCTGACTGAGTCAACATCTTCCCCGATGAGCATACAGTAGCTCGGTCCTCTCCGTCAAATGAGCTCACATATCCGATCAGCGGACATCTGCCACTTGTTCCTGCACAGTAAAACTTCCGCACAGCCTTCGAAGTTGTCAAGAGGGCTGAAACCTTAACAAGCGTACACAAACGGAAGCTATGTATTATTAATAGAATCATTTTCAACGCGAAGCTCCCGTAATTTGGAGTTGATTCAATGTAATCGGTTTATGCACACCAGAGTAATATATACTTACAGGTTTATTGTGCTGCTTAGTCACATTCCGATCATTAGGGAAACCAGACAATGCACGCGAGAACGAATTCATAGTCAAGAGCAGTAATTAATCTTTGGACGACAGTATAGCTGGGCACATTTCCATAATGCGGTTTACTAGCTGGTCCAGATACAACGTTTGCCGTTTGTTTTCAAGTTGTAGTTCTAAATTTTACTTTTTAGAATGAGTTGCGGAGATCCGTTGCGAGAAATTACCAGTCGGGAATGTGCACATTCTCGACTGGTAAAAATGTGTAAAAACACTCTGCTGATAAAACTGAGCTATGATGAGTGACAATCGTTCGGAGTAGACAATTTGATTTAAAAAATTTAAATACGAAACTCACTCTCGACAAGATCTTCTAGGTTGCCGATTCGCTCCACTTGAAGAGCTAGCGTTTCGGATTCTGCAATACTCACAGACCAGTTATGTAAAAAATTTAAATCGTGCTTGCCTGATTTGAGTGGCTGAGTCTGAGTGCAAGTACTCCGAAGTTGTTTTGGTGGTGGCATTACAGGTAAGGAACTCAGTTTTCGGTACGTACTAGATTCGTCAAAAAATGTGAACTCAAAATCGCTGACAGCGGTTCCATTGCTGTAAAAAGGGCGGTTTCAGTTTGAAGTACGTTGGGAGACATCACTTGCCATTTTGTTACGACGATTATCTCCGAAGAAACGGGATAAAAACGTCTTGTTAAAACATG
Organism: Steinernema scapterisci; assembly: GCA_000757745.1. NCBI lineage: Eukaryota > Metazoa > Nematoda > Chromadorea > Rhabditida > Steinernematidae > Steinernema > Steinernema scapterisci. The sequence continues at coordinate 159,872 of KN166136.1, forward strand.
TATCTGATTGGTGGAATGGGATTGGATCATCTTCGTGCAGTCACAGCCCGCAATTAACAGACGTTTTATATTCGAAATGTCCAAACCGAAATTGTTTCCACCTGAAAGAGTCAAAAACAGATTCTACGGTGTGTTTTCCCACCTATAATAATGCGAGTTCCCCCGGACACCGTAGCTCTCATTGGAATTGCCGAGTTGATTTCAACTTGCTCGCCCTCCATGAAATTCGGGTTGTTGAACAAAGTGCTTACCGCGACAGCTTCCTTGATGGAAGATAGGAAGGGGCTTGTGGTCAACACCGTTTCTTCATTTGTCGCTATATATCCGTTAGTGAAAGCACATGAGAAAACCTACTTACCAGTGCTTGTTTTCGCGCTTTCCACTTGAGCTTTGGTTTGAAAACTGGACGGAGAACGGCAGTTGGGCCAGGTCCATTCGATCACTTGCGCGTTTCGGATGCTTTCCGTAAACAGTGGCACCCTTTCTGAGATCCAGTCCACAAACCGGTTGCCTGATGCTTTCCGGTAATGTAGAATGTTGCTTCGATAAAAAAGCACAGGCGTCAAATCACTTAAATGGGAAAATTCATAAATTCTAAAGCGCATACAACCTGTGGGTCTTATGTCGTAGAGCAATTTTCTGTGGTTCCGATGAGGAAAAGAACAAGGAGGAGACAGAAATCTGAGTTTGAGCTATCCGCTTTACATCGTCTCGGATATATATGTGGAGGGTAAGTAGATCGCTGGAAACCTCACTAAAAAGAAACTTTGGCTTTGCCTGCTTATAATCGCAAAATCAACAACTCCGCTCTTATTCACCCTAAATCTACATAAGTATCAAAGAGACATACAACTGTTGAACTTCGTTCCACTCGGGGCAAAACGCCTTTTTGGGAGCGGTTTGAAAGAAGCAGCCATTAATACCGAAGACGACATAACAAGGCCGTGGCTGCTCTGAAACGTTTCCCGATAGCAATACAGATCTTCCTGAAATTCCCTACAAACCATTTTTTTGAAAAAGACCTGTCGCTGACTGAACTGAAACGAGATACGTGAGAAACAAAACGACGTTGCCACAAACCGAAAAAGTGTATTTGACGTAAATGTTGGGTTGTAGGCGCATCCATTACATATGGTGCGGTACAGAATAAATTTATAGCTGCAGTGGGGTCTTCCGAGCGGCGCGGTGAAAATCGTGATCTGATAATCCACACGTAGAGAACGCTGCCGCAATAATAACTCCGATTCAAGAGGAAACAGAGCTTGTTTTTGGATAATTTCGGAGAACACTGTGCGCCAACATGACGAATCGAAAAGTACAATTTTGAGATTTTCCACGCATAGTTTCGCTTGTTTAGAGTGTGTTTAGATCAACTTCGAGTTTTTGACAGGCGGTCATGAGAAGATATGTACATACAAATCGAAACTGCTTGGTGCAAAAAGATATGCGAGGAACTCATTGGAGACACTGTATCTACAAATATTGCTTTACGTTGTCAATTTTCCTCATTTGCCTTACTAAACGATTAAGATAAAATGTCGGCTTCACTTAGTGCTTGGTTTCACGCTCAATTTTAGTCGAGTTCGTAACCATTTCCATGCTTCCATCACCATCTCGGTGAGTCAAACCATAAAACCGACGTTTGAGCTGGCCTTTGCTTGGCTTAAAACAAACTGGGTCCGTCGCCAGGCAACCATATGCTTGTTGTGCATTTTGCGCGCCACATCCACTACTTGCGCTCAACATCACTGGTCCAATCGATTAAGATGAGCATAGGCTTGGTCGTTCTTTTTCTGATATGGATCAGCTTCCTCCTCTTACTCGTTGTTCTTAGCAAGCATTCTGGGATGTGAGTCTTCTGCTCTTTGAACTTCTTCCTTAATGCAAAAGTTGCAGATCGGGTGCAATCGCGGCCATTGTAGTCACAATCTCCCTTACAGGCCTGCTTCTTATTTGGCCCCATACCTCCTTAAATCAGGAGAACAGCGACGTTGAAAGGGTCACGGATGCAGTGGCTTGGTCAAGAATTCTACTACTGGTCGTGTGCGGCCTCATTGCGGTCCTCGCAATCGGGCGCACTATTTTTCTGAACTTCTTCGAGGCCCGTTCGATTTCATTGAAAGTAGCCCCACCATCCAATGACTTTTTTCCAATGTCCACATAAACGGTATTAATCCAGATGAAAATAAAACGTTGTACATACAACAAAATGAAATTTTTATCACAGAAGAATATTCTAACAATACTGTACATGAGGTCATGTTACAAAATCACGTATTACCACCTAGGGGTAATTCAGAATCATTTACATATGACTTGTATGCATCCTTTGTTGTCCCAGCTGTATCTGAAATGAGTGAATCGAAATTATCGGCGTTATAATATCCCTCATAATTTTACCGGTAATTGTTTCGCTTGAGCCAGTTTTCAACGGCTGGTTTCACGCGACAACTGCCACCATTGGACTTCCCGTATCCAGTAACCACATTTAGTCGCGCATTAGAAGGCTTCTCTCGGAACCGCGGATCACCTAAAAATCAGGCAGTGGAAATTTGGTATCAAGCGCAACCTACGATCGAGTTGCGAAAGTTTCATTTTCAATAAGCTGATTGCATTTTGAACATTCAGCAGGTGAAGGTCGATGGTAGAGCCTTCAGCAGTCAAGTTGAATTCGTACAAAATGTTGTGTGCCTCGGCTAAATGTCGCTCTGCTTCTATCTTGTATTTTGTCGCCTGAACACACAGTTTATACCTATCATTTATGCCTATCGTTCGAATAACGATACCTCTTGTCGGTAATATTCCGAAGCACCTGGTGTCTTCCGGTTACCTAAGAAGCACTTCTAAAAAAGTTTACTAAACTAAATTACCGGTACCTGAATGTTCACTGGCCTTCGCCATAAGCTCTCGCTGTTTTTCGCGATATTTACCCGATTCGGCCATTAACTCTTTCGCGTGTTCTTGCGCATCAGCGAACGTAAACTAAATAGGATTTATTTGCCATTTGGTCGATGAAGAACTCCTCATACGATTTTTGACTTAGCCTTATTGGCAGTTTTTCGACTGGACGTGACTTGCTGCCAGGCAGAAACACTGGGAACAGTTGAGTTCCTCGATTCATAAACGGAGTGGGAATCGTTATTTGAACCGTTCGAATCCTCTACGGACGTGTTATTTTCTTCAGAAGCAAAAATTAGCAATGTTTCTCTCGTCGCTTCAAAAGAATATCTGAAATGGTAGGCATGAACTAAAAGTGGCATTTATCAAACACTTACTCATTGGTACGGAACACATCCCAGAGGTCCACGGCGTCCTTAATATGGGCAAATTCTTGAGTGATCCGCCGATAGGAAGCGTAGTCATCGGCCGTTAGCACACTATCCCGCGTGGCTGCGTTCAGTTTCGTGTGAAGTTCTAACGCAAGCATCTGGTCGTTCACAGTCCTTTCGTCGACCTCTGCACAAATAAACCTAGATAAAACAACAAAGCTCACCTTCTACCACTCGATGCTTCGAAGCTGCCTTGAAGATCTCGAAGCACAGATCAAACGGTAGATTAACGGCAGTTGACATGAAGCTTGTATCAGTTCCATCACCTGGAATGGAGAATTCAGTAAATGCCTTAATAAACGGGAAATATTTACCGAAATATCCGCAAAGCTGATTGAGAATGTCCGTAGTTAATTCTAAGCGCATGAATCCGTCAGGCACTTCATCTTCCTCGTCCACGTAAGCGGTTTGCTCCGAGACGTATCCTCGTGATTCGGAACTGGAAACGCTTCCATCATAGTCGCTGTTCATTGTCACATGAAGTGGACCGATTCCAAGATCCTAAGCAATATTCAATTTAGCAATTGTTGTGTTGACCTTGAGAGCACCTACCTGGTCATCAACATCATGTGGATCGGTAGCGGATACGTTGAACTCCTTTATACTCAAATGACGATTAGCAACAGGCAGAAGTCCTTGCGCCTTTACTTCTGCGGCTACATCAAAAATATCCAGACCGCAAACAGCTGCTAGAGTTCCAAGAATTTTTGGGTCGGGAATAGGGAATGAACTAAAATTTGTATACAACGCTATAGATTTGACTAAAGTTACCTTTCATCCGACTGAGTGCCCTTCTCTTGAGGATCAATGAGTTTTTGGTGAGCTGGGAACGCTTCATCCGTAGAAGAGAACAGAAGCGAACTTACATTTCGCGGGAACTCGACTCCGCACTGGACGAGAGTGCAAATATTGGTGTTTGTTTGACAGCTAATCGAGGCACAAGCTCTTCTATCTGGCGTCACCACTGGGATCGAGCGCTTTGAGTTCAACTTAGAAGACATTCGCGAATCTTCTGAACTAAAAATCGCGGGATGTAAAGGATTCAAACGAACTACAGGTGAATTGCGGTAAAAGAAGCGACGAAGCACAAAAAGCGAAGCCAGCTTGCTCCACTCCACACCACACTTGCAAGCGCGTCGCGGGCAGCAAGACTGTAAGAGCAACGCCTCCATGCGCGTGAGCAACGAGAACGAATCTAGTCGAAGTCTCAGCTCGATGCGTACGCACCAAGTCATCAACGAGTCCTTCTTGATTTCAAACGATCGATTAAGCATGGGAAGCGATTCAGTATCATGTGACGGTGGGTCCGTTCCGCAGGAGCTAGCGATCTCAACGAGCACTTGCAAAATGCGATTTATTTATTCGTCTCAACACACAAAAGGAGCCGTTCAAATAATCACCAGATCACTAATAATTATCATACGTTCGTGCGCTCCGTCCTGTCTCGATGCCCTTGTACGGTAACACAAGTAAATGATCCACCGACGTTGAACAATTTATTCGGAAACTACATACAAAACACAATATATAGATGGAAAGGAGGGAGAAGGACTACTAAAGGCAGAGTCGGAGGGGAAGTTAGCACGTACTGTCACTAACTTACAGAGCAACGAACGGTATCACTCGGGTTCGCACAAATGCTGAGGTCGTCTTCACTGAGAGGGAGGGGAAGGATACGGGGTCTGAGCTTAAGGGGCAACGATGTTGTGCGTTTGCTGGTCTTACAAAAGACACTCTAGAATGAGAAAAGCGCGGGGTCGGAATAATCTATGGATAGAGAGAAAAAAAGAAATCTGCCAGAATCTGTACATGAAAAATACAAAATAAAATTCCAAATACCCGTTGCTTAACCAAGACAGAGCACCTCTGAATGGAAGCACGTAAAATCACTGGTAACACATCATGCTAGATCCGCAGGTAAGAGCAATGAATGACAAAAACGGCTAGCAAACGTGCAGTTGACGGCAAAGCATTCCCACTGAAGTGGGATAAACAGTCGGGGATACCTTTAAACTAAGAAAGAAGGAAATATAGTGGGGGTAAGATATAGTCACTAAAAAGCGTAGCTACACGTATTAAGTCAACCAAATATTATAGAAACTACAGAGAGCACAAGTTGAGGAGTATGAACTGAACGGAGATGAGCAGTTTTGCAATCTAGTGTTGAGCAAGAAACCGATTTCTAAGTGATGAGGGGACGACGGCGACGGTGTCCCCATCATTTTCAGTACACCGTTTGGTAGTGTCGTTGTGAAGGTTACGGTAGGGGGTGTATACATTCCGAATACTATGGGGGCATAATAAATTGAGCATGTTTGAAAAGTCGGTAGAGAATTTTGAAGGACCAAGGGTTACCAGTAGGGGCCATCGGTGCGCAAACTTTTCCAGCTTCCGAACTTGGTCCAGTCATCATAGGAGAGGCGATAAGCATCATCAGATTCCGTATTCGACCGAACGTGCCGAGGGGAAATGGGCTGATAGTTTTCTTCGACCTTCGGAGGCGATATGAGGACGTAGTTAGCTCCATCATTGGAGTCCCAGAACTCTTCTCCAGACGCGATGTAACATATGCAGAACTCGATTTTCGACTCCTGAATGTCGGTGAATTAATCTTTAGAAGGAACGCAGGTAGTCACAAACCGGTTTAGTGTTGCGAGGTATATCGATGTCGAAGCAGAACGTATCGTAATTCTTCGAAGACGACGGCTGAAAGGTCGCCGGGCGGTCAAGGAAGTTTTTCCACCCATTATCCGTAATGCGAAGGAATACCCGTTTTTCAAATGCTATATTAACCACCTAAATGAGAATCGTAAACCTATAAATAGCTCTCGGAATAGTACGAAACCAACCTTAATTGTACCGGTCATTTTGCAGACGTCGTTCTTCAGAAGAACATTTTCCAGTGCCACTTTCCCGCTGTCTAGACGCTCACGAAAGCGCACATACTCACTAGCTGGCTGCTTAAAGGGTACAACCCAGGTGGCGCCATCCTGGGTTTCGCTGATGTGTTCCCCGGATTCACCGCGAAGTCTTCTCAGCACAGAGGGACTGATTCGCGGAGGATAATCAGAGGGCTCGGTCATCACCCGAACCGTTTCCAAGTCGCCTCCACAGTCATCGGCGAAGCGGACCGACTTTTTCGGCCGTCCGGTCGAGACAATCGTGTGAGTGGACAGATTCTCTTGGTCGGAAAACTCAAGACCCAAACCGTCCGAGCTATCATCGATCGCATCCGAGCTCACGCCAGAACTGGCGTCGTCTTCTGAATCTGAGCTCGTGTTGTTGGAGTCTGAAAATGAACTGGTGTTCAACTTCGGCTGTGAAAAAAATGAGCTTACGAGGCGGATCATTTGAGCGTACTTGTTGTTGCCACAGGCTGATCGGTACGTAGTCGATGAAGCCAGAGCTGAGCCGGTAGTCAAACTTATTTAACGCTTCCGATTCGCTCTTTGATCGTTCCTGAAATTTGTTTACTTGGATGTAGTGAGGAGGACAAATCCAATATTTACCTTCAAGGAACTAGGACGGAACGTTCCGCTTGCAACTGGAAATGAAGCGGCCCTCCTGCAGGCGAACGCGCACAAGGGCGATGAGCATGGTGCCGAATGGGCCACATCAGTGAAAGACTGAACACCAGACGAGGAACCGACGCACTGCATAACAGTCCGTTGAGCCCAAAGCTGAAAAACATTTGGTATCACAACAACGCAAAATAAAGCGGCACGCGGTCGGTCGGTCGGTCGGCCGGCCGGCGGCCGACGAGATCAAAATCTAAATAATGAAAAGTGTAGCAGGCACACTCGGTTCACGTGAAAGAGAAAGAAGCAAGGTGGGCGCAATGCACGCAAGTGATAAAGCAGGTTATCGGCGAAAATACGGTGTATCTCGCGGATCGCGTTGCGCATCGTTTAGAGTTGGTTTGCTTCTCAGCAGCAGAATCAGCAGTAGCAGGGGGAGGAGAAGGAACAGGCACACAAACAATCGGAACCGCAGCACCGGTGCAACTTTGCGAGTTCGGAGAAATAAATCGGCGCCGGGCAATTTATTTATACGGACGACAGTTAGCGGAGGGGCGAAGCAGTGATGCCAGTGGTGTGCGCTCGAATCGTAGCACTCGCAACACTCGGATGCAGGTCAAAGACTAGCTGCTCGGCTTCGAAGATAGCGCAGGCGCAAATGGCAGCAGCACCTTATGGCTATAAACGCTGTCCGTTGAGCTGGTGGTGTGATGGCGAAAGAGAGGAGCATTCGGTTTGCCCATCAATCGAACGATTAAAACACGACCTTGCCAAACTTTGAACGTAAAAATGTGGGGAATCCAGGGCGTTCGTAACCAAATATGGATGAGAACCACTGAAACATAACCGTTCAGTGGCTAATTAGGTGGCACAAACATGTGAAAGGCAAATGGGCTCCGCGATCAGTTGATGGGGAATTACTGTATAAACACACCAGCCATCTGATTGAAACAAAACATGACAGCCGAGTAAATCGTTACGCTGCCGTTAATTGACGCTCATGAACGACTTCCCATGGATTCATGTCACTAAGCACACTTAGGTGCACTACTCAACTACTCATAAGTTCTACTTACCGAAACGACCCCCAAGAACTCCTTTGGAACGACGGAAAACAACCAGGGAGCATCAAAAACAGCAATGCATAATGTTGTGCGAGCTGTGGCAGTAAACATGATAGGTGTGATGCACGCAGCTCGGTGACGGTAGGCGATCGCCCCACTCGCGTTATCAGAAAGAAGCCTTACGAGTTAACTACGGGACACACGCGAAAACAGTTGCAGCTAAAGCATCCCACTGCTCTTGGGGTTGCGACCGAAAAGCAGGAAGGAGTAAAGAAGGTTTGGCACGGCACCCCGAACCACAACTATCACCGCGTGTGCAAAGAAGCAAGACCTGCTCGAACCTGCCTGCGATAGGTCTTCGGAAAACACCGTCAATTCTTCAAACAGCAGCCCCGATCGGCGACGACGCTATCGGTTCAGCCGCGGAAGTCTCCGACTGGCCGACGGGAGCAGGGAGAAGATCAACAGGCGCAGTCGTCACGTCCTATCGATAGGCACTGCACGCGCTCTTCACATGATCGCTTCGCGGAATCAAGCAGTTGCTTCTTCAGAGATGTCTCTATGGGTATATTTCCGCACGTGGAACGTCCGTCGACTAGAATCCCTCGTTGGCGACGGTTCCATCCATCCAGCGCGCACTGAAAACCGTACGCTTTCTTCTCCTCTGCGACGACGTTTAATTATTTCATTAATCATTTTTGTTTTCCTTGGGTCACCTCCCAAATGCGGCGCGTGTAATCTTTTACCGATCACGGGGGCAGACATCCCCAAAGCGCCAGTGCACTCGAACTAATATCATCATCCACACGGAACCCCGTCTGATCACTTGCAACACTTCGCTGCCCTTCACGTGCACTTCACGCCGCGCCGCAAAGTAGCTTACAGTGTGCACCCGGGAATACCCCGACCGACCCTTATCCACCTCTGCTCTGACGCCCTTTGTAAATGCCTAGTTGTCTCACACCCGATGTTGTAAAGAATTCAGGACATAGCTACATGGGCTGGATTGGTTTTCCAATGGTTTGGGTTGGAACTCTCTTTGCAAGAGTACCTTGTCCTTGTCACATCAATTACGTGACATTCCTTCTATCTTTAGCACGGAAAACGGCTTGGATTCGTTCCGGGTTACACCGGAATAAAGTAGAAGGATTGTTTTCGTTAGGTGGTGCAAACACCATAAACATTTTTTGTTTGCAAACAGGTGGTTTTTGCTCTGAGTTGCGATGCGCGGCCGATAAAATGTTCTCTTCATGCAATGCGCATCGATTCCGAAACTAACTCTTTCAACTGAGATTTTAAAGGGTTCAACTTTTGAGGATTCAATGCCCGACGAACTTTTTCTCTCAGCCTCCGAAGTCGGCGACACTGCCACACAAACCGAAAGGGATCGGCCGTATACTGTAGGACTGCGCATGGCGTGATTTCTCGCGCGTTGCTTTCAACCGCCGCCGCACTAACGGTGATTTGTTATCTAATGCTTGCCACCAAATAGTCAATGCGTGTCACTTTGCGGGACTTGGAAAACAAACATAACCGATAGCGCAATAAACTCATCAACGAATAAAAAGTCTTTGTTTCACATCATCATCAGCACGTTTCCCGTCTGAACTTCGCCCGTACTCCTGTCAAGAAAATGAAAAGAGAGAAATTGAAGAGGACGCAACTGACACTTGTAAAGAATGAAAACCCCGAAGAACTCTTAAACGTTAAACATTTGGACCTTTGATCTTTCAAAAAACCGTTGCACTTGACGACAACAAAATCACTCTACGGCTTAGTTTTGCACGTAATCGTACATTGAACTGCCGGCTCCAATCAGTGCGATCTCGTCATCGCGAACGTCTCCTTCATATGACAATATCAATCTACATAAAACACTTCGTGACTTCCAAAGGTTGCGTACCAAAAGATCACTTTCCGTACTCACAAATAAAGAACGAAGCACAATCCTCGTATTTCTAGGGTGATCGCTAGTTGCAGTTTTTGACCACGAAATAAAAACGATAAGTGTATAACAACACATCTCAAGCACCTCCCAATCATAATGTGAACAAACCGTTCCAGTAAATAATTCAAATGGAATACAGGGTGCAGTTTGGTACAGAAGAGACGAACCCGTTGTCGATTGCACTGGCGAATTCTCGGACAGCTCTACATTTGCCGTCAAAAGAAAGGATTTCGATGGCTCTGGCCAAAGCGCGCCGCGTCGGGCGAAAATGTGCCTCTCTTTCTCCCTCCTCACTTCGTGAAACGCACGTATGTTCGGCGTTTCAGGACCACCAGCAATGAGATTAAATCATGGCTCACAACTTGAAGTTCCAATTCTTTTGGAACAGACGAAACTGTCTCGACGGCGGACATCTCTGCACTTTCAAACATTTTTAACAAACGTGGTATTCATCAAATCTCAATACGCACATCAATTTGCCAGTCATTTTCAGCGTGCTTTGTATTTATTTATTTATGTAAAAAATGTTCTCAGACCCTAACATAAACGGAGATATTTCAACAAGTCATCCTTGGATGACGCAGTATTGCACGCCATTTTTCGCAATCCTCGAAGGTGTTGAACCGTACTTGTGTTTCGGATTCCGTGTTCTCGACTGGCTTCAAAAGCAGAACGGACAACTTCAGTTGGAATACCGGCGATCTTGGCTGCATAAAATCCGTAAGATTTCGGACAAATGCCTTCGGAGACCGTGTAAAGAAATGTGACGTCCTCCATCGTTGGGTCTTCATTATTTTCGTTTTCAACGACACAAGCCTATGATTTAGCTCACAGTCAGTAAATTAAAATTAATATTGAGAACTACCATATGCGCGCTTCCGATGTTGCTATCTTCGTTGACTTCTGAGCACAGCGATAGATAATGTGTGGAAAAGAAGCAACGGCATCTGAGCTTGTTACCAATGTATTTGAGAACCGCCGTAGCAATGGCGGTGCCGTCGTAGGTGCTAAAACAAGCCATTTTTACATAAATTAGAAATGTCAAATACCTGGTTCCACGGCCCAGTTCATCCATGATGACAAACGAGTGCTTCGTAGCGTTCCGCAATATTGTTCTAGCTTCATTTAGTTCAACGTAGAACGTCGATTGACCTAAAAGTTCCACTAAAAACGAGCTTCTCTATAGGAAACATACCTGAAAGGATCCGATCACTCGCTCCAATACGTGTGAAAACTCGGTCAACTGGACTAAACCTCATCTTTGACGCAGGAACTAAGCAACCCTGAACAGAAAAAATAGGAAATGCAAACCATCGTTTGCCTTGCTTACGATTTGCGCGAGGACAACAAGAACGCCAACTTGGCGCATCAATGTCGACTTTCCACCCATATTCGGCCCTGTCAACAAAACAGTAAGTGGTCCGTTCGAACCCATCTTAGTGTCGTTAGGAATATAGCTGGTTGCCTTAGACGCCATAAGGCGGTCTAGAGATGGGTGATAACCCTGACAGATGTCGATAAAAACCTATAAACTTGATTACTATAAGAAACTTAAAGGAAATTTGCACATCGTACCTCGTCCGAATCGAAAACAATGTCTGGCCTGGTCATAGTCCTAGTTGAAGACTTCACGTAATCAGCTAATGACAACAAACAATCGAAGGTGGCTACGCTTCGAACGACCGAAGCCCACTTTAGTTTTCTAGATTTAATAATGTGGACTTTAAGAAGATTCAGTAAGAGATTGAAAGCAAACCTGTTGTCGAAGTCGGCAAACACACGGCGTAAGAGATCAAGGCGAATCTTATCGCGTTCATCTTCTGCCTCAAGCAAGCTCGAAAACAAGGCTTCCGAAGCGGCAGTTGTGAATCGACGGAAACCTTTCTTTTGGGACTTCAGTTCATATTCGTCACTAAGACTTGCAGCAACACTGTCCGGAATTTCCAGTGTGTATCGATTCTTTCCAGTTCCGTGAAATGATATTCCCTGAAAAGATTTGCTCAATATCCATATCATAGTCACATCCACTTTACCGAACACTTCAAGTATTTTTGTTGGTCTCGCAGGTACTTCTGTAAATTAGCAACGCAGTCCGAAACTTTCTCACACGCGTTATCGTATTCGGCATCCATTCCTTTACGAGGAACAATAATCCCTTCCTTCAGAGCTTCTTCTTGATTAAAAGAGTCCTGAAATTCAAAATAAACCATCAGGACTACTGGTAAATCTAACCTGAAAGTGCTGGAGATCAGCAGAAATATCCACGAGACCCTGGCCAAGATTCTCTTCCAGCAAAAATACACTGAAAAATCTAGGATTAAGCTGAAAAGACAAATAAACTAACTCAGTCGATGATTCATGTGCTTTCCAATTCAAATAAGCGTCTCGCATTTCAAGAACTTGCTGGAAACCTTTCAGGGTGTTCACAAGGTCCTGAATCTTTCTTTTGTTGTACCGCACCATGTCAAACAACACAGCCCTTCCATCAGGGTGCTTTTCACTTCGGTACTTTAGTCCAAGAGTGTGTATTCTAAAAATAGACTAAATGCACAGAGCTTGCATATGCATCCTACTTTTGCAGAAGTCTCTCGAGGTCTGGAATCTGACGAAGTCGCTTCTTGGATTCCTGCACCAAATATTCGGCATCCGGACTGGACAGAAAGACAATCGCGTCTTGACGATGAGTCAGCTGTTCTGGATCGCAAAGCGGGTTGCAAACCCACACACGTAAATTCCGCTTGCCTACGAGTGTGATATCGTAAAAAGTGACACAAGGATTAGCTTACCGAATGCGGTTGAACATGTGTTTAAAGTGTTGTAGAGAGAAAATTTGGCAGCAGTCGGATCTCGCAAAGCCTTTTGTCTTCGCGTATCGAGAGGGCCAACAAGATTGAGATTCGTTAGCGCAGCACAATCCAGAATCATACGCTTATCTTTCCAGAACGATACATCCGTCCGCTACAAAATGAGTTCACCAATATTTTCCATTAATATCCGAACAGCGAACATACCTTGGATTCGCATGAAACGGGGCAGGTTGGATCATATATCGAAAAATTCTTCATAGTAATCAAATCAACATCAATCAAACATCGTTTCAAATACCTCAAATAAGATAATTACTCATACGTAATAAAAAAATGTTAAACTACCAAATCGTAGCACCGAGAGCGGAAAAAGCCAGGGAGTACTCCGACTTGCTTTTCAAAATGCCGCCACTAGTAGAATTGTCTTTGAGCAAAGCAGCAAGACAATTTGGCCATTTGGATAAGTCCGGACCAAAGTAGTCTTCATCACACAGCTAAACAGAGTCAATCAAATTTGTTTGCATTTTGTCCATGGAAAATATGCCTCCCAAGAGCTAAAATTTAACTTGCACTCCACAACCTTGAATAATTTGGTGATCAACTGAACCAAAAATTTAAAGATAACCCAAAACAACAACCCATATCGAAACATCAACCTACAGCCTCCAATGTCTTTGAAGAAGAATAAAATTCTGTGCGCGAAGCAAGGCCTTCCTTCTGACAGTGTCCAACGGTAGAAACAAGGATATTCTGCGTAGACGTGGAAGAATGTCCCTTTTCATAAACTATCTAAAAGCAATGTAAGCTGTATTGATGACAAGTCTACAGCTTCCAACAAACCTGAAGAGGAGGGTGCTGCGCGAGCACGGTTCTTAAATACGAGCGACATTCATCATCCTCGAATTGTGACAAAATGAAAGCACCAGTGGAAGATTCTGTAATACAAATTCCATATTCAAACGTCAACGTCCCAGCGCCTTCGCTCTAAACAGTCAAGTTTACCGATGTTCTGATAAGTATGATCACCTTTTTGGATCGCTCAGAAATAGCTATAAAGTAGTTGGCGGATGAATCAACCACATCCAAACTGTCGGTTTCGTTTGCTGCGTCGAGGACACCATACGTACGAGTTGCTTGTGTAGTCAGGCGACAAAGCTCCCTAAAAATTCCATGACATCCATCCTTCGAAAGTAAACCTCACCTTTTCACTACTTTATCCTTCACTTTACTTAATCGACATCTTTCATCCAGTTGCTGAGGAGTTTCTGTCTGTTCAATTCTGGCTACTTTGTAGCCGCGATTGACAAGCTGGTCCGCGAATCGACCATAAGCAACTTCTGGAAATCCAGCATGGGCAAACTTTCCCTACAAAATCCACATCAATGTGAGCACGCAAAAATGAAAGCGATTACTCTCATATAAACCAAGTTCAAAACTTCCACTCCAATGACAGCGTCCATGTGGTACAATTCATAAAATTTTCCCACTTTGAAGCACAGAACTGTATCAAAATTTTGAGATTTAATTGTCCACCACTGCTTGTGACCTGAAAAAAATTACATACATATAAGGTAAACAAAATTAAAACTACCAGGAGTTTGCTTCTTCATGAATAAGTCTGGAACAAACAAAGTTCTTGCATCATATTCCGGATCAGCCTTCTTTCGTCCTTGTAGGTCTTTGATGTGCTCCTCCTGAAATCCATTGTATAAAAAATATTCGCATTAATAAGATTATCACCTTCAGGAAGTAGAAGTCTGGATCGTAAAGATGGGGAAAGCGCAGTTCAGATGACTCACTGAATTTTGACGTGACTTTCGCCAGGGACTTCCCCTTCTTGTTCACAGAAAACTGTTTGTCAGATGGCATAGGAGCCTGAAAAATCTTTGTACTTTAGCATATTTAACGCAAGGAGCCATACAAAATCATCTGAAGTAGGAGTGAAAGACTGAATGAGCACAGCCGCTCGAGAAACTCTATTTGCAACAACTTTCTCCTTGTCGCTTAATCCTTCAGTGATGCTGTAGTCATCCAAAGATTCGGTGTCATTTTCAATAGACATTGAAGAACATTCCTGAAACAAAGTGCTCAAAAAAGAACTTCATTACATCTATACCGCAGAAAGAATGTCGGCAGCCGAGACTTCATTTTCCTTAGGACAGATGACGTCCGTGAATGCAGCGTCAGTGCTCTTTCCATCAACATCGGATTCATCTTCTTCGTCCGATGAAATCATTACTCGCTTTCGTTTGTTGACTGATTTAAGAGGACTGTCTTCCTCAAAAGGTTTTCGCTTTCGTCCAGCTGAAACAGATCTTGAAATCGTTTCTATTAATTGGAACCAACCCCCTTGTGCGATGTTCTCTTTCTTAGATCCAACATCCCGAGTCGATTTTGGGGTCGCTGACGTCTGTTCATCCGATTGCTTTGGAGTCTTGGGGGTTCCTCCAAAGAACGAATGAAGCGAGCTTTGCTTCAAGCTCTTTTTACTTGACATGGCGGTCAACCCTGAGAAATCGAGTAATCTGAAAAAAAAGAATTTTAGTTATATTTAGGTAAAGAAAACAATGAACAGCAATATTTTCTTATCTCAACATTAAAGCAAATAGGAATGGTATGCCAAATACGTGAAGCACAGAGGCTCTGCCGCGATGTTCCTGTTATTTACAAGTTTAGTATACGATGTTTTTTTTTCATGTTTTCTAAAAGTAAGAATAAGTTCCGGCCATCTGAGGCAGATTCGAATTCATGAAAAAGTTGATCTCTACAGGTGGCATTCAAGTCACACCTACTGCAGAATTTCCAAATTTTCGTCCAAGTCGTTCTTACAGACACTGACTAACTGACCCACGCACAATCGAAAACCTGATTTGAGCTAAATCCCCACTATTAGTAAAAAAAGCCATATATAAAATGGTTCATCAGGAAGATGAATTGCACATCGAAAGCAAGATGCGGCAAAGTTTACCGCACTAACCATATCGCATTCCTCTCCACGAAATTTTCGTTTGAATTGTTTTGCCGCTCAGTCGTTTCTCGTTACAAGACCAAATGTTTCGAAGTTCGTACACGGGCGCCACACGCAAACTTTTAAAAACGTCTCGCACTGTGTTCATGGAACTTCAAATGCTCTCACGACAAGTAGTGAACGTTTATGACCACTGTGCTCGAGGGATTTTTCCAGGACATTAACTTACACGTTCGAAGAAAAGTGTTATTTAGTTCCCTTAAAAGTTAAATTCGTGACATTAAATGAATTGGACGATTAAACTCGCCGTTTCAGTGAACGAATACTGAAAGAAAGTGAAGTGTGGTTCCTTTCAAGTTCTACTTTCATTCCCGATGTATTTTTTTGCTCAAGCTCTCCGCGGAAAATTTCAAACACGATTCACATTCTTAACTCGCGAACCACCGTTTCTCTTACGAGTACTACAAGTCAAGCCGTCTTGTTAGAGATTTACCGCATGATTCAGTAGATGCTGGGTACTCGATTTAGGGAAAATGGGACACATATGCAATAATTTATTACGCAGAACGAGCTCATATGAGTACCCGACAAAATGAGAACACAAAAACTATTACGCGACAGCAACAATGATAAACGAAACAAGAAAATTCTTCATCCGGAAAAATTAAGTCCGAACTGATATCCACCACGCGAGCCGCGCGTAGCTCCCTGCCGTCCGCGCCCACCGCGGAAAGGGCGGCGATTCTCTTCGCGAGCATCGAACTGTCCTCCCCGGTACTCATCGTGAGAAGCCTGGCCCATCTGATTGTTCTCGGAGTTCCTGCCATATGCTGCTCCTTGGCCATCCTGG
This sequence comes from Steinernema scapterisci, assembly GCA_000757745.1. Lineage (NCBI taxonomy): Eukaryota > Metazoa > Nematoda > Chromadorea > Rhabditida > Steinernematidae > Steinernema > Steinernema scapterisci. The sequence goes on from KN166136.1 coordinate 176,356, forward strand.
GAGTACACGCGTCTGGTGCTTCGCGAGGTGTTGTTCACGTGTCCGTTTTGATGTTGCTCCCCAGAATTGTTGCTTCGCATAGCCCTCTTTTGGCGATATCCTCTTCCACGGCCTCGCATATTGCCTAAACCAAAGCGTTAATATAGATTTAATTCAAATTCTTCATTACTATTACCATCCAGATGACCAGAGTGGTCGTGAGGACGCTGCAGAGCCTCGTCCGATCCTTCATTCTCCTTCACATGAACGTTTTTTCCACCGGTTAGATTCTTCTCAGTCACAGGTTTCTTATCAGTGTTTTGTGAACGAGGGCTTGACTCCTTGGCGACAGGTGCCTTTTTGTCATGGCTTGACTCCTTGGAGACAGGTGCCCTTTTGTCATCTTCCTTGCTCTTGTCGGGCGAGCCTCCCAAGTTTACATCTTCGGCGACCTGTTCGACTTTCTCAGAATCCTTGCTCGCAGTAGAAGTGCGCGACTTCTTCCGTTCCAACTTCTTGCGGCGGTTCTTCTTTACTTTTTCCGAACTTTCCTGGCTTTCAGAAGGCAATGCCGTTGAATCCTCTTTGAAGTCGGCTCCTGCAGAAAACAATGTGATGATCACCATAAAAAAAGAATTGTAATCTGTACCATTGCAGCCGTCTACAGGCAGTGCCGCTGAATCCTCCTCGTCGGCTTCTGCAAATAGCAATTTGATCATCACTTTAAACCAAAGTGCAGTCATTACCATTTACACCCTGAGAATTTTCATCCGGATTCTTCTCAACCGTCTTTGCCTTCTTTCCGCTTCTTCTTCTCTAAAATAAAAAAATATATATCGAAAAAAAAAAACAAGAAAGTACATATCGCTTCTTTGAGGGAGTTCTTTTAGGAGCACCATCATCTTCTTCAGGCACCGTTGGTTCAGCGGTCTCTTCGAGCTTCGAAGACGACATAGTTTCGTCAATGGTGCAAAGAATGTCACCTCCATTCTTCGAAGAGAGGTTCTCATCCGCAACTTCCATGGCAGCCAAGCCTTCACAGATGTTTTTGGAGTCACCTTCTACGGCAGTTGGTTCGCTGACGGTTTCTTCGCTCGCGGATGGATTCTTGTAACTTTCCGAAGAAAGAACATTGGTTATCAATTTCTTGGCATAATAACCAGTCATTCCGGGATGAATTTCATCTTTTGTTCCACACAGGACAGCGTGGACGCGAGAAACGCGATCCTCTTCGTTGACATCACTGGGTACAGAAAATACCTTGCCAAGCTGGGAAAGCGATTCGAGCTCCTTCTCGGAAAGAACCTAATAAAAGAAGAATTCAAAAAGTGGCTTATAAAGTTGGCATATTACCGAATCGCTCAGTAAGCGTTGTCCCACTTCCTCCTCCGACAAGCGAGTGACCACCTTGGTATACAAGAAGTAACGACTAATCAAGTCCTTTTGCGACTCTAGTTCCTAAAATCATATCTCAAGGAAGGTCCAATAATAATTCAAAAATACCTTTTTTTTGGATCCAGTGCCAGCTTGCTTCAGAGACTTCTCGTATTCCTGATAATTCTTGCTAACCGTGTCGCGAACGCTGCCAACCAGCTCGAGACGTTCGTTGACCTCACCAAGCTTCAGCAGAGCTGCTCGCTGTTCAGGTCCAAGCTTGGATGGGTCCATCGCTTCATATCCCTCAAGCTTCTTCTGCCTCTTCTGCAGCGATTTCGTCTTTCGTTCGAGAAAACTCTCGACAAGGGCGAACGGATTTGCGATCAAATCGGTGGTTTGCTCCGAAAGGGGTTGAGTAGACTCAATGGTTTGCTCCGAAGGGGGTTGAGTAGACTCGGTGGTTACCTCCGAAAGGGGTTGAGTAGACTCGGTGGTTACCTCCGAAAGGGGTTGAGTAGACTCTTCCGAAAGAGGCTCAACCGATGAATCCATTTGATTTAAGCAGTCCATCAGCGGCGTCATGGAACAAACTACGAGAGTTAGAAATTACCACCTGAAAAAAAGAAAAAGTAAAGATAAAGTTTTAGCAGTTAAACGCGAAAAGGGATTCAAATGGTTTGTGCAAAGTGGTGCAGTTGAAAACTACCCGAAGAGACATGCCGTCTCGGAAACTCAGAACGCAAAGATAAAGAAACAGCGGCATAAATTCATCTGAAAATGCCCGGAAAATGAGTGTACAAAAAGTTTCGCAGTTTGATTTGAAATGTCGACAGCCGAACTCTGCCTCACCGCTTCCTTCCAGTTACCGCTGCGACTATCCAAAATCAGAATACTCGTTGTGGGACTCTCGTGCGATTGAATGACGGCGGGACGGAACGCGCGCGCGACAGGCCTTGAGGTGGAGGGATATTGGAGGGATTCCGACGCTTTTGAACTTTTCAAAAATATTGCTTCTGAGGACATTTCATGAGTTCACACATGTCTTGCAATACGTACTCAAGAGTTCACCAAACTCTTCATGTTTTTGAGTTTACCCGGCCAGAAACGGTTTCTTCGAATCTCTAGCGATTGTCTCTCACTGCGTTGAATGTACTGAATCAGAAAACATCATCATATGCTTCTTTACTGCAGGAGTTGTCTATAGGTCATACGACGCTATGTGTCTCTGGAGAGAAAATCAAGTTTTCGTCCCACATGAAATCCTGAAAGAGAAGTTAAGAAAGAATATAAACAGGGTGGTAAAGACGAACAGCACAGTTCCGACGCCTCTTATGTTCCCGATCTTACCGTGTGTCGTTTTCCAACTTTTAGCTTTGACCCTCGGGTCTTCCGCCGAATTCGACCGAGTCTTTTACAGTGACTCTTTCTCGCAACCTACCAGGGACAGCTTTCGGGTGGGAACAAAACTTTGATTTCGGATAAAGAGTAAGGACGTTGATTGTAGTATTCTTCTTCATCTAGCTCCAGCGGCCCTTCGGGAGCGTTCGCCTACAGTTCCGCTGGTCCTTATTCGTCTCTTCCACCCTCTTCCCATCCATACACTTCATTCGCCTCTTCCTCAAGTCATCCCTACACATCTTTTTATCACTCTTCCTCCTCGAGCAGCTCTAATAGGCCGAGTGGCGCTTCTTCGTATTTTGGATCTTCGTACTCCAGCCAGTGCTCTTACGAGGTATGTTGCTTTCTAATATCGAGTTATGAAATATTTGTAGGGTGACACTGTCACCGAGAATGGTCGCTCCCGTCCGATGAGTGAACGGGAAAAGCAAATAGTTCGGTCTTATGAACGAGACATGATGAACTACAATATGAAATCTGTTTCCGCAGTAAGTTATTATTACTTCCGCCTGTACCATCGCGTTTTTGCATTCAGATGGCCGAAATGAACATTCGATTTATGAAGCAGATTGAAGATGGCTACTTTCCTCAGATGCTCCCATATCCGACCTACTCATCCATGCCGAAAGCTCCATGCTTTTGCTCCAGTTGTCGAAGAACTGAGTTCAACTAGTATAACTTCATACAGCTTGAAGGTTCCTCGAAATTCGAACCTATGTTATTTTCTGACCTTCTGCTCTTTATGGCAAATTCTTATTAAATATGCTACAAAATGCGTTGAAACATAATAAGTGTACGAGCTGCCAAATGTGGCGCAACTGTGTCTTGTGGCAAAATAACATTGAAAAAGTGACTGCACTGACAAGAAAACAACGTAACAAGAGCATCAAACAAAATAAATACGATTGCACGAAAAATTTGACGTGAAAACATAGGAGGAAAAATAAGTGAATCTTTGAGTGTTTAAGAGCATTATGAGCGTCAGCGAACCGTGAGTGAAATGGCCGCCGGACGGATAAGACACGTAGGGTAAAAGGGGAATAGTAGTCACAGCTGTGGAATGGTTCTGTACAATTTTCGGAATACTGCTGGATTTAGAATTTCAAACGACTGATAAGATATGGGAAAAATGCAAGCGACGATCATCATGTAGACACACTGTGATTATGCAAGGGGGAGGGGGAGAAAATGGAAAGACTTTGTGATCTGGTTACAGGAGATTTGGCTTATTTGGATCATTTGTATTTGGTATCCCGCTCATCTACAAGACTTACTCTAGACTGACACCGTATCAAACGCTAATGATTTGCGAAAGTTCGTCAAGTAGGTGACGTATCTTGCCGGGAAAGTTGTTTTCGCTCCCTATCGCTGCCATGATGACGCCAAATTGCTTTTGAATTTGGTCTATTCGCTTACGCACCACGTCACACTTGTGCGATTCCTCGCTAAGTTGAGATCGGAGTTGCTGAATTTCATTTTCGTAGTGAGATGAGTTCTCCTGCAAGCACGGCGCTCATTATTTCCTCGACGACAGCCGTGTCCTTACATGACAGTCGAAACACTTTTTCGGACTCACGAGGCCGGAACCCTGGGTACTGCTTCCGCTAGTGTGTGAGTCAGATACGGTGGGCGAAGGCTGTTCGGCTGACGAACTTTGGTCCAGTATTGCTTTTCCGTCATCGATCGCCGTTACCGTAACTTTGCAGGGCGGCTCGTAGGCGTCCTAAGGAAAAACAGGAATAACCGAGTCGGTGGAAAAAATGGTTACCTCATCAACGAAGTCAATCAAAGAACTATTTGCTGATGCTTCAGAGTTCACGTTGAATGTGAGAGCGTTGATGAGAGAACTGATCTGCATCGGTCTTCTGGATTTCCGCTTGTTCCTTGAACTGCCATCGTTTCTGCTTGTGTCGCTTGTAAGTCCACAGGCTTCACTGATAGTCTCCATAGGAGAGTCATTTCGCACTTCGTCGTAAAGCGAAGATCCGTTGTTCTCGGAATTGTTATCGACATCTGTACACGTGGTCGAGCCATCTTTGTCAACAGCGCCCGAACAGTTTTGCCCTTGACCGTTGGGAATCAGGGACGCAGATATATCTGAGAAAAGCGGACCACTTGTCGAGAGAGGGTTGTTGGCAAGCCAAAGACTGAGCCATTGACTTGCACCTTCCTAGAAAAAAAGATCTAACTTGAAGCCACACCTTTCGTGAAACATACGTTATTTGTGGATGCGGAAAGCGAGGACAAAACATCGGCCCTCTCGCTGCCCATGCTGGGGAAGATGGACCTCTGCAGGAAATTACCGTTCTTTGCGGAGGTATTGTTGTTGCTTGCACTACCTACGTAGCTCGCCGATCCGCTTTGTTCGGGAGAAGCCGTGTTGCGGCTTTCAGGCCGACTTCCGGGGCTTGAGCAATTCATTTCCTGCGAGGGCGACCCTTCTGAATACTAGCTATTATACACCATTTGACGGTCGCCATTTTACCGGGTCCCGTTTCAGTCGAGCTCCGCGCTAGCACTGCGACGTCTCCGGGAAGGCCACTTCTTGCCATGCTCTGCATGTGAATGTGGAGACTGGTTTTGTCGGGGAAGGCCCAGTTACAGCAACGGCACATAAACATTCTTGAAATGGAGTGTATCCGGAACATGTGAGATCGGAGAGTCTCATTGCCTGTAATCAGCCAACATTAGCTCTATCGCAGCTGCTCGCTGTCTTTTCGCAGAAAGGCGCTCACTCAGTGTTCTCAGATTGTTCTGTTTGGGGCACAGTATCTCTTGCGACGCAAAAGACAATTGGATTAGTCGCTCTCGACCGCTCCAAAAGACAGCACTTACTTAACCTCTTCTTTTAGCTCATCAGCAAACAAAACACCTAGTAGACACTATGTGACATCATTCTCAACTTTTTTGTCCCCACTGACCCCTCCGCTTCCAGCCTTCCACGAATAACAAGTAACTATAACTCACTCGCAACACGAATGGCTGCGCACTTCTGACCTTGACCGCCGCTTCCATTAGAAGCTGCGCGAGCGCGTCTTAAAAGGGTAATGTATTCGTTTTTGCCCGACCTGAGAAACCCCGTTCTCGAGAGGAGAGGACACGGAAGGGGCGAAGGCAGCATACTCTAATGTCGGTGATCTGACAGCCCGTTTTCGAGAATCAGTAAAAGCACAAGCACAATCAAAAGTCTCACGTGAGAAAATGCATAAACGATAAACTTACTTGAAATCTCTTGGTTACATTGAGTGCAAGTGAAGGACTTGAAATGAGCTTGCATACGGTGCCTGCTTAACGAGGAGGAGTGACAAAAAATCTTTCCGCATACTGTGCATGGAAACTGTCCTGAAAGGACAAGTTATCATCGTTGCGAACCCTTCAAACTAACCTTTCAGATCGGGACGCTTGAGCTCCGACCGATACGGCATCGCGGTCTAGAAAAAAGATAGGTTAGGCGATGAGCGTCTTAAATGGCACACGACTGACTTTAAAAACTCGATATTTAGAGTGACGCGTTGAAGGTAAAGCATGTACAGCTGGTGACAGGTTGGGAAACAGTGTCGAGTGCGCCTCAAACAGACAGTCGCACGGTCTTCGACGAAAAGCGACTGCTGTGGAGAGTAGCTCGCGGAGAGGAAGTCGGTATTCGGGGCCGGCTCGCTCACAGTGCAGCACTCCGAGCGGGTGGCGCGTCGCGTCGCGCTATAATAACCAGCACGAGTGCTCATAGAGGGGCCAATCAGGGAGTCTCCTTTAATGTATCAACAGCAGCGCATACGCCTACAGTACTTAACAAAAGCTCGCAAACCTGCACACAACTGACCGTTCGTTCAGAGCCGCGGCGACCTTTACTTGATTAGGACTGCATGGCTCACAGGCACGACCACCAGGGCGGAGTCTAGCTTGCTTTTATGGTTTTTTTGTGGCCAGATTCACAAGAGTCGAAGGTGGCAACCGTGAGTGATGGAAGCGGTCGAAAAGCAGCCAACAGCCAAGTGGCAACGCGTGTGCTGTCCAAAGGACTCTTGAGTGAACTACTCAGGCAAAACTACTATTAATTGTAGGTAATCGATGTGTGACCTTCCTTCCGAACGTGGCACTCGTCAGCTTAATGTTTCTTTGTCTCCGTGCGGAAAGGATCTGCAGTAACATGGAGAAAGCAGTAAACATCAAGGACTATAAATTGCCCTGTTTCGTAAAGCAGGGAGTGAACGCTGGCTGGTGTTAGTGCATAAAGAGGGCATGCTTGGCTGGTAGAGTTACTACAGCATGCCCAACGGCACTGTTCGATTTCATAACGCGAAAAGGGAAAACCGGAATTTCAATTTTTAAACATGACTCACATCGACGGCTGTTGGTAGCGCTAATCGCATCGAGAGAGGCTAATGGGGAAGAAGGCGAGAATGAAACAGTAGCGAGCGATAGATATTTCACTTCTGGCAGGTGTTATCCCACGATCCGCGATGCACTTTGTGAACATGGCCTTGAGAGTACGGGCTAACCTCTGTTAGCTGCTCTTCTCAATGGGCAGTTTCAGGAACATCAAAAAGCAACCCTTAGCCTCACCACAGGATGAGCCGTCGACGCAACCGGCTGTTTACAATATTGATTAAGTGATGTTAAGAGAGCTGCGGACCAGGTTATGGGCAAAACCGGCACTGTAGCAACAAACATCTCGACAACAAGCATGAGTGAGAGTGGAGGCACTGCGAGCAACAGCGAAATGTAGAAACGGTGACAGTGTCGCCGGCAACGAGCAGTTAGCAAGCATGTAATCATGCTCACCACGCTCGGCAGCATTACAGTAGCAAGCGACGCCTACAACGATCACAGTGCTGCTGCGACAATTGGCCTGTTGAGCCGCCATCGACAATTACTTCTCTCTGAGTGAGCTAGACTAGGGACAGAAAGGACAAAAATGGGTTCGCGGAGGAGGTCACAGAAGAGACATGCGCAAAAAATAAAAGAGAGAACACGAAATGGAAACGACTAAAATTAATCAGAGCTACAGTAATCAGACTGTTCTATATTTTACGAGCTTAAAACCATGCTTTGACTGCATCTCACTCTGGAAAAAATTACAGCGGTCACTAATCTCACTGTTGGAACGTTTACATGAAAGGAGTACCGAACGGGACTTCCCTGCTCCAAATTCGCTAATTGCTTGTGACCGCATTTAGAGAACGCCGATCGCATACCGCTAGCATTGGAGCTGTCCACCACTGCGTGGTTGTGCCAAAATTAAATTCTGTGCTTTGGAACAATCGACGAATTGCAGCATCTTAGATCAATTAATATTTTCCGGACAAGTTCAAACCGCCGCGGTCCTAAATTTAAGTAAGAATCTCAACACAGGAAGCCGGTCAACGGTTTAAAATAGCACGCTTGTCATTTTCGCTGGGAAAAATGAGAAAGAGTAAATTTAGTGTTACACGAATAATCGATTTGACTCTTGTTCGCTCCTTTTCCGAGAGCAACTCTTTTGTCGAACATTTCGGGCAAACAGTTTAAGCGAGTGGGCTGCAGGACATTTTACTGTCGGTGGCGGTGCTGCTGCCTTGTGCGGTTCCATGCCTCAAATCGTTTTCTTCGCGCTCCCTCCTGCTTGCCACCGTCTTTGAGGGTCACATAAGAAAAGATGTTCACAGAAAGGTGCGCATGAGAGAACTTTTGTCGCGCGGCATGACCGCTAAACAAGGCGCACACCGCAGCTTCTGTTGACCCTTCGAGGGCATTCAAAGGTTATGAGAAGAATAGTACCACCCATTAAGTACGGTCACCTATGTGTCGACGCGACGCCGCAAACACTCTCACTCATTCGCTATTCGCAGCGAAAAAGTAGTTACTAATTAGCATCCGCTCAAACACGTCCCGCATCCCAGCTTCATATCGCCGTTTCCGACAAAAGCTCTCTCGATGCAGCGAGACTATCCCTCCCCGCCTGCCTATGATCCGCGTGCGCTTGGCATGGAACAATGTCCGCTTTGGGTTGACACGGCGAGATAGATGGCTTCTTTCAGTGGCATTTTCTTGCTCGTGGAACAAAGAGGACGTTACCGTAACCTTGATGAACGACAACAGCTACTGTTGGCCGAATGCTAACGCGTAGCTGACAGACAAAATCAACATTGCGCGGACAAAGTAAACAAAGCAGACATTCATACGGTAGCTCGCGAGATAAGTGTTAAGTCCATTAGTTCCTCAATCGACAGACAGGCTGTTGTGCCCCTCGCCCGGGTTGGTAGCGAGAACAAGCCGGCGTGAGCTGGCAACTTGAGGGTCGTCTTGTTTGGCAGAAAGTAGCAAACAAGTCGGGAACGACATCACATGGAAAAACGAGTCAACAGAAGCGCTACAGCCGTCACCGCTTATTTGCTCGCTGTAAGTGAGCCACCACCGACAGTCAGAGAAAGCTGACAAGTACAAGAACGAAATAACATGGTACGCGTGAGAGTAGGCTGCTAACCGGCAGTCACCGTAAGTGGAAACGCGCCTTACCGAAGGCAGTCGTGTCGACTGCTGTTAGTGCTCGGTGATGGCAGCTTCACGGCGCCCCCTGCGCATGCATTCACTGTTCGGGACGCGCGCGCACGTTCAGTTTATTGAACTCGGGGGACACGCCGCGCCAGCTGACCCTAATATAAACCGCATCCAACGGAAATAACATAGCGCTTCTATGCATATCCCAGCTGCTATCACTACAAGCACGGGCCGAACGTTCACGGAAAGGGAATGAAACGGCGCTGAGAATATCAAGCATAGAAATTGTCGGCTCATCCAATACATTAATCACCACTGATACAGTCACTAGAAATTCGGGATTTTCTGAGTTCCTGGTAAAGAACTGGATGATGCAGAGTGGCATGAAAAGGAAGCATCGTTGAAGCGATCATTACGTCTGCAAGATTTTCATCGCGACCTAAATTAAGGAGTGACGAGCTCCTGGACGCACCAAAGAAGTGGCGGTTCTCACTGAAGATTCCCTTCAGCTGCTTGGAAGATCGCCGAATTCCGGTGTTTGGTTCGCAAACAACCCACGAACCCATGCCGAAGCAGCGAATGTTAGCCCAGTTCTTAGGCAGTCCGAGCAGAACAGCCAAAGGTCTCACGGCGGCGGGTCCCAGCCAGGCATCAAGGACAAGCTACTTTAACTCAAGGTCAGTAACAAAGCAACTAAGGAGATAAGCAGAATCGTAGATGAGTCGCGGTGTCAAGGCCATGCTCGCGCAGCTAGATCGGGTGGTGTTCTGCGACTATGCAATCCGATCGGCCATTACGCTAATCAACGAGGAAAGCCGCCGGTACAATTAAGTTGTTATGAGCATCGAGAGAAATTTTTTATTGCACAGTAAAGCGGCGACGCATGGTACACACAAAAAGAAAAAGGTCAAATAAAATTAGTGAGTTTCACTCTTTAAAGCCGTCCCAATGGTAGTCTTACTGGTCTGAAAAAAGTACCATTAGCTGTGTAAGTTTTATCGATCCTCTTACATTCTGAGCGAACTCTAATGATCGCTTGGTTTCGGCAACGTGGGACGCCGAAGGCCGCAAGTTGACAATCATCAAAGTCTTCGAATTTCCCCTTCCGAGACAGTCTTGAAGCAGAAGAGTTAACTTGCTATTGCGGTAGGGGACGTGTTGCTCCTGAAAAAAACTGATGTAAAGGGAACATACAAACCACAAACAAACCTTCTTTAGCAACGCTCGGATAACACTTTGGAGATTCGAAAGAGCCTTGTTGATGTGCGTCATTTCGGTGAATCTCGCCCCCTCCGCCTCCGACTCCTTGGCTCGCTCAGAGCCCGCCAAGTCGACCATAGAAAGAAGCGATGAAAACGAATGTTCTAAAGAAAGCTAAATTACTTGTATCCCACAATACTCGGCTATACTTGTCATTGTGTTCGTCGCGATGACTTTGAGGAGGAAGACAGCGTGACTCCTACTTGAGTTTGAGTTCATTTTCGTCGAGGCAGTCGATCGATTTTTGTCGGAAATCGCGAGCAGCTCATACAACTAAAGGTCATTTTTTGTGCGTCGTGGAACAAAGCTGTAACTTACGTCCTCGGGAGAGTTCAATGAAAAACTTTTCAGAGAAGGAATTTCGACTTGTCCTGAACTCACTGCAACCTTCAGCTTCATTTTCTCGTCTGCTAGAAGGTCAAACACTTCGTCGTTGTATACTTCCAAGAAAGAAGCTGAGAACTCATACTAAAACAACAAACATAAATAAAGTATTCACGTAATTCGGTTGAACAAACCTGCCATTCCAAACTCTGAAGTTTCCGTTTTGTTTCAAACATAAACTCGGTCGCTCGCGGGATGATTCCAGCTTCGTCTCCTGTTCCTCCTCTCATTGTGAAAGTTTTACCACTTCCGGTTTGTCCGTAGGCAATGATCGAGACGTTATAACCATGAAGAACACTCTAAAAATATATTCAGTTTATAGGAGCCGAAAATCTTTCACCTACTTCAACAAGCTCTTTCATCTCGCTAAAAACAACTTGCTGTCCAGCGTTGCATCCAAACACATGTTGGAACTGATAAGTAGAAGATTTGTTGTTCTGCAACATTAGTGATAATTTTTCCCGTCAACTTAATATTAGCCAGAAACGATCGCACTTACGGCTTTGACGCTGATCGAGCGGAGATCCGGAAATCCAAAGTGGGACACTGAAGTCGAAGGTCCATCTTCTGAGAGGAACGGACGGAGGCGAACGACGACGCGGATTCGCCCCTGAAATACCAACCCAAAACAACCATTGAGGGGACCGACCAATGAAACTTACGCGTAGGTCCACAACTTCATTCAGCAGATGTCGAATTCTGTCATTGGAAGCCAAAATTTCTTGCTTCCGAGACACTTCCGCTTGCAAAGCTGCTTCTTCCGCTCGCGCCTTTTGTTCCTTCAAACTTTCAATCTAAAAGAATGAAACGATAATTAACAAAAGAAACCAGTATATAACCTCGCAAAGTGCCGTCTTGTAAAGTGCTTCCGTCGCTTTATGCTGCGACTCCGTGATGGCCAGCTGCGATGTCATCGTCGTGAGCTGAACCGAAAGCTGCGAAATCGTCTCATTCTGAAAGACAACAATAATAGGAAAGAATTGCTTCACTCTAAACAACCTTCTGATTCAGCTCAGCCACGCCTTCCTTGTATTTGAGCTCGAAATTCACAACAGGCGTTCCATCTGACACCTTCGGGCGCTTGGAGGCCAACGGTGGGCGAGCCTGGTGAACGGGAGCCCTCTTCAAAGTCGCCGGTGTCTTGATACCAGTACTACCTATAATAAGCGCGTTACACATCCTCTATATAATAAAAAAACAAATTGAAAAGTGTGAGTGCGTCAATGCTAAACTCTGAGCGCGTTCTTCGCTTCAAATCGTCAATTCTCTAACTTTCAGTGAATCATCCGGCTTACAAGGTCAGCCATGGTGCCATAAGCGAGAACATTTTGTAGCGCGCTTATTACCGCGGCTGTTGAGAAAGGAGCAAAACTGAGTGAATCAATCGATAGCAAACAACCAAAAAGCGCCGAAATAGAGCTTTGATATAACCGTCCACACTCTGAAACGCTCTTTTCGACAAATAGTGTTACTTATGGTAGAAAAACTGTAACATTTAGCTTTGGGTCCGTGCAATAGCGCGCGCAGCTTCGTTAACAATAAAGAAAAGCAACCATACCTGATGCATTCAACGGTCCAAGCGGCCTTCTGTTGACAGACGTGACTCCGGGCGTATGCAAACTTGAGCTTCTTTGCCTGGAAACACCTGGTGTTCGCGGGATGCTTGAGGGAGCCACTAAAACATATGCATTCAAAACATATATTTACTTGAGCGCACGTTATCTTACCTCGATTGAGTTTTGGAAGCCCACTGGGGGTTTGCGAGGACATCCTGGCTGGCGCAAACAAATAAAATGTTAAAGTTCACAAGCCCGACAACCAGCGAGACTATCCACAAAACAAATTTTACCGGTTTCGCGCACAATTTTGAACGATACGAAAACAATTTCGCTTCGGGAGCCTGGCGAAGGTTTGCGCCTTCTTCCTGCTTGCAACAACATCTCGAGCGAGAGTTTCAAGTTTGCCTGCTGTAGAAACCCTGCCGTCGGTGAACTGAAGCGTTTGACGAAGCGTGTATCTTCCGGACACACGTTTTTGGTGATGAATAGATGTGTTCGACACACGAATACGCAGTGCATAAGTAGGAGAGAGAAGACGTTCGAATTTGAGTTTAGGAATGCTCCGATACTTCATTGTTTTCTTCTGCATCGAATCAAAAAAGCGATTACTTGACAGCCAAAAACGGAAGCGAGACATCAGCGAATTTTTCCTATAACCAACAGTCAGTCGGACGTCATGCCAGAGGTTATTACATCACGTGCCCGAGTGGGCAGTGGAACGGACTTTTTCTGCAGAATTGAGTGGTTTTTGCATCTTTGGAATAGAATGCTTTCAAAAGTCGGAGAAGAATTCAGCCGAAAAAAGTTCACATTAACCGAAGGAAGGAGCAAATAATGCCTCCATCGATAACGTTTCTCCTCCGAAACTTTTTGAGTTGGTTTAACTTGGCCTGTGGCCCTTTATACGTAGACCCACTATTAAACACAGCGTTTCGTGTATATAAGTATTGGGAAATGAGTTGCTAGGTTGCTAATGGCGTCAAGGATTGTACTAATGCCGAATAAGCATCAAGGAGCTTTCACACTTACACGTCACCGACTCTATTGGGCGCTCAGGGTCCAAAAAAGACATATCTCTGTTCCATCTGCTGAGCGAACACGAGCACCAGCTCGAAGGTTTTTTCGAGACGACCACCGGCATTCCCTAAAAGTGTGCAATGTGTGTCCAATGAACAGAAAAAAGTATTTATGAGACTAGCGGAAATTAATTGAGCCTGTTAGAAAGAGAGAGACGTCTTATGTTAGGCTCTCTTCAGCCAAAATTAGTTTGTATTAGCCATCGACATTTGTCCTCCAGCGGGCCCACGTAGATTATAAGCCGTGTGAGAACTACTTTTTTGGGAGTTCGCCATTCGAGGATTGCTTCACGGATGTGGATTGTATCAGTATCGATTAACGGAGGAATAGAATAAGCACGAAGCGTGCAGTCTTTTTCCTTGTGTTAATAATTTATAGCAAGTACACAAAATGTTTCGTTGGAGGAACTCTGTTCTGCTCGGAGAAATACCCCGGCAGGAACAAATTATCAAAATGAACATTCAGTGCATTTTGGGCTGCTCACTAAGTGCTTTGTTCTGCAGCAAGTCCATCTCATTCTGCTTTCTCTCTTTCGGTGGTGGAGTGGTGTCCTTTTTTCCCTCATTTATATGCGCCAAAGCCGATTTTGTCTTCCTTTTCCTGTATGATCCCCTACAATTTAATGAGGTGCGTATCTTAAAAGCGTAGAGGATCTACATTACGAGTAAATTACAGTCCACCTCCTCAATTCCATTTTTTCGCATTCCTTGTTTCGTAATCCAAGCGGAATCGCAGGCCGAAGGATGGGTTTGTTGGAGAACTCGGTATTAATTAGAATGTTAAACAAGAAAATATTTGCGATCCGCCTTACACGCAATTTCAGACGTAAAAAGGCTTGCGTGCTTCAAATCCCTTTCGTGACCGTTCTACAAATCCGTGAAGCAATTACTTCAGAATGCTTTTTAGTTCTGCTGGGCCGCTCAGCCAACCATGACGGTGCTCAGTACCACTGCCGTCATGAGCACAACTACGGTAAATCCGTTTGTCAATGACGTTGACGTCTTAACCGGTAACGCGACGTTTAATTGCACGGGTAACAAGGTATGTCGGAGTTTTCCTGTAAAAGCGTAGGCGTTCGTTCAGGCCATCACGGATCTTCTTATAACCAGAATAATTCTATGCGTTTTATATGTTACCATCTTTTCAATCGCTTTTGTCGGAAACTCGCTGGTTGTTTACGTGGTAATCAAAAACAAGGATATGCAGTCGGCCACAAATCTCTTTATTACAAACTTGGCCATGTCGGATTTGATGGTCAATTTAACGTAGGCACATTTCTCAATTCTTTATTCTTGTTTCTTTGTTTTCAGGTCTCTTTGGCTCACGCCGATTTATACGTACATCGGGCATTGGGTTTGGGGAAGCTGGCTTTGCTATGGTTTGCCGCTTTTCCAAGGAACTAGCATATTCATAAGTACTCTGACACTTATGGCTATCGCTATTGATCGCTACTTCGTAATCTGCCGTGGCCCGGTTTTCGGCTATGATTTGAGAACGCACATGTCTTTGCAGGTAGAAGGATTTGACTCTAAAAATGTTTATCTTCAATTGAAACGGTTCTGTTTTCCATTTCGCAAAATTGTGGCGCGCCGACGCACATTTTCACTTTTTGCGTACTTTAACTCAAATCGATTCAGCTGTGCTTTGCCATTATCACCCTTATTTGGACAATATCCGTTCTGCTGGTCATGCCTTATGCCGTGCACATGCGCATGATTTACATCCCAGAACCCTGCAACTTTTGGCTCTGCATCGAGGACTGGGCAATGGACGATTTGAAAAGTTTTTACGGAATCATTGTGGCTCTTCTCCAGGTAAGCGGACTCCTATGTGGTTGTCTCCTGTTCACTCACGCGTTAAGTTCATCCTCCCGTTTGTCATAATTGGGAAAAGCTACTGTCAGATATACATTTTCCTTCGTGACCGGACGTCTTTGGTCAAACCGCGGAACGCCCAGCCGAGTCCTTTGGAAGAGCAGCGACGGCGGCGTCTTTTGAGGATGCTTTTTACGATGGTTATGCTATTTGCCGTTTGCTGGGCGCCGTTCAATTTTTTGTAAGTTTTCGGCGTTGCAAGGGCACATAAGCTTTGATTTCAGGAATATTTCCCGCGACCTGCACATCGACGGTTTTATGAAGCCATACTTCAGCATCTTCTTTCTGTCGGCTCATGTGATCAGTATGACTGCGACTTGCTGGAACCCTCTGGTTTATGCTTGGATGAACGAGACCTTCCGCGAGAAATTCATCAAGGTGTGGCCGTGGCTAGCGCGGTTCAATTCCGAACCTCCACGACGCCCGAAGTATATAACGGATTGCAAACCCGCCACCAACCGAGTCAACTGCTCAGACCTCACCGCGCCAGCTGGAAGCAAAAAGAATCTCGGCTCGGGAAAACAAGTGACCTTGCGGCAGCCTTTAGTCACGACCAACATAGGCAACCCGTCGACGAGTGGAATTATCTCCAGCAGGACAAGTTCTACGCAACGGACCGCAGTAGAAGAAATTGAGATGAACGATTTTTAATGCGGCGAACGGCGTCAAAGAGCACACTAAGCATTACAAAACTCGTAAAAATTGAAATATAAACGTGCTTTTCCGTTCACTGGATAGGGGTGTAGTTCGCATGAAACTCACATCTTTGTGAGCTTGGTTTACAGGAAGCTGTAGAAATATCGACGGGGACCATAGCGACCTGCAAGCAAACAAGTTGGGAAAGGATGGAAAGGAGAGAGATGGTACCAGCTGGAAGATAGACGTCCGAGAAGTCCTTCTCACCGCGGCCAAGCATTCGTGGCTCAATCCAATATTTATCCAGTTGATTAAAGTTGATGAGACCCTAGAATTGAGGTTCAGACAGTAAACATGAACTCTCACTTACGTCTTTGTACATTTTGACAGCGCGCTTCACATTTAGACGGTCGTACTCCCAAGGTTTCCAGCTGTTCCAGAGAGGTCTGTCGTAGTTGGGGTCGCGGTAGCGGCGCCAGTACACTGGATTCAGCCAGTCACTGTACCACTTGTAGCGAGTGTAGAATCCCGGATACTCAGCTCCGATGGAACCAGGGATGGGGTCAGTGTTGACGTAACGGCGGGCAGCGAATCGATAGTCCTGCCAGTAGAATGGTGAGTTAAAAACGTACCGGTCATGGAAATAGTCATCGAGCTGAATCAGACCGGGATTATTCGTTTGAAGCCATTTTTGTGCCTACCAGTTCCCAGTCACGTCTGTACTTGAAGAGGGTCGAGGGACGGTATCGCTCTCCAGCGAATGGCGCATGAAGGTTCGGTACCGATCTTACCCTAAAAAAAATCAAATTATGTATGTGACATAAGTAAGTCAAAATCTCACCTCGAAAGTGTAGCGACGGTGGGCACCGGGTCTCTCGAGTTCGGCGGTAGGATGGTCGATTTCGCCCGATAGATTGGAAAGTTCGACATGCCGACTGATGGCTGCCAGCAACTCTGCGGCCTATTGAACGATAAATGGCTAAGTAGGAGGCAGAAAACAGCTGGGCCACCCACTCGTTCACTCTGCGGCACTGCATGCCGTGATGTGATTTCGCGAATCGGCGCGTATATGTTTTTCGAGAGCTGATAAGTGGCTGCGGAGACTCCAGACGAGTGATAGAAATGCCGTTGTTGTATGCGACATCTGACACGGGAAACAAAAGATCAAATATGTTCACATTAGCCGCTTAAAGAGGACTCTTGGAAGACCCGCCGGTGCTAATCATATTCCAGGCCCGGCGTCTTTTCCATATGCGTTCATTCGTGTTGTATTCGGACAGCGGAAGAAATAATTTCTGATTACTCAATTAAATCAGATGCGCACGCGAAGCACATAACCCCATGAATGCGATCGTTTGGACAACGAAACCAGTCTTGCGGCTAACCAGTTCTAGCGGATGCTCGTGTTGTTGTTTTGCCACAAACGGTTGTTGTATACTGCCACAAACTTTGTTGAGACACCTTGCCGCTTTGATCATCTTTGGCGTTGAGGGTCGTGAATGGCAGGTAGCTCGGAGTACTGCTGCGACGGTCCAGCGAAATCTGGCGTTCGGAAGCTGTCGAAAATCGCGTTTTATTTTTCATTTCGCGTTTTTGTTTGACCGTTTCCTGTCCTACCATGTGTTGCTTTGTTTTTGGCTGTGGGCTGGCGTGGCCCTCGGGTTTACGGCGCGGGTCTCTGAGCAAGACGAAGGGCGTCAGTTGTTGGCAGGCAGCAGATATGTGCGCAGAAGTAGAGGAACGTTTCCCGCGGGCAAGTGGCACGATGATCATCGCTTGTCTACTCGCCCTTTCCGTCTTCTCGGCTCCGGGGGTGGTCCCTTTTGTAGAAGCCAACAGCGAAGAAGCGCGCGGCCAGAATCTCGTTGTGCTCCTCATCGATGGATACGGTAGCGCCCTGTTCAACCGGACAAACGAACGCGTGCAGTACGGTATGCGTTCCCTCATGGCACAGGGAACACATGCTCAGTACATGCGTCCCGTTTTTCCGACTCAGAGCTACCCGAACTGGAGAAGCTTAATGACAGGTTGGTCCCGAAACTTATTGATTACTCAAAACGGTTCATTTTGACGAATACGCCGTTGTTGCGGTGTGCTTCTAATTTGATCTGAACTGAATTGTCAAACTGAGCACTTTTGCTTAGTCCTCTCTTGCTTAGGCATCGGTCTATATACAACGACATTTGGCTGATTGAGGCTATATGCATACATAAGTGATGATCTCAGGCTGGATTGCACAGGCGGCCTGTGTTCCTTTTGGTTGCGACGTTCACTTCGGTGGGCAAATGAGGAACAAAGAGAATGCCATTGTTAGGCTCGCCTTCTGTGCCTAACTGCATGAACTTTTATTTTGAAATTTTGAAAACGCCGTGCAATGTTCAAGAAAGGGGACACACTGAAATCCGACGTCACTTTTAATAGGCAATGTGTTCAGGTCTCTTTACCGAAAACCACAAGTTCACCAGCGATTTTATGTACGACGAGAAATGGGGAATCACCTATGAACGTGATGAGGGTCCGAACGACACGGACTACCGCTGGTGGATGGGAGGACCGTCCCCGATTTGGTACACTGCTGGAAAGCACGAAATCAACGTCCATTGCTATTGGTTTCCTGAGTGCCACGTTGGTCTATTGTTGTTTTCTGTGGCACGTTTTTGCTTGTTTAGAAGCCCCATGAAGACATGATCGTGCAAGTTCCTCCTGCCCGGAGACACAGTTTTGCCAGCAACAACATGAACCGGGATCTGTTCGAAGAAGTCGCCAGCGTTATGAAGCACATCAAAAGGTACCAGAACCAGAAACAGCAGGTAAACGTACTATATTCAAGCACCGCTGTAACTAAGATTCGTTCAGCTTGTTTTGATGCGTCATGGCGGCATTGCCACAGCGCTGCAAACATTCGGGGCCGATCACGAAGCTGTAAATCAAGCCATCTCCACGGCCGATGTCCAGGTTCGCAAAATTCAGGTAAGCAGTAGTTTCGATGGCTGAAAACACTATTGTACTTGTAGGAAGAAATGGAATCTCTCAATTTATTCGAAACTACGAATCTGATAGTGCTCTCGGACTTCGGACTGTTGCCAATTGACACCGAAGAGCAGTTCTTTGTGGACGAATGTCTTGAGGACTTTTCCCGAGTGAAAAGGGTTGTGAATTCGCTGTCTTTTATGATGGTGTACCCCAAGGAAGGCGAAGAAGACACAGTACGTGCATATACTTTTCGACAAATCAGCTATTCGTAATCTGTTTCAGGTCTATTTTGAGCTGAAAGTGTGCGATCAATGGGCGCCACTCGGGGACTACGACGCCGACGAGGTCCCGCTTGTCAACGTGTACCGCAAGGCGGATATCCCGGAGCGCTTGCACTGGAAAATGGGGCCGCACATTGCACCAATCGTGCTGATTACGCGTCCCGGCACTGTGCTATTAACGGTTTGTTTCATTTATCTTTTTTAACTCGCACAACATCAGCGTTGATTAATTTTCAAACTCTGGGGCCGGGGTGGCGATCTGCATAATGCTGTCAGCTGCCGAGCGGCGTCAGCCTCTGCGGAACTTGTAGAAAAACAAAAGAAAGCATTCCATTGTAACAACACCACTGTTGGATGACACTTTGCATAGCCTCTGAGGGCGAGTGAGACTCGCGGTCAATTTTGGTTTGATCCACTGAGATGCGGAATTCCCATTTTCGAGGCATCGAACTCAGAAAGCACCGATCGCTGCGATTCGCATTTGTTCGCTGATTGATGTGTCGGCGGAAGAGTTGTAAACTAGGAATTACATACTTGTTAATCGATTGAGTGAAATCCAATCGTTTCGTTACAAATCGGCGGTGTTTAGAGACAAATCCCTTCGACCGACGTTAGCGAGAAACATGGTCGCGAATACAAGGCGATTGGTGGCTGGGACAGCGACCAGACTGAAATGAAGGCCATATTCGCCGCTCGGGGTCCAGGTACGCAAGGAGGCTGAGGAGCAGCTATACAATTATGGTGTTTCAGCATTCAAAGTGGACCATTCCATCGGGCCGATCGAATCCGTCGACGTCTACCAACTCATGTGCAACATTCTTGGTGTCGAACCGTCTCACTCTCACAACGGAACTTGGGAAAACGTTGAAGAGATGCTCGTCGAAGGCTGGGAAAACCGGAAAGTAGAACCTCACGTATCGGCAGCGCCTGTCGGCACTCGTTCGCTGCTCAGCTCCCTGCTTCTGATGTGCCTCTCAATGTTCCTTTTGTAATCCATTTCTCGCGCTTTCTTTTACTGGTCTCGAGCAGAATCCGTCAACTTTAGCTCCACTTAGGACGGAACTTCAAAGTTCTATCGTACACTGCCACGCTCTCTGTCGCGCTTCCTCTTTCTTGTCCCATCGCTTACCGCAGTTTCATTCCTTAGTTGGACTCTTTGACCTTCTTGAGCTGAGCAGCTGTGAACCCACTAAATACTAATAACATAATGTCTATATGTTGAAAAATATGCTTAATGTAATAAAGTTATAAGTTAAGGGCAAGGGAAGAACGGCTGCTTTTGAGGAGCTCCGTTGGATACGGGAGGTATGAACGCTGGGAGAGGATTACGCGAAGGATCCAATCGAACTGGGATGTGTCCAAAGTCTACAGAGTACTGGAAGCAAAACACACTAATATAGGTGATGTCGTAAATCGTCTGGTCGTCGGGAAGACGGACCACAAGATCCTTGTCTCCATGATAGTCTTCATGGATCGCGCAATGACTGAAAATTGTACATTTCCAAGATGGGAGCGCCGGAAAAACTCACTGAGATTCCGTATCTCTGCCAACTACAAACGCCTTCTTTCCAGACGACTGGTCAACTTGTCCCACTCCAGTGTAGATCCATCCATCTGAGCCTTTGAGTGACTTACTTATTGCAGTCGCTTACCTGGTGGTTTTGTTCCGTCAAAAGTGAACTTGGGCAAGACAAGAGTCTTGGCGTCAAGCACTGCAATCGGTGCACTTCCGGCGTTGTAGAACAAACCGACTATTCCACGGTTTGTCTCCAATCGGTCAGTGAGACAACAGAGCGGTTCAGGGTGCTTTTTGTTCAAGGGAACGGCGGAAAGATAGAACTAAAACCTTTCATGAAAATTCAGAACAACACAAACTGACCCATTTGTCCTCGGCAACTATTCCGAAATACTGCCTAAATGATTAAAGAGATGAAATTGCAGGCTGTACAGAGCAGAAATTACCATTGTTTCAGCTTCCCAGGTACTCGTACAACGTAGGTTTCGCGCTGTATTTCCTCATTCAGCAAATTTTCCCTTGACGATTAGCAACGTGTTTAGCAAAACAAAAATTGTACTTACGTGGGTTGAGAGTACCGTACGCCGTGCGGTGCACTTTTGACGACGAACACACTTTTAGCTTTTCCGAACTTTTCGGGATTCGAAAAGTAGAATGTCGGTTGAAAGTCTGAAAGAGGCACTGAAGTCGGTAGAGGAAACAGGAAGTGATGTGTACCCAAAGGAGACGACATTTGAAGATTCGTTATTTGTAAATGCGTCTCGTTAACGAGCCAAACATCGCCGAAGAGGCCATAACTCTGGTTACGAAGCGCTCCCAACCGCACTCCATGGTACTCGAGAGCCGTTACTCCAGCTAGAGGTTTTGAACTCAGTAAATGAAACATTGGCCAATCTACCGTAATGGAAAATAAACAGCAAGAGGCACCTCCGCAGCGTCATTAGCGCCAGACCAAACAACAGCGCGTTGCTCCTCGAAGAAATGAAATTCGCGCGATGGACGAATTTCGGACGAATTATATCCTGTCTCCATCTAGGTCAAAAGAAGCAACGCCGCTATAGTAAGGAAGTGAAAGTAGAGAAGAACGGGAAGCGCGATCCTGTTGCAACGTGCAACACAAGTCCGACTGGTTTTTGCTTGTTTCCACGATCAAACTGCGTGGCGAAAGAAATTTACGGAAGAACATGAAGGGAAGATACAGTAGGTGCCGCAACTTCTGCAACCGAAACTTTCCCCGTTTATTTTTGAGCGCAGGTGCGACAACAATTGAATCACTACATAACAAGGCTCAAGGAGTAACAAACAAATTATATGGCCGCTTCTGTGGCTTCGATATTTACTTCATTTATATGGATTCGCAGTTTTTGTTCTCCGCCCGATAAGTAACTCTCAATAATGTAAAAAATTAAGGAAGTATTCAAATCTGTCCGATAAAATCTTCTAAGCCTGCACAAACAACGCCGTCTGCCTCCAGAGGTTATCAAGGAACCTTTTCATGTTTGTAGGAAAGTTGTCGCATTGATAAAATCTTCGTTTTTGTCAATTATTATTTTGTCCTTTTTTAATGTCCAAAAATCCTGAGTCCGTAATGTCCTGGGACGCCTTGCAATCGAGTGTACGTCACAACCTTTCTTGCCGCTCCATATATGTTCTCCGCCTGGCGTTAAAGTATTCCAAGGTAAACATGCGCTTGAATGAATATCCAGCGAATGTCTCCTTCCTGGTGCCCTTTACCCTTCATTTAAAATGCGAACGTTGATTCCTTAAACGGCGGAGTAGTTCTGTTGGCTCTTCGCTGGGTTTCGCCTCGTCGTCACCCTGGTCGCCCTAAATTCGAGCATGTTTTTGGAGACAAAGAAACTCTGTTCTATTGATTTGGCAATGAGGTTTTTCTGACATCTGTGAAATCCTGAGCATACTCATGGGCCTTTTTGGGTAGTTGACGACAGAAACGCTCTTGATTTCAACGCAAAGTTTAATGAGTTAGGCAAAACGAATTCGTAATAAGCGAAGGGCGCCAAAGTCGAAAATATCGCGAATTTGTCTTTCCAACTGTCCCTTGGAGTCTAGATTTCGTTATCCAGCGCTCACCGCTCGTTTTTTCATAACAGCATGTGCGTATTTATTCTTCCGTCTAATAAACAAATTAGCCCATTTAAAGACCCGGCTGCACAACGCTCCGGCTATTCACTCACTTTCGGCATTGCCCCGACTGCCCACGGAAAGGTCCATAAATCGTGAACGCTTCGAGGGAACCTAAGGTTTCGTGGCCGATAACAGAGGCGATCGGAGGTCGGCTGTTGACGGGGATCTGCGTGTCCCCAAATGCGATGGCTAGTGCATCCAGGAGCGTCGCGTGCTTACAAAAAAAATCAATGATGAGGCCGTTATTGTACATGTAAACACGGCCTTGCCCTGTGACCACTGTATCGACTAAAAAAAGGTGTTCGGCTCGGAGCTTTAACCGACTGTCATAAAAATCTGCGTTCCAAATTCCACGTGAAGAGCCCGCGCAACGGAGCTCGTTTCCCTCCAGCAAAGTGCGCAGTTCTCTTTAGTCGCCGCTCGTATGCTGATACCTTCTAAGTGTCAAAAGAAGTCCATTAATTTTGTTTGTAAGTGTGATTTATTAGACTTGCAGCTGATCGTTTTAAGTACGTTCTCCAATACTGCGACGTTTTCCTCAAAGTTTCCTTCTTCTAACGGCCATCATGCTTGTGGACTCCATGCCCTGACGCCGTTGTGCTCGCGAATCTGAGTAGCAATAGGCTTAATAACGTCAATAATAACAACAACACTTTCGTTTATCGAATGGATGGGCTAAAAATTAACTGATAGTGTCGACCTCTTTCAAGTTCGCACTTTCGTGCCCTTTTAGAGCACATAAGTTAAATGAAAGATGTGTGAAAACAATTGGTCGCTCGCAGATCGTCAGCCGCTTCCCTTCCTGGTCAAACATATTCTGCGCAAATCACTCTGAACCATATAACGTTCGTTTTCAAAATCTATTTCCTAGCGTGCCAAAAAAGAAAGTTCACTAGGCACACGCATCCGGCTCTCTCTGAAACTCGCCCCTCCGGTTTCGCTTTGCCCTTACCTGTTTTCGTTATGACCATTTTGCCGTTGCTAATGCACCGAGCGTCACAGCCTTTTGTAAACTTTTCGCCTTGTAGGATGATGAGATGGGACGTGTGACTTCTGCAGAGGAATACGACCTTTTCTCGGTGGCAGCTGCGAATACATACGACCTCATTAAGGCGGATTGCCGCAAATAGCGAACTTTAATTAAACCCTCTCCTTCACCTGTCTTCCTGATTGCTTTGTGAAATATTCATGCGTTTCCAGGTTTCTTACCGTATTCGAAGTTTCAAAGCCGAATTCCGTTTATGATGTGTACCCCCAAGACCTACCTTGCTCAGTCTATTTTCTCGCGCCACCCTTTTAGGGACGAAGAATAGAATAGCCCTTGGCGTGACGTAGAATATTGGAATCGTTTCTGTTATCCGTACTTTCCGTTCTATCGAATCCTATCGAATTTCGGAAGCGCTCGTGCATGTTATTATACGTACGGCTAATCACAACTTTCCAACACCAGATTTGCCCGAGTTTGTTGGCGACATCAATTTGCGAGGTTACTTGGGCGAGTGATACCGTAAACTTTTCGGCTAAAATCGGAGAGAGACTTTGCGTTGTTTGCTGTCAACAATAAGGGTTTATAAGTAATTGAAGAGGAGTCGAATTTGAAGGTTGGAAAGTGAGCGCGTTGTCTTGAGCGCCGGCCATAATGGCATAGTTGGCAGGAGGACTATTGAAGTCTGCCCATATTCGATTCAGTCTGATTGCCCGAGGGCATTAATGTGTCGCGCTCTTCCCGTTCGGCGGTGAGCCGCACTTGTAATCGACTCGCTGGAGACAAACGAAAGCGAAAAAAAACAAGTTGATATTATTTAAATTTGACGAGTTGCTGTTGGCGTAATTTTGTTTGTTCTGGGAGCGATACTTTCGAGGGAGCTGCCGGTGTCGATGAATATTCACTTTGTCACTTTCTCCCATCGCCAGCGCGGAAGAACTTTTAGACCACTGTACGCGATCGGATGCATGATTTGCCAATTTGGCCGCACCGGCCGATGTCTCATTCACTTCCTGATGAGCATTTGTTTTTCTACGTCACTGCTTCACGTCTTGAAATTATAAACAATACTTAGATAAACTAGATTCGGGAGTCCGCGACGTGTGTCTCCTCCCAAGCGATGAGCAACGCAGTTTTTTCCTAAGTAAACTAATTGCGTGACCGTAGTTCACGTGCTGACGACACTCGGCCTCTCGCTCGCTCGCTTGAGGGATTCTCTTTTTCATAATCACGACATTTGCGTGTGTGATATGAGTTCGGTAGAAGTCGAAGCCGCATGGCAGCTGGCCGGGTCGATCGAATAATTCGCGAATTGGATAATCCGGCACACCGCCAATACGCGTTCTTCCGCTCGGCTTTGCAAAATTACAAATTGTGCTAGCTCTTTGCATGCTCCACTCAATCATCTATGCTTAATCTTGCACTCGCGACGGGTATCGGCTGAGCGTCTTCAGAAGGTGCGTGCTAAGTAGTATAATAACCCGAATAATCTTGTTAAGTAGTATCCGCCTTGCGGCTTAACGCCTTTGGCGCCATTTTTTGGGTCTAGGTTGGGGATCTGTGGTGTGGCAAATCTGATTAATAAAATGGAGAAGTATATTTGGCGTGACGAGGAACCGCTCCGAGCTGTTTCTCACCAACGCCGATGCCCACCAGGCAGCGAGCGGTTCTACGGATTCGATGAAGCTTTGATGATTCTATTTGCTGTCACTTTGCGCATATATGAATGCTCGTTAGACTGCGACAAATAATTAATTATGTGTCCATGGAGCAAAAGAAAAAACAAAGAAATTCATTTCAATACATCACGAACTAAGTTGTGTTAGGGTCGCGTTAATTCGAGTGCAGCCTTTCCGACCACGTGTTCCTTACCGTAAGATGCGGTCACTAGCGAGCAAATCTGGGCGACACCAAACTTCTCTCCACTTGCAGGTTCGAAGGAAACCATGAGCAACGAGAGCGATATAAGCATCGCTGTGAACGAGAGTCCCTGGGCACGGGCAACGGCGCTGTTCCCGATGTTCGAAGCGTCACTGCTGGTTACGGTAGTTTCAACAGCCGCTCTATTCGTTAATCTCTATCTGCTCATCGTAAGTTGTTTTTGTTTCTTTTTGGTTTACATGTTTTGTTTGTTTTAGGCCGCTCGCTACTTACGCCGACCGATTGGAGTAAATCTTCGGCTTTGCGTCAGTCTGACCGCTTCAGACGCCGCTTGTGCACTCTTCTACATCCTCAGCAACCTAGTCAACGTGCTTCTTCCCATCATAACCGACCAACTCTCCGTGATATCAAACTGCTTCACATTATTGATCGAGGTATCAAACTTTCTAGCTTTATCCTCATCCTGAACGACTTCCATTTAGGTGCTGAAAATAGCCACCTTCTTCGCTTCTGTTTTTAATCTGCTTGCGCTGGCGTTGAACCACTACGTTGGCATAGTGCACCCCCTCAGGCGTCACGCGATCACTCATCGCACTGTGCGCATAGCGATTTTGGCGGCATACGCGGTCCCGATCACAGGATTTATGACCCTCTTTACAGTGGTTGATGGCGGCTTCAGAGCCGAAAAGGCGTTTGCCTTCTTCTCGCGTCACGGCTGCGAAGGCGGACAAATTTTTCGTAAGTTTTTACCGAATTTTAGTCTGAAAAGTACGTGGGATTTGCAGAGAATTTCGCAGTTCGATGTGTTCTCGTAGCGCCGTTTTTTGTATTTGTCTTCATCACGTCCTTTCTGTACTTTCACATCCTCGTTCACATGCGCAAGATTTCCAAGGATCCCCTCCTGTTCTCTTCGGGCTGTGCGGAAAAGAAGAAGATGGCGAATCGGCGCCTTTTGGTTACGCTCATGTTTTTGGCCGGATCTGCCATTCTCGGTGAGAATCACTCCGGTGGAATTTTAATGGATCGATCGTGCACCTTTCAGGCTGGCTCCCTACCGTAACACAGTATGTTCTCTTTTGTCCTGGATGCATTATTCAGCTGGCTCCCAAAACGGCGTTCTATGTCAGTTTGGGGTCACAAATCATTAATGTTTTGAAGCTGCTCGCCGATGCGTTTATCTATGCAAGTCGGCTGATCGAAATCCGCTACGCAATGTGGCGGCTGCACACGAAACTCCTGAGAAAGTTGCCAGGTGGGCGTTGCCTACAAGCGTTCGGTGTTTCATGAGGGTTTTTTCAGTCTTCGGATACAAAATGGTTTCGCAGAACGAAATCCCCGCGGACTTCTCGAAATACTTGAGCGAGACGACGGAATTCCGGTCGACGAGGGCTCGAAATCGCCAGTACCAGAACGGTCAACCCAAAAGTCCGAAGAACCGCGCCGGGAAGACGGAGTCCAGTGGTGTGGCGGTCAGCAACCACTCGAAGTAGGGCGCGTACTGGAGGTCGTCGGGATTGGGAAGCGCGACGCAGAGATTCCGATCTGGTTTGTTCCGGGTACCACTTGAGACTTCAGAATTTCGTCAATTCCTCGACAATTGTTGCATTTATGCGTTGCCACGCCCCGTAGCGCTCCTGTTGTTTGTTGCCAACTCCTTTCCTTACCTTTGTAGCAACTGGACTCCTACAGCATTATAGCATGTTTATTTCCTACTCATTTTTAGACAAATTTTGATCACTGACCAAAACAATAAAGATTATTGATATGCGCGTGTACTTGTCGGTTTTCGTCGCTCTCGTTATTCAGCCTTTTTGACGTAGATTGATGGGAACCAACCGGTCCTGAAATAACGCATCAAATCCTTGAAAGTATCGCTCAGCCAGCTCTTACGTAAGAGTTTCGGGATTTCGGACAAAGATCCATCCTTTGGTCCCGACCTTTAGAAGTTCATACTTTTGCCCGCTTCGGGCCGAAAGACATCTGTCAGATCCAGAAGCGACGTAGTCTGAAGTGCAGAGGAGTAAATCTCCTCGTTCCCAGCTGACAGTCCTTCCGTCTGTAACCGGGGGCTTTGCAGCTTTTGCCGCTAAAGTTGTTATTTTTATTTAATTGGTGTAAGGTCTAAGCAAACCTGGGGAATGGGCTGGCTTGTTCGTGTCTTCGCTTTGAAGAATAGCGGTTTTAGGTCTTTCGTTCAACTGC
Organism: Steinernema scapterisci; assembly: GCA_000757745.1. Classification (NCBI taxonomy): domain Eukaryota; kingdom Metazoa; phylum Nematoda; class Chromadorea; order Rhabditida; family Steinernematidae; genus Steinernema; species Steinernema scapterisci. The sequence continues at coordinate 204,360 of KN166136.1, forward strand.
GGACTCGAGTACTGCAGAACCGTGGGCGATAACGGCGTGATCTTGCTCAAGGGAGGAAGAGTTTTGTTGGCGACCGGAGCGGCGTCTGCAATGACGGTGCGTTGGGGATTAGCTCTGATCGGATTATTTTCGACGGGTTTTGGGGCAACGGTCTTTGACGGCGAGTTTCTTGTTGTCGGAACCGGAGAAACAACCGAAATGTTTTCGATTTTGCGTGGGGCAACCACGGGAACGACGACGATCTTGACGGGTTCTTCCTCCACAGACATCGTCTCGCACAGGTCTTCTTTTTCAGCGACGGGTTCCTCCGGAGTTTGAGTCGCAGTGAGTTCTTCAGCTAGTTCTTCATTGTGATTGTGCACGTCAGCCTGGATCGTTTGAATGTTTTCTTGTTGGATGCTACGTTTGGGCTCTTCGGTAGAATGTGAAGCAGTGGCGTTGTCGAGATCCAGAAGAATCCCATCCACTTCTTCGTCGCTAACTTGCTGACGCTCGTGGTTCATTATCGTGTCAGTTATGGAAGACTCAGAGTTGCGGGCCATCTGGGGGTGATCCTGAAATTCGCGTTTATTGCCTCAGGCAAAAACACTCAAATTAATTTACCCGGACTTTGAGAATGCTACTTGTTCGACTCTTGGTCTCATCGCGCGACTGCGGGAGAAGCAAGCCGCTGTTGTTCTTGCGCAGCTGAAGCGATTCTTGGCCAGTCTGAAAGATGGAGTTTCAGCAAAAATCATATTTGAGCCAGTGTTTACTTTTCCGCTGTTAGGCACTGAGACATCTTGCTCAGAAACAGAAATGCTGCTGTTTCCGATAGATTCGCGTCGAGACCACTAAAGAAACGTGCACCTGAGTGCTTCGGAACCAAACGAACCTCTTGAGATTTTTGCTGGACGTTAGGAGGGTCTTGGCTTTTGTGAGACGACGCGGCGGAAGCGGAGCGGACGGCGGGACGCTGACGAGCCGGAGGAGCTTCCTCCTCTTCTTCTTCGGACGACGTTTCCGACTCTGACTCAGATTCCGATTCGGGCTCTGCGAGGAAGTCGTGAATAACTCTAAACACGTCGTTGAAAGTCAGCAGCCTAAAAATGCAACTGAAGTTCCCGACGTGCAAACGCAACGAACCACTCCTTGTGCTTGTCCAGGAAGAACTTGTATCTGAACTTTTGCTGCAACACGTTGTCCTTCATTTCCGCCCGATAGAAGTCTTGCAAGTCTCGGGGGTCCTAAAAACAATTTGTGAAAAGCGCAAAATAGCAAAAAATGTCACCCGAAGTCCTTTTTCCACAAACTTTTTGATTCCTTTCTCTTTTTTGGTGAAGGAAGTGAGTAAGTGCTTCAAGAGTTCCTTTTCTTGGATGCTGTATTCGTTCGTCTTTGTGACAATGCTGCTGAACTTTCCGATCTGCAAAAGAGCCGCTTATGGCCTCCTGGGTCCATGAGAACACTCACGCATTTTCGGTTCGCTTCATTGATCGCTCTCATCTGCAAAGCCAATTGGTGAAGGTCTCCGGCAACTTCGACTGTTTCCGGATGGCTTTTTGAGCCTGACACAGCAAGGGCCAATAGAGTATTGGTGTACGCATCAGTAGCTTTGTGAATTCCTAAAACAGCGAATAAACTGGCTGACATTCCAGAATCCGCTTACCGTGAAATGCCCGCAAGAGATTCACTCCCGCTTCTGCAACTTCCTTCACGGCTGAAATATTGCGGTCCCCTTTTGGCGACATTTATCACACTTGCCTGGATGGAATTGAGTCACTAATTGCTTATGAATAGCGTAGACCACTTTGTTGCACTCCGCATTCTCCTCCACGTTCTCTTCGCTGGTAAGAGAAGGGCTTTTCGCGTCGCGCACGAAGAAGCTGAGACGCTTCCCGTTCTGGCCCTTTGTCATGACTGAAACATGTCCAGAATTAGTACACCCGACATTTCGCCCAAGTGGCCGCTCCGAGCAGAGCGAATGAACGCGGTTTTTGTACGCTAAAATAGTGCCGAGAAGAGAGGCGCAAAAGTAAAGTGGCTTAAGATATTTGGGAACATATGAGAGGAATTTGAGTGACTGTTAACGCGAAGAAAAGAAGTTTAACACGCACCGAGCACTGGCGGCCACCGCTTATCAGTACTGATAAGGTCCGCTAATGTAACGAGAATCTCTAAAACTCAAATAAGGCGACTGCTCGCCGTCACTTCCTCTGTCAATGCGATCGAAAAGGGCTAAGCGGCTCTCGAGTGCGTTTCCCAACTATAGAACGTATTTTATTGGCCGCAAACGATAGTTTTATGTATATACACTCGGTTAACGAACAAAGTGTGCTCTAGAACGACGGGCTGCGAGGTATTCTTCGTGGACATCAGAGATATGCTGGTTGCTCAGGACGGAGAGCTGTCAGACGCCGAAGATACTCGTTGTCGCGGAAGAAGTCCGATTGGAAGCTGTTGTGCCGAATGGTCGACATTCCTGAGCTCGTTTCGTCGATGAACCGCAGTTTCATAAGCAGCTCGTGGGGTTCAAATGGCCGATCTCGCAGTTCGTTGTCGAGGAAGTCCCGCACGTCGTTCCAAGTCACCTAAAGGCGAAACTAGGAACGTTCCTTCTTGCCTGCACCTACTTTTCCTCCTTTCTTCTTTCGCATAGCTCCGAGAAGAGCGACGATCTCCTTCAGTTCTTCACTCATTCCCAGGAATCTTTTCGCACGGCCAAAGTAGTGGATTCTTGTAAAGTAAGCTTTGAGATGAGTCGAGGCCAGGTCCACGCACATGGTCACGACGGAAAGACCTGAAAGTTGGGTAGAAATCACCGAATGAGCCGATTTTTGTTTTTGCTCACCGACAATTACGAAAGCAACGATGAGCGAAAGAAAAATGTAGTCGGTGACGACGATGTCGCCGAGACCGACCGTGACGATGAGATTGAAACCGAAGTGGAAAGCGTGGATGAAAGACCAGTTGCGTTCCCAGTTGATGAACATCACAGATCCCATTGAACAGTATAAACATATGCAGGCCACATAGGCTCCTAAATGCTCATTGAGAATATGGCCTTTTCCGTTTGCATACCGATAGGAAACCACAGTTTCTCCTCGGTTCCGTCGAGACCGAGCATTTCAAGAGTTTCCAGTTGACCGTTGGCCGATTGCATCGATTTTCTACGAACATACCTGCGCCGGCAGCACATTTGCTGCACGAAATCCTTTGAAAAATAAGAATTAAATTGCTAATTTCAACCTAGCGACTCACTTTGACTTGGTGGGTCAAGCGGCTCCAGTTCTTGACAAATTTAAGCAGCGTCTCCGACAAGAACTTTCCGATGTCGGCGGCCGTGATGAACATAAGTGGGATGCCAACAAGAGCGAACACCACGGCAAACACCTTTCCCAAGTCAGTGTCGACCGAAACTTCTCCATAACCTAAAAAGCGAGTTATGCGGAAATATCGTTGAACCAATTCTATTCAAGAAACAAAAACTTGATTATTGTTTTTTGTGTTTTGGGCTGCAAACAGCGGTTCCGAAAAACAATGGAAAAGTGGAAATGAGTTTGGAAGCAACAACTGACCACAAGTGGTAAGCACCGTCAAGACGTAAAGAAGTGCAGTGGGAAATGTCCATTTGTTATGCATATTTTCAAGACGATCTGGCAGTTCGAGTTCTCTGCGGATTGGCCGTCTGTCGTCGACTATCTCAGACACGGAGACCATGTACTCTCTGAAAGATCAGCGTTTCTTACAAATGCAAAACTGCCATGAATTATTGAAGACGCCGTAGAAAGAAAGACGTTGTAGAAAACGTCCACTTGTTTCTTTCCGAAAACAACCGTTTCCCAGAGTACCTGAAGATTGAAGACCATTCGGCATGGTGCACCGACCGCACTCCGGTCTGCGCATCGTTGAGAATGTTCCAACTGTCGAGAGTGAAGTTTCTCATCATATTTGTGAGACGGACCAATTTCCGTGATCTAAAGAAGGGTCCGCTGAGTTGTCGCTAAATCCTCTTCCGTCTTTGTCACCTGGCTAACAGTTCTGTCCTCGTTTCCAGGGACATCAGAATCCACGCTCCAAGGCACAGGTATCCGATCAATACCGAAACCAATATGATATGCGGTATCAAGATTTTTATATACTGAAAGAGCAAGTATGTAATAACTGGCGATGATAGTGTCCCCGGTCCCTTCTGCATTGATTCATGTCCTCCCTCGCTGCGTTCTGTTGCGCCCCAGCGCGCCGAGTGAGTGCGCAAGCGCCTACTATCGCTGCGAGCATACCAACGAGCGAACAATCGCACGCACGTGTCGTTCGAAATCTCAAAGGACACCATTTTCGACAGCCTTTTGCATCATGCAAACATATGAGCACGTCCGATTTCTGAATTGGAATAATAAATCAAAGTTTTTAAATATAAACGCGCGATGAAACTGGTCGTATTCGACCAGCGGACACTTATCATAATCAAGGTTGAACCCACGGCAGCCAGCGCCTCCGGGCTGGAGGTCATCTTAGTAATCAGCTGCAAAAACCAGAGTCCTAATTCGAGCGTTTTCTGAAAAAGAGCGTTCTCCGCCAATCTAATCTTGCCCGTCTGCTTTCTAATTTAGGGGACATCCTTAAATCCGAAACATATAAATGCGATTATAAAGTTTGATTGGACCCGCGTTGGGTCCGCGAAGTTTCTCCTTCCGTTTTGAGAACGCTGGTATGTGAAGTGTAAGGACATGTTTGGGGAGGAACTCACCTTTACGGTCTGTTGTGAGCATGTCAGAGCCTCCTTCTCTCCGTCCTCTTTGATCGTGTCGGTTATGATGGTGGCGCCGTCTTCGGCATCCAGAAGCGCTGATTGTGAAGTGAGAGGAACACCGTCCCAGCGCGCTCCAACATGGTCTAAAAAGACGAAGGTGAGCTTCGAAATCACGGGAAAGGGACAGCCTTTCTACTTGACTCCTCCGTCAAAGCATTCCCAAATGTTCAACTTAAAACGGATTGATTTTTTTTCAAATTAAAGAGAGAAATTGCTCTTTTTATGACTGATTGATGGGTTCGGCAAAAACTGGCCCAGGACAGACTTTCAAAAGCTGATTCGAACACAACACGGACGGGTACCGATTATGATTCGGCCGTCGTCTTGGATGGAAATGGTGGGACGTCGAAGCACGAGACTTCTCCCGGTCACTTTACTCGCTCTCCGCGATTCGCTGACCGAGAAGATCGACGAGATCGGCGAAGAGGAGTTCAGTTCCACGAGAGTCGACTGCAGCAAACTGTTGTTGTTGGCCGAATCGTCTACGTTCCATCCCTCGTCCGTCAAAGGAATAGGTAAGAGACGGGCTTCTGCCCTTCGTTCGTAGACGGAGGAGCCGCGGGTCAGCGCTTCGACGAACTGCGCGCCGATGCGGTGCTCCGAGGAGCTCGAGGGCGGCTGGAACTGTCCGAGAGTCGGCCGCCGGACTGTGGTGGTCTTCGGGTGCGGCGAGTAGAAGAACATTCTCGGCAGGAGACAGTTGAGTAAAGGAAGATCCGAAGTCAACTAAGGGTCGCAGTAGGCGAGGTTGGCGAGCATCGTGGAGTGCTGTGAGCAGAGAGGGATTGAGCAGCGGTGAACCACGTATGAGGTTGAGAAACACTTAATGGCAACGGCGATATCACTGTCGGTCTCCAAGGCACGCTCCAACTAATTGGACAAAAAGTGTGGAAGATGTGAGGACTCATAAACGGCGGCACAGAGTCGCGCGTTTGTTAGCATCAGTGCAATGGATATGAATAATGGGGTTAAAGCAGCGCTTGTCCAAATCTCGAATAACAAGCACAGCGCGGGTTCTATCCAAGTGGGAGGCCCTAGTGCTAAATCGCCTTTGGCGTGAGCCGGCCGGATAAGTCAGCCGGACTATCAAATTATCAGTTTAAAGAAGATGCCGCAACGACACCAAGTGACCCTCCGCCGGCCGGCCGGAAGGCAGGCAGGCATCAGTAACAGCATGCGCACTAAATCTGAGAGCCTCTTGACTGCAGGCTCTATTCCCAAAAGAAAAACAGAAAACTGAAAGAGCAACCTTTTTGGTCGATACTCAACGTCGTAAAGATCCCTAAAAAGGAAATTGAGTGTTTGGAAATGAAAAACTAGCTGGGAGCAAAAAGAACCGAAAAATAACGTTGAGGATAAACCACGAAATGTTATTTCCCGCAAACAGCTGACTCTCAGTGACCGCTCCAACTTTTGCCGTTTTGGTCTTCGTGCGAATTCTCTTATTTCGGTCGAGATTAATCTCGCTGCCGTTTCAACTTTGCGCCCGCACTTGGCTGTATATATCCGTTTGCCGGAGAGCTGCGCGCTGCGCATATAGTCTTGCAAATCAAACGGCTATTTGCAGAATCTCTTTATCCCCTTTATGACTTCTCTCAGCAATGTATCTCGACTCCTCAGTCCTAAGCCACTGCCGGCGGTTCACGCCGCCATGCTAAATCGCTACGACGAGTCGACAGCAAAACGCAAAAAGAGACAAAAACGGGGAGAAGGTGGAATCCGGGGTAAACGTGAAAAAAGACTGAAAATGGAGTATTTAAATAGTAACCTTCGTATAGAGCATAAAGCGCTTCGACGTCGAGTCCGCTAAACTTGGAGTCGTACGGGTTAAATTCCACTGTGCCCAGGTCAGAGCAGTAGGTTGGCGGCCGGAACGGAGGACACTGGTACATTTTGGCGCTGTCGGGAAGGCTCACTGGTCCCGTGTTTCATTACTTGGCAGTCGTTGAACTAGAGGTCGTTTTCGTTTCGCTGGACTTCTTACAGATTCTGTGCAAATCACAAGAGCAAAGTATAAATTTACGGAACGGAAGAACACGACAAAGAAACAGGAAAAAGTTTAGAGCCAGCCAGGGAAGCTGGAAGGGGAAGAGCAAGTTCATCTCAAGCAGAACACCCTTTCACACGCTATCGTTCCACCCAGAAGCAAATTTGAATCGAGTGCGTAGGGCACATTTGCTGGTGGCCGGAATGGTCCAGAGGTGTTCGCTCCGTAAAAAATTGTCATTTCCATTAAGAATGCATGTGTAATTATAGCGTCAAATACATATCTAACGCGTAGTACGCCTTTTCTAATCCATCTGACTTTCGGAAATTTATCGCCGCGGAAGTGGCAATTAGGTTTGAAACAATGAAAGCCGCAATCTGCGCAGATTTTGGACCGGTGGAAATCGTTCTTCGCGCTTCGGAATAGGAGAGAGCGGAGGCGCCGTGAGGGGGTTAATCAAAGAGTAGTCGTCCCAGAGACGTGGGGACACTCCAATGCCATTTATGGTTTATGGAGTGTAACAAGGAATTGTCTTTGGCGCACACCGGCCGTGAAAATTACATGCTAAAAAAGCTATTGAATTCGGTGAAGTCAAGTCAACTGAGGACCGAGATCCTGAGCAGTTTCCATTAGTGGAGGTCTTGTAATTGCCTTCAAAGTGCTTTCGCGAAGACAAAAACTTTAATAACGGGCAGGAGGCTGCAGGAAAGGCGGCCGAAGTATAAAAGAAGCATATGCAAAGAGTGTCATGGCGAAGGTGTGAAGAGGAAAAACAAAGTTCGAGAAAAGAAAGCAAAAACACCCTTGACCACAAAGATAGGAACATTCTGACAGGCGTTCTGTGAGCATCTCATCCCTCCTTCGATCACTAATCGTAGAATAAATGGGATGGCATACCTGGCCGAGTGCTTTTCTTGCGAGCAGCATTGCTTGATGATTTTCGGGCTTCGGCCTGCTGTATACCAGCGGTGGTGCGAATCAGCCCGGCGGCGCTGAAGAGGGCAACCGCGGGGCTGAACTTTTCGTTGCGGAACGCTTGCGAGTAGATCATCTTCTGCACGGGGAACTCACGGTTGCGATAGAACATGTCGCTCGAAGGACGCAATGCCAACTTTTGCAACTAGGGACGCAGTTGCACCATTCAAAAACAACTGAGAAGCCGAAAATTGCACAGAGTGTTGAGTTAATGCTGGCATGCTGGTGCACGCATCCATTTCCCTCTTGATCCTTTGTTGCAGACAGGAATTCAGTCAAAGGGTTGCGAGGAGTCGATGTCGTGAAAAGAGACTAATTGTCGAGGCCGAATTAGAGTGCAACGGGAACCAGTGGGCCGGCGACATTTGAGGGACCGTCGTTCGGCCGGCGGCGGAATCCAGCACCAGTTTCAAAAAATGGAACGGAATTTTAATCAAATTTCCGAAAAAGTCGACGGCAACACAGAACCATTGAAAATTCGTTTAGATCTGAACATCAGCACCACAACAAACCTATTGGTTAGTTTTCGGACCGAACCAGATTAAAGACAACAAAATTTGTGATTCCTCTTTGTTTTCGTCCGGCTCTTCCTCAAAAGACGTCGTTCGCAACAACAGTTGTTTGTCAATTAATTATGCGCACGCACTGCAACGTAAAAATAATCTTTTGCGACTTCGTCCGACGGGAAGAAGTGCCAGTCAAGTCGTTGAACACAAAACTGCGCCAGTTCTACGCTTGAACTACGCGTGGTTTCGCGTGTTCTATCTATAGCACTATCCCGTCTACAATCCGTCAAAAGATCCAACTTTTTGAGAATTAATGACAGCATTTTTAATTGCTGAAAAATTAATATAATGAAAGGTCTAGCAAGTTCGACTTTTCCGAAAGACCGACGTTGTTAGGTTCGGTTAGTCTTCGAGTGAATAAGGCCATTTAATGAAAATTCCCGCCGACAAAAACACAAACAAATAAAGCTCGAAAATGTGAGCTCAGTTTAGTCGAAATAGCTAAAGCGGATCAACAGCACACTAGAATATTTCGGCTCGAGCCCGGTCCCGCATCGTTAAATGTTAAAAGGTTCAAAGCAGCACTGGACCGTTTATAATTGTGACAGTAAATATGAGTAGTTTGGCCGGGAATCAGCAGAATTTTTATCGGAACCTCAGCTAGTGCTTACCGTGGAAACGCAGTTCGTCGCTCGCACTGGCGGTGTAGTCCGATGTGAAGCTTGGACTTTGCACGGTTACCTTGCGCGAACCAGGTAGAGTGCCTTTGGTCGACTCCTCATGCACCAGGTTCCATTCGTTCCAGAAGCGACGAAGGAACATTTCCGACTTAAAATCAAATCGGCAGTAAATGAGCAACGTCTTTTCAGATGCCGCGCGGACGCCGAAAGCACTACCAGAACCGACTAACTAATGTTATTTTGTCTTTGCCATCATTCGTCACATTTGCGTCTCATATCGATGCGGATGTAGCGCCAAATTTTTTGCCCAAAACATTAAATTCTGTAAGGGCGGAAAAGGTGAATTGTTTTTCTCGCATCTTGACCATATGTTTATGATTTTTGAGGGGCGTGGAGCCAAATTGTATTAGCAAGGACCACAAATAAGCAGAAATTTCAGGCGTTTCAGGGAGGGAAGGCCAATATGGATGGCGGCAAGTAGTTTGTTGTCGGGCGGACATCTCTTAAATAAGTGTCAAAGACGTTTCGCCTGAAATGCTGTCGACTGCTTCAAAATCGCCTCAAGTTATCCATCTATTCCGCTCCTCTTTCTAGTCCACAAAGACATATGGCGCATGCAAGACGTCAGCGGCCGAAACCACGAAGGGGCATACCGTTTGGTGCTTGTAATCAAGGTACTCCACGCCGATTCGTAGCATATTGTTTGGCTGCAGAAAGCGGGCGGCTGCCGCTGGTGTGAGGAGATGTTAGCTAGTTAGTTAGTATTTGTGACACTTAGGGGACGGAAGGTGGGCAACAAACAAAATAAGTATTAGTCCGGCGAACGCTGGAGGGCTTACTGCCCACTCCTCGGACGATGTAGGGACGTACGGCCGACGTCCACACAAGCAATGTAAACCAAATACTATTGTTCCAAAGAGCTTCGGACGACGCAACAAGCGACAGTGAAACTTGGGTTCACAGGGTTTAATTAATTGGGGACGCCCACCGGGACGCAATCAAACCGTGTTTCGCGTGGAGTACACCGACTTTGGTGAAAAACGGACGTAAAACGACGATCTGCGCCTGCACCCGCGAACTTTTATTATTTGGACATGTTTTAAATAGATTCTGGACCAGGCGCTCTGTAATCTTTGCTCAGCGAGTGGGCGAGCGAGAATTTGGAAACATATATCTGTGGAGATGACAAGTGTGATGGGAGTGACCTTCGGATGAATTCGGGGCCGAAGCGTTTCTGCGTTCACTTCCCGAAGTCATTTAGTCATGTTTGCGCGTCGGCAGTAAATTCTTTTCGGTGTTCGGCCGGAGCAAAAGAAAGTCCAAACAAGATCATATTAAAAACAAAAGGAGAAATTATGACCAAAGACGGGAGCGAGAAGACCGCTTCGTGGCAATTTGTTTGCTCGCTTGTCTTGTTTTCCGCGTGTACAATGTAATCAAGAAAATAAAAATAAAAACGATTGGAGCATGAATATTATTATATATGGACAGTGGCGAACTTCAGCGGCGCCGAATCGAAATTTGAGAAACGGTTGTGCTTCGGAGGCAGGGCCGTTCTGCTTGAAACTGCTTGAAAAAGAGGATATTTATGTCGAAACGACGATTTCAGTGATAAGAGAATAAGGAGTTTTTGAAAGGACATTTGGAACCGCTTCCTACTGGAATAATGGAGGACAAAGGAATAAAGCAGTGGACGTCAATCTAGCGCAGCTGTTGAACGGATAGATGCCCACGAATGGTGCGGAAGGGGCCAGTTAGATTTGTCTTCTAAATTCATAATTTGGCACACATTGAGAACATAAGCAGTTTGTGCAGAGATGGGAGCATTTGGGGGAAAACTGTTGGTAATCGGAGACAAAGCGGTTCGTTCCAGGAAGAGAGAAAAGTCTGGCAAAGAAAAAAGCGGTGGATCGCAATCAAAAAGTGAAAAGGAAGTCGCTTGAAACTTTATCCCTCGGATAAACGTTACAGCTTTGCACGAAGTGGAGCTGGTTGGAGACAAGTACGAGCATCTCGAATCAAGTCGTGAAAATTGACCTTTTGTTCGGATTAGTACCAGACGGACAAATGGTCAGCAACCGCAAAAAAGCGGCTGGCGTGTGTAACGGGTTAAGCCTGGGACGGAACAGGAGGAACACTTCGTTAATTTGCCAATCAATCTATCACGGTCATTGACAAATGCCCCCCAACGCTTCCGAAGTCAATTTCACACTTCTGCGGAAGAACTCATCGCTTCATTTCACGGAACGCTTCCCAATGAAACAAGCCAGTGGCACCTCACGGCCAGAAATTCTCTGATCACAACAAAGTTCGCTGGAAAGATCACCTACCTGAGTGTTTTGATTCTTGGTGCGCCGCGTAGTGGGGGAGGTTGAGACGGTAGAACGCAAGGGCGATCGCCGTCTCGTTTTCGATGTTCAGCACCTGCTTGTTGCGCTCCAGCAACGTCGGAACAAATGTCATTTTGGCCTCTTAGGACGTTGAGCGCTCAGATCTCCATCAGGTGGAACAGTCCATCTCCGGCCAATGATCTTCGGTGGAGCTAGCGGGCTCTTCCTCCGTTTTTCCTAGCTCCTGCGCTCTTCAAAACTCCGAACATAACAAGAAGAAGAGAAAGGATCAAACGTCGAAACGGAGTCAAAAGTGTTGCGCAATCAGAGAGTGCGCCAGTAAAGCTTCACGAAAGGAATCAAGTATTGTTATAAGCGCGAAATAGGAAATAAATCCCGGCATAAATCACCAACGGTTCTCGTCATAACTCACCCAGCTGAACAGGGGTGGGGAAACCTTATTGCGTGCCTGTCGGGTTGTAAATTGAGTCGAACTTAGACGAGGCACCGATTTGCAAACGAGCTTGAGCCGCGCCTTAATCCGCTTCTGAAATGCGTATGCAAACAAAGCGACATTTGGCCGTGGGGGAGCAGAGCTTTAGGTACGTAATAACTTTCGTTATAACGTCAAAGACTTCGGCAGCAGCCGTCAGTAGATAAATGTGCTCACGAATACATGACTCCGCAAGATAGTATGAATTATCTTGTTTACATTTGAAACGAATCTCAAAATGGTTAGGCTTATAATTGAATAAATTTCGGAGCGTCCGAACTTGAGCGCGTCGCCATTCACTTCATGATTCTGACCAAAGTCGCTCCTCCCGCAATTTCCTTTGGGACATTTGCCCCCATTATTAGTGTTCCTTCCAAAACATATTCAAGCCGAGATTCGCCGAAATCGAGGTAAACACGAAAGAAGCAAGTCGAAAGGTTGCCGTGTTGTTGGGAGCAAACCGCTCTCAAACTGGAATCTGAATTCACAAAGTTCCGCCTCGCGAGTTGGTTTCCAGATGAGGGAAACATTCTGCTGATTACACCGCGTACTCTCTTTTTGAAAGCCGTTTTTAACGCACATAAATTAAGCAGGGGACGCGAGATCCGTAAACACCACCAATCAGACAATTGTCGTCTCGAAGTCTTCGACACGTGTACAGGCGTTCAGATTTAGCACCAGCAGGAATTTGTTAAAGGAGTTGGTTTGCTTCGTCCTGGCGTAGTTACCCCCTAAAAGGGCGCGAGCATAACAAATAGGCGGCAGCTGTTGACAGCGGGCAATTTGAATTTTCCGCCTCATTATGCATATTTGGCCCAATTCAGTATCACAAATGTTTCGACGGGTTCCACAAAGCTTTGCCTAATTGCATCCCTGCGGTTAGGTGAGCCTGGCTAATTACGTCCCCACCTAGCGTTCAGGGCACTTTGGAAGGGAGCGCGATTCACGTTTTGATAAATTAGCAGAGGAACTGGATGGAACAAGCGATCAGGCACTCAGCTTCGTCCTCTGTCCACTACTGTCGGCAAAGCGGATCGGAACCAAATATTTCTGCGATCCATTAAGTGCCGACGAAATTAGTCCAAACTCCTCAAACACTCATATGATAAGGACCTTTGCGAATTAGTCCAGAGGACCCCTTTTTGAAGGAACAAGAGTGTTCTTTGAGAGGAAAGCGGGAATTCCTTGCCAACGCTCCTCTCCCCAAAACGAATCATACTTTGGTGCTGAGATCCCGGTTTCGTTATAATCGACGTGAGGCTGGTGGCGTCGTTGTCGAACGCTTCGGTGGCCATCGTCTGCTGGCTGATCTTGCGGGAGCCCGGCGTCTGCCAGTTGTGCTCGGTCATGAGGTGGGCTGACACCGACTGCAGCATAGTGGAAGACGATCTCTGCAAACGAAAAGGCTACCAAGAACACACAAACAGAGTTGCAACCGACACACTCGACAGTTTGGAACACGACCGACATAAACAACTGTCCTACGCTTCTTCAGCATTAGTGATAAACATCGTTAAAATCTAAATTTGCATGGCGATTGTTAGAGCGCTAATGGGTTTGATGCTGGGCACATAGGAAGTAACAATGAGACCGCGCTTCTTAGCGCTTGCAGAAAAAGACTTTTTTGGACCCTCATACTGGCTGAACAAGTACAGACTTCGGGACTGGGCGTAGACGACGTCTGTCGAGTCCTCCATACGGCTCTAGATTCCCCTTCAAGTGTACAAAAATTGAATTATCACAACAATACATCATATTGCAAGACTGCTTGACCGCAAAGCGCAACTTTGAAGACGCTGACGCGAAGGAAAGCGTGAAGCTCACGCGTTTCCTGTTTGTCCATATGACAACGTGCTCAGTGCACGGTTCCAGTTACTGTAACAGTCCAAAGATTACTCGTGAAGTTTACCGCCGGTCGAACTGATTGTGGGAATTCACTTTTGAGGTTTCATGTTTTGACCCTCTGGGAGCATTGTTTGGGCATTGCTAAAAACGAACCAAACGTGGATTGAAGGTCGATGTCGTCCCGAAACTTGACCGCGCTTGAATATTTCTTGCGAATGGACTTTCGAGGCTGGAAAACGTCGCTATCCGGAGGCACGAAAACGGACATTTCAGCGCCTAAAATATAGTCTCCAGTTATCGCGATAAAAGTCGTCCTCAGAAAACTCGCGGAAAGGGTACCTTGGACTACAAACGAGCAACACTTCTTTGGCAAATGTAAACAGTTGTTTCAAAGCGACATTGAAGGGGAATTAGCAGAAGGCAAAACAAAGAAGCCGTTATAAACAATTTCCTGATAGCTTACAAATGCTCCAAAACGGCAAACATTGGATACGCTACGACAACGCAAAAAAAGTCTGTTTGGGCAAGAGATTTGGCGAAGAAATACAGTGGCATAAGTGATAATCTCTTGTCGTTCGCACGATTCTGAGGTCAATCGGTCCCTCCTATAGCTGCACGCTGCGCAGTCCGCAGCTTCAGTCCACACAAACACAACCAACCGTTCGCTGAACCGTTTTTTACTTTATTCACAAGCGTGAAGTTCTGAATGTAAAATGCGTAGATTAGTGCTGCCTGACCTTCTGAGTGGTCGCTTGTTTTGGGGTCTTCTTCCAAGCGAGGTCGCCTACCCGCAAAGGAAGTTCGGTTAGCCAGAAATATCTTCAAACAGTCGTGTTTACTCAGCAATTACTTTTGATACTTCATTGACAGGTTGGAAGCAAACGGAGGACGCTGGGCGGCAAAGGCGAACCAAAGCTGACGCGCGAATAATAGTCCAATTGTGGACTGTTGTTTGCTCTTAAAATAAGAAGAACGAAGATTGGGTTTGTCGCCGCTTGGGTCCCCGCAGCCTCATTCATAGTTCCGTCTGACCACTCCTTTGTCTTCAGGTTTTGGCACGCAGTTCGGCCACAGGAACTGCCGGAATGCTGACTTCCACTAAATTACTCGCGTTGAGTGTGCTCCGTAAGTTGCCCAATCTGAGGTCGCATTCATAACGATAATTCAGTTACTCACCGCTTTGTCACTGCTGCAGCAAACGAGTCTCCAGGGTGTCCAGATATCAAATTTATTGGATGCCTCTTCCGTTTACGTTCTCAGCGGGTGCCATTTGAAAAGAACATGATGAACGTGGTCTTTGCAGTCAAATCCGAAGCTCGGCTTATCCACACCTGCAAGTAAGTCTGTGATACGGTGTGAAGAGTTAGAAGGGTTTAGACAATTAGGCAATCTTCCGAAATTTATTTTGCTTTCGTCAAAATTGACAGAAGGCCACAATCAATGTGTTTGGCAAACCAGCAAATAAGCAAACTTTGGCATAAATTACACTCACCCCGATCCTCCTCATTTGATCGATTGCAGAGCCTACAGTGAGACCATGCCATGTTTCCGCGACAAAATTCTAGAGTGCGGGAATCAGAAGCAACGCGAACTCCTGCATCAAGTGAGCCGCCTGCTCATGTTCATGTGTTCCCCGTTCAGTCTGCCGCGGCAGAAGAGTCTCGTGCAGCACCAACAGTGCATAGGAAATATCCTCAAAATGCCGGCAACCACGGGATGTACACCTGATCCCTTCTACCAGCAACAGCTGCAAACGTGCAGGTATAGAAGAGTCTCGCTTACTTAGACATTGTCACTCGATGGCTAATATTCAGAACTCACTGTTCGACCAAACCATCAGATTTCATCTGCATCATGAAGACGTGGGTCACAGAACAGAATTTGTGCACCTTGAAGGACATTGATGAGAAGTGTGGCGCCGACGCAGCAAGGTTCTACTCGGACCTGCAAGTTACGGTGTTCGAACCCAAATTTCCGGTTTTGTGCGAGTTGCCCGAAAGTTGTAAGTTTTTTTTAAGATCAACAAAAAATGCAAAATTTAAAAGCACACTTTTTACAATTTTTTTATAATTATTCCTGGTTTCTGGTTTTATAATTTGTTGCTTTTAGGTTTATTGTAACACGAAGCGCGACTCCTAAGTGTGTTTTACGACATTTTCGAATTTTTTCACAAGTTTTTTTTTGCATTTTGAATCTAAAACTATTGAAACGTTTTTCGATTGTATACGACTCTTTATTTAAGTGTATTTTTCAATTAAGCAAGTTTGAAAATGGAAAAATAGAAGGATACGTTCCTTTGAAGAATATAAGAAAAGCTTGTGGAGAATATCACCAAAGTGAACGCTCTATCTACCGATTCTCTATGCATGTTTTATCCGTCAGCGGCGTCCACTGAGACATGTCATCACGCGATGCTTTAGATCAGATCCCAGAACCTCCAACCACGACAAGTCCGCCCTCTCAGAACGTGGACGTGAAGAATGCAACTCGAACCCAGTTCACATTTTCCCGTAGATTGACCGGAGAAAGTCGAACGCAAGCAAAGAATGTTTCGTCGTTGCCGACTGTTTCCTGGAACGGAATGCCTGTGATCACCTCTCAGAGGGTGGTCAATGGTAATGCTTTATTTCCTCCTTCGTCGTATTTTTGGCTGTGAACTTCCGCAAATAGTGTTGAGAGACACACGCATTCTCCATCTGATCGGTTGGCTAAAATGATTGCTGATCATCCAAACTTACGGGGAATCTCTGCCACTCGTGACACTGCAAGCCACGCTGCAGCAGAGCAATTGTACACAATCTTTATCAGGGTCTTGAGGAGCAAAGAGCTTGTACGAGAAGAGGGCAAGTACAGAATTTAGCCTGCGGAAGGAACATAGTCATTATCCTCATCGCTAATCTCGCTCGCACTTATAAACGTATTCTGTTTCAGAGCTCGTTCCACTAAAGGAGAACTTTCCAGCGCAAAAGCTGGCGTTTGCCTCGTTCCTGAGCAATGTGTTCCCGACTAATGTGACCGAACGCTTTATCTCGTACAACTACAGTTCCGTGCTACCGAACTCAACGGTTCGCGCCAAGCCAGCGATCCGGTTGTCGGCTCCTGTCCCCCTTCCCTTGCTCCATGCGGCCCCGGCAACGGCGACCGTTCCACGGCACGGCGTGTCCATCGTCAGATTCGTGCCCAGCCGGGCGAGCACCACCGCTCCTCCCATGCCCTCAATTCGAATCTTCTCTGCAAAACCTCGTCTTGCCCAACAACGCAACTACTTATCTTTGAAGCACCGCTCTCCTGCCTCGTCATCGATTACCGGCGAGGCAGCGTCACGTAGATGGAAGCCTTGGTATTTGGGTGGAGACGACTAGGGTGACGCCGGTTCGAAACGCAAACTCGCACTTTATCAGCATCCGGAATAATTTATTGGACAATCGTTTATCTAATGACTTAATTTATTCGACATTAAATGAAATTAGCAAACAGTGGAATGAGTTTTTCGTGAATTTGTGCACGACAGGACAACAAAAGGAACTGAACGCTCTTTGAGAATGGATCGTTCAAAAAATTGAACAAATGACGTCTTTCAAGCAGTTGGATTTCTACGAAGGTAATTTTGAGTCTCTGTCTGTGTGAGCGGTGGACAGATTCAAGACAAGAAGCAACGAGTTTGCAAATCAGAAACGACTTATTTACATTTGAACTTGATGGAATCCGGTAGATGTGTTACTGTGCCTTGCGTAGCGCTAAATCTCTTGCGACAACAAAGTGATTTGTGCTTTTTAAACGAGTTTGTGGCCATTTAAAACGTACAGTCGTAAATTGCATAAGCCTATAAATCTTCCGCCTTCCGTGTGCGCGTCCGCGGTCTTTATCAATCTGTGATTCCATCCAACAGCACAATCTGGGAAAAGCACTTCCACTTAGCGCTTGTTCCTTGAAATTGCGTCTTTAAAGTGGTCAACTCTGGACAGAAAGCGTTACTCTTTTTTCCTCAGTGCGATCAAGTTTAAGACATGAAACAACCTGAACGTGCCCCAAACGCCCGAGAACATGAAGAACATTGGTCATGGTAACACACGCTGCTCCTGCAGGACGCGGACGCTAATGAGCTCGCCCTGATAACGCCGAACTGGGCTTCTTATCACGAAACTGTGTGAAAAATCCTATCGTCCAGTGGGCAAATTTATTAGAGGCGATTGACGCTCCTGGGTGGTAGTCGCTCCTAACGCTTCGTGATGTCGCTTTCCGTCGTCCTTCTTCTGGCTCTCGTTCCCGGTAGGCCCTACGTTTCGGACACCGACCACGATTCGGTGCCCTTTCTAAATTCAATTTTCAGCTTCTGTAGAACTAGGAACTAGCTCCTGTAGAATCCCTGACATTTTTAGCATACGGACTGTGGTCCACACGGGAATTAGGCTCAATTTTCTGTTTTTACCAATCCGTCTCTGTCTCCTAATGTGGGCAGACGCTTCAGTACTTTATTGCTCGTTAAAAGCCTCGATTCGATCACAATTTTCCTTTTGTCGGTGCTTAAACACTTAACAGCAGATGCGACGGTGTGATAAATCCATTAGGAGAACGGAGATAAGACGCTAATTAGACTACTACACTGAGCTGATAAGGCACCGCTGGTTCTCCAAAGGTGCACTTTCCGGCTCTTGTCAACCCAACCGATTAACGGTGTTCAAATAATGATAATCGATGGATTTCAGCGGCCGTTCTTGGTGGTGCCGGCAAAACCTGCCCTGCGCCTAAACCTACTAGGGTAGGTTGCGATGCCAACACTTACGAATGTTGCGACAGCAACCTCCAGAACAACTTGAACATCAGCGCCGCTTGCGGTTAGTAACTACAGTAAGACAAAATTTCAATGGTCGCTTACAGGACATGGCTCGATTTGGAACTTCCCCGGATGCATCCGTACACAGATCGGCGGCATCTGGCAGAAAGGAACCGCCGGCGTTCTTGAAGTTTGCGAGTAAGCCATTTATCGCCATACAGTCAACACTGATAGTTCCTTGTTTCAGCGCGTACAGCCAGTTCCGCTCCTGCCTCGGCAAAACTCTCCATGACTGCACCAGCGACGGATACTACATCCGCTCTGGACTCCTCGGCGTTTCCAAGGCTCAGAAAGTTCAGGCCCTGTTCACCGAGCTCAACTTCATGTGCGGTGCCGGCATGGACCGTAAGTTGACAGTGCAAATGTTTCACGAAAGAATTGCAATGTTTTCAGTGTACCTGAACAACGACCAGTGCATGTCGAATGTGTTCCAGCGGAACACGACCTGGATTAACCACTGCCGCCAGCAGTTCACCGACAACATCCTCAGCGACCCGGCCAACGCTTGCAAGTAAATTCATTCCTCAAAGTTACCTTGTCAACCAACCCCTTTTTCTAGGTTCCAGAAAGAACTGCAGGGCTGCGTGATGACGCCTTTCGCCGCCTGCGGCTTCGAGGCTGCGTGGTGGATCTGTGAGCTGGAGCGCGTCATCATCAGCTCCTGGCTTCCCCAGTGCTCTGCTCCTTGCACTCGTAAGTCGTTCTCTTTCGTTTCACCTAAAACTAGAACTGTTCAGTCACTCAAAACGTCCGCGGCAACAAGAACTTCGCAGTGAAGAATGCGCACCAGGAACAGTAGCAGAGTCTCAACTCAGACCAATCGGCCGTTCCCGTAAATAAATATCCTTCTGCGTTTTGTATGTGACTAGCTTAACTTATGTTGTCCAAAACGGCATATTATAAAATGTAATCTTCTTAGTTAACAAAATATTGCGGGTTGATTTGTGGGCCACGAGATGAATTTCGCCTTTCTATTTCCGACTATCAATCAGGGACGCAGCATGTCCGCGGCATCGTTTGGACGGGATTGTCATTTACACGTGCAGCGGGTTGTGCGTTTGTCAGCTAGAAATGACATATTCCTCTTTCAGCGGCAAGGTGGTTGTCTGCTCTATATGCAGATGCACCATAATTTGCGGTCACCCACAACCCCTACAGAGAGAGGCACAGTGGTCCTGTTCCACAGCGATAAAACGGAGGGAACACGGCAAAGAGCACAACTCAAGCCGAAGGAACTGTTGCGCATTGCACCAGGAAGACACAAGAGCAGCACCTTTTATTGCTTCCTTGTTGTGCCTGCCGACGGAGGTTCTTTTGTGCAAGCTACATAGATTCTTTCGGGAGCAGCCCAGCTCGAAGACACATCTTTCGGTTCCCGAGCGCAATCGCACTTCGGAGATGATTTGTCTTAAGGGTTCTATTGAGAGTTGATCTCTCCCCACAAGACGTGCTTTCGCGCGCATATCCCCTATAAGTACTTATCCCCGTTTTACATAGGGCGCGAGCCAATTATGGCTGCGCTATTATATCATCAGTCAATAGACGGGCGATATCGGCAGCACCAGACGTTTCATGCCGAAAAATCCAGGGCAATTCAGGAGCTTGATGGACGCCGGCACACGTTCAACCCGCCGCTTGACGGTGTCCCCTTTTGTTTGCACTGTTGAATGTTTGCCGGATTCAAATAGGACAATCGCGAACTCGGTCGGCTCATCGGATATCTTCTGAATATTTCATCGCCTGTGGGCGACGAGAGAGGAGATAAACTGTACCGAACGGACATGAGACAATGCGCAAGCCATCGCCCTTCTCGCCATCTAGACGTCCGAGCACTTTTGAACTCACTTTCGCCTGAATTCTGTGCGAATGTGGGAAGCCTCAGGTAGAACCTCTTAGGTTCTTTTCTTTCTCCAATCAATGCGTAGTCTCTGCTTATGAATTTTTTATGCTATTTGGCCGAAGATTCCCATGAGTTCTCTGCGTCTCGCCACATGATTTGTAACAACAATGCGCGGACGTGCAGCGGATTTTGTAGCTGCTATCACTCCAAGCCGAACACGGCTGCTCACGCACCCTAAAAGCGCTTTTTCCTTGCTTGCTCCTTCTGCTTCGACCGCTTGGCTCATACGTCGCAAAGTTCTCACGTGGAGAGAGTCGTCTCATTCTGTAGGTATTCGGGTGAGCGCTTGAAGCCAATCGTCCCAGTGGGCGGCGTTTTCGGCCCAATCCTTGCTTGAGCACTCACCGAGCGGAAGTGCTACCCAGTTTTCGTTTAAATTACTCATAGCTTGGAGGCGGCGATTATGTTGGCAATCTGCGGCGGCAACCGTCTGACGGTGCTTTCAGACTCGACGACCCTCTATACTCTCAATCTATCCCCAAATCCTTTTGCGGTCCTCTTGCAGATACAGACATCGGAAGGACTTTTCTTCGGGTGGTCAGCCGCCCCCATCTTTAACTCTTTTCTCACGTGCTTAGGAACCCTTATTATGACGAGAACTTCTGCGGAATCCGGGAAACCTGCTATTGATTTTGCCCCAATTTTCCCATCGTGTCACACTGAAATATATCTGTGAAGTAACGAGCGTTTCGATTTTCCCAATGGAAGGCTTTGTTGGTCTAATGGAAAAATAATTATTACAGCGGGGAGTTCTAGTTATGCGTGCTTGTGACAGTCGAAGGTGGAGGTCCATTTGCGCTTCTTTCGTTAATATTCCGCCGGTGAATCAGCCAGTTGTTCATTGCTTAAACATTTCCCATTGTGTTAAGAGGTCGCCTCCTGAGCAGACGGGATTGCTGTCTGCGGGAGTCGTCGATCGCCATGGTTCTCTCCGATATCGTCCTGAAATGCCGCAACAACCGGAAAATGCTTCTGCTCATAGTCTACATTGCTCTCTTCTTAGACAACATGCTTCTCACTACAGTAGGTCAGTTGAAGATGCCATTGCGCGATTCCAAAGTCTCGACCTTCAGTGCCAATCATTCCGGAGTACCTTCTACGCCTTTCCCATCCGAACTCGACCGACATCCTTTTGTACAACAAGGTCATGGATAAAGGCCCCGAAGAGACGCCCTTGCGGGAGAAACGCCAGGTTGTGTGGGACGACAATGTCTGGGACGTGCCGATGGATGCAACAGATTCCAAAATTGACTGGATCGACAACCCGCTGCTCTCTTCCAAGTACAAGCAGTCGCCGGTCCAGAATACGACTCCTCGGCCTCGAATGAGACCGTCGAAGCCGCCGAAGCAGCCAACCGAACAGACCCAAACTGTGGCCAGAGAAAGGCAGCTGAGTGCGGAAGAAGCTGAAATGAGACACAAGACGCTGGCGGAAGAAAACGTGCAAGTAGGGTTGATGTTCGGCTCCAAGGCGCTGATTCAGCTGATCACGAATCCGATGATTGGTCCTCTAACAAACAAGTTAGTCTGAAAAGAAACTTTCTAGTTGAGTCGCACATAATTCAGAATCGGATACACGCTTCCGATGTTCGCCGGCTTCTGCATCATGTTCCTTTCGACCGTAATGTTCGCCTTCGGAAGTTCTTTTGGGACGCTATGGCTTGCGCGCGCACTTCAAGGAATAGGCTCAGCCTGCACAAGTACTTCTGGTGAGTGTCTACTTTCGCAGAAACGGAGTTCAGAGTACTTTGAAAGGAGTCAATAAAAGATGAATAGATAATCTACCTTTTAAAACACTTAGTGCGCCACACTGAGTGGGGGACTGCATATTTATGCAAACTCTGTTTCAGGAATGGGAATGCTTGCTCAAGCTTACCCCGACGACATGGAACGAGGAAGCGCGATGGGAATCGCTCTTGGCGGACTCGCGCTCGGTGTTCTGGTCGGACCTCCGTACGGAGGCGTACTGTATCAATGGTCCGGAAAGGAGCTGCCGTTCATTCTCTTGGCCCTGCTAGCCCTCTTCGACGGAAGTGAGTCTGAACTACCTTTCAACTGGGCTACTTTCATAACCTTTCCTCTTTAAAGGCATGCAGTTCATGGTGCTCCAGCCAAAGATTGACCGCGGAGAGCCGGAAGGAACCACAATCAAGAACTTGATCAAGGACCCATACATTATCATTTGTGCAGGTAAATGCGTAACCGCTTTCTCTGAATCTCCCCTTTCGCCTGCATGCACACCATACCTAAAACACTAAACTCTCAGGAGCCATTACCATCGGAAACCTGGGCATCGCCATGCTTGAACCTTCGCTACCGCTCTGGATGATGGAAACTTGGCAAGCGAGTTCTCTGGAAAGAGGCGCGGCTTTCCTGCCGGCCAGCATATCTTATCTTGTCGGAACAAACATTTTCGGACCCTTGGCTCATAAAATGGGAAGGTAATAGTCGCCTTGCCTCATCACTCCTTTTCTGAATGATTAATATTTTTAGATGGTTGAGTGCCTTTATTGGACTGGTAATAATTGGATTTTGCTTGCTTGTGGTATGACTCCCACGGTCCGGTGGCGAAAATAAGCGTTCTTTTCAGGTGCCAAGCGCTCGAAGTGTCGGAGGTCTGATTGCGCCGCATCTGTTCATGGGATTTTCCATTGGTACTATTTGATTGTTTTCGGTATTCGGAATCCACATTACAGGTATGATCGACGCTTCCATGTTTCCCTTGATGGGATATCTGGTGGACATTCGCCACGTGGGCGTCTACGGCAGTATCTACGCCATTGCTGATGCCGCCTTCTGCTTCGCGTTCGCCCTAGGCCCGTTCTTCAGCGGGCCTCTTGTTCGGTCTGTTGGATTCCCAACGTAAGAGTGTTTCCACTGTGATGTCTCAATGGTTTTCTTCTAGAATGATGTACCTTATTGCGTTCATCAACTTCATCTACGCTCCCCTAATGTTCCTCCTTCGAAACCCACCCCCAATCGACCGCGAAAAGACTGTACGAATAGCTTTTTTAAAGCCGAAATGTTCAGTGTTCTGATTTCAGGCGCTCTTCGAATCAAACGGAACCACTGGAGGCGATCATTACGAGAAAATTGAGCGCGGCACTGATAACGGAGAAGAGATTCGCCGCATGGAAGGATACCAGTATGATTACTGAGTTAGAAGAAAGAGTGGAGATGCTAGATTCTAAGCAGAGAATAAGGTTTTGTCGTAGATAAAATGTGTCGTGTATTTGCGTGTATGAGATTAAAGTTCAGATGCAGAATTTCTTGTGTCTTTGCTGAATTATTCGTCCGAAATGCTCTGTAAACGAGTCAAAAGTTCTGCAAACCTGTCACTGTTTCTTGAGAACTACTCTTCGCAAAGTTCTGAAGTCAGCTTTCAAGCGAACAGTGTCTTCGATCCGCCCTGGCGTTCCTTGTTCACTTTAGAATGTCTGAAAGCGAATTTCGAAAGCAGGTCTGCGAGTGTCTGCCCGGCTTCGTCTCCCTTGCAAAGCGGACCAATTTATGCGTGCTGCTGCTATATGGAGTCTGCTCGGGCATTCTAAAAGTCATTCGAATCTGCATAATCTGTGTGGGAAATGGCTCCGCATCAAGTGGTTCAAACTTAAAAGAGGCGACAATCATCTCGCCCCAACCGACGACTCAATGGCGTAATTTGTCTCTCAAGAAATGATATCATCCTATCTCGCGGCGTCTCTGTTTCGCGCTTCCGGTCTGGAACAAAAATTGTGCCTGTTTCGCACGCATCAATTAATCCAAGTTAGCGTCATTGGTTGCATGACTCCAAGAGGAAGAAGAGGCGCTCGGTCGCTCCGGAATTTCGAGAATCGCACTGCAATCGGAGATAAAAAAACAGCGCCTGAGCGGAAGTTCAGCCACATTTCAAAGGCCACAATTGGCCTGCATTGGCTCTAAAATTAACCCTACAAGGTGGGTCTTGCCAAAATGCAAAATACAACTGATCTTTCTTAAATCTTTAAGCACGATAGTCTCCTGTGTTTATATGTGCTTAAAGGACAGTTGTATGAGTTGCGTTCGGTGAACGTGAGTTACGCAACGAGGACTACTTCAGCGTTTGTTTAGGGAGCAATGTTTATGTTTGGGAAAAACTAATCTCAAAAGCGCAAAAAGTGATCTGTTGGTGTATGCCTTGTGACCGGCTTTGAAGAAAGCAGGCGAGCACCACCGGCTCAGTGTGAAACTCAGCCTGGAGGAACTTGAAGATTTTGGCAATGTGGAGAGAGTCTACTCCTGTTTCGTTGAGCAGCGGCTGAAACGAGTTTGAGGAAGAAATGATGGAGTGTGGGAACTTATGAATGAAAGAAAGTGACAAAGACGATAAGCGATAACATGTCGTCATAAACACTTTTGAAAAGATTCCTGATTGCGTCAAGCTCTGGCTTCAGGCTCACATTCACATTTACACTTATGGATGGGTGCCATAGTTGCATCATGCTCTAACAAGGAAAGCACACAAACTGTCACTCACCAATTGAGCTGAAATTTGGCACAGTTGTAGGCTTCTGTGAGTATAGCGGATTCCCAAAGTTTTATCGGCAAACGTGAAGTTTGTGGCCCAAACGAGCTGTCCGATAGTTGCAAAACTGCATACAAACTGACCTCTCCCATACAAATCGCGCGTCGCATGGGTTTTTGTATGCAAAGCGACACCTATCGGACAGCTCGTTTGGGCCACAAACTTCACGTTTGCCGATGAAACTTTGGGAATCCGCTATACTCACAGAAGCCTACAACTGTGCCAAATTTCAGCTCAATTGGTGAGTGACAGTTTGTGTGCTTTCCTTGTCAGCTTAATTGTCAGTTCCAGAAATCATGTTAAGGTGGTTAGGGAGTGGTCGGTGGGAAGATTGACGGAGATTTGGAATTTTTGTCAGTGATTTTGTCAGTCAATTTTCAGATTCAATTAGTTATTTTTGGTATCCTTTGTATCCTTCTCAGTAAGCTTATTATAGAGGGCTGGATAAGCTTTGTCATTCTCTGACGTTCAAAAGGAGATGTTTTTGGGAAGACGCTACAGGAGTAATTGGCTAAAGGAAAGCTGGGATTTGACGGATCTGGCAGCAATTTTGGCTAGATTCGTTATTTTTTGAAGCATTAAATCGCCATCTATTCGCCGAAAGTTTACGATTACCGGAAAGGTAAGCTTCGTCATTTTTGAGACTTCAGAGAGGGTGTTTTGGATGTGTGGTTAGGGAGTGGTCGGCTAAGACAATAGTGGGCATTTGAAATTTTCGCGTTCAGCACGAAAGAACAATTTAGGTTAAGTTCGTTATTTTTGGAGTTGCTCGGCATCTTTTGCCGGAAGTTTATGATTTAACGGCGAATGAGCTTCGCCATTTCTTGTCACTGTAGAGAGGGTGTCTTGTAAAGGCGGCTGGGAGAGGTGAGCAGATTTGGAAACTTTGACATTATGTTGAAACGCCAATTTTGAGATTCAATTCGTTATTTTTGAAGTGGTAATTCGTGCTCTGTCCATCTTTTCCAGAAAGTTTACGACAGGGGGATGTCAATTTTTGGCGTTTAGAAAGCGGCTCTCGGAGAGATGGTCGAGGAGAAACGGAATCGGGGTCTAAGATTTTTTGCAAATAGCCATCTACCACACTTTGAGTTTCTGGTTAGGATTTTACAGAAATTCGAAAGTTCCGCCATATTGTGAGCATTTTAAATTTTTGGTAGTCAAGTCGAAGCGCCAATTTACAAATTTAATTCGTTATTTTTTGAAGCTGGCTTTGTCATGTACCGTCAACCTTCAGAGAAAGTCTATGACAGGGGGATGGATAAGCTTCGCCAATTTTTGTCATACAAAAGATGTGTTTTGAAATTGCGGTTAGATAGTGCTCGGGTAGAAGAATAGCGGAGATTTCGATTTTTTTGTATTGCACAGGAAAGGACAATTTATCTTTGAGTTATTATTTTTGGAGCCGCGGAAGCGGAGCCATTTAACCAAGGTGCAAGATATTTGGAATAAGCGGAATACCGTAGGTCCTTTACCGGGTGTTTGTGGTTGGCAGATGGATCTATCAATTTAAGAGATCTTTTTGGAAAGGCGTCTGTCGGCATGTCAGCAAGAAGGATAAGTTTAGCGTAGTTTTCATATTCGCTAGTTTAGGTTCCATTTATCATTTTTAAAGGTACTTTAGTTATTTAAAACAAACGGGCCTTTTTTGTGTTTTTTCCAAGAAGCCTAAAGAGAGGCTGAAAAGGCTATGTTGGGTTAAGATTCGGGTTTTCTTGATCCAATGTGCAAGCTTTAACTTTAATGTGGTTAAATTCGTTATTTTTCGAGATGCCAGGATTTCACTCGGTGTTCTGGATTTTTGCATCCTTCGGTGGTTCCCAATTTTACGGCTTTGGGATGCAGAGCTGAGAAAGTATCAAATTTCTGCATTTTGAATTTTCCTTGCCTTGAATTATTGATAGATGTGCATTGAGAGGTTAGTTAGGGAGTGGTCAGTAGGACGATTAACGGAGATTTGGAATTTTTGTCCAGGAAACCTGGTGCCAATTTTCAAGCTTAATCTGTTATTTTTGGTACCGTCCATTCTTCACAGAAAGTTTATGGTTGGCGGAGGCTTCGTCAATTTTTGTCATACAGAATAAGATACTTTGGGAAGACGGTTTAGGAGTGATTAACTAAAGGAGAGCGGGGATTTGACTTACATTTTTGGATTTGGCAACAATTTCGGTTTTATTCGTTATTTTTGAAGCTTGCTTTTGAACCTCTCCGGAAGTTTATGGTTGCCAGATGTATGGGCTTTTGTATTTTTTGAAATTTCGACAAATGTGTTTTGGAAAGGCGGTTAGAGGAAGTGGTCGGAAGGGAAAATAGCGGAGTTTTCGCAATTAAGTCGAAGCAACAATTTTCAGATTTCCATTTCCGGTCCTTTTCATGCGCCAGCTCCATTTTTAGGTCTATTTTAAATTGTGGTTGGATACTGTGAGTTGTGATGTGAGGACGAACGAGAAGTGGACCTTCAAAACTGTAACTGTGGATCGGGTGCTCTCGTAATTTAAATTTGAATTTTTTGAAAGGGTTTAAGAATTCTTCGGAAATTTGCTAGTAAACATAAGATCAACAGCAGCTTTTTTGTCGTTGCATCTACTACATCTGCTGAAAAACTTTAGGTTAAATGGTCCTAAAGGAGTAATTATCAAAGTGTTCTTATGTCATTTCACGGAGAAGTTTCGGGGAGGCGGTTAGGTAATGAGCAGTATGAAACGGGCGGAGACTTCAAATTTTTGTAGCTGTTCATGTGTGCCAATTTCAAATTTAAAAAAAAGATTTTTTGTTGTGTCGAACTGACCTCGATGTCACCTTCTTGTCGGCTTTGTCATGAATTGGAGACTGGTTAGAATTCTAGTCTAAGGTTATTCAAACACAACCCATAGGGACCCATTCAGATTAAACTATTTTTTGAAGGTCTTAAAGATCTAATTTAATTTTTGCTTCCCAAATCAATTCTCGTTTTAATCTAAACGTCAATCTTAACCTCAATTCCAGAAATTTTTGGTCGGGCTTCCTCCCCAGCTTTGCAACCTCTGCAGATGCGTTAACACCTTGTCCTTATCCCTTCCTGTATTCTTGCTATAATAACAACTTCTTTATTTTTGGTTGCCTGGGAAAAGATCGAATGAATATTAGCTTCAATCTCAATCTCAATTCTTTTTTTTTTGATCGTCTTTGATTTGATCGGAAATTTTTGATTGTCGATTTTCATAGCTAACCTGTGTTGAGGCAGGTACTAAATCTAGAAGCTCTAATCCCAATTTTTGGTACCAATTTGAAATTTCAGTTTTTTTTATTTTTAAAAATTAAAATGCGGAGATTTTAAATTTTTGTACTCTGCGTCACTTTCAATTTTTTAAAAAGATTTTTTGCAGTATCGACGTTGGCTCGATGCCACCTTCTTGTCGGCTTTGTCATGAATCGGAGACTAGTTAGAATTCTAGTCTATGAATTCAGATTTCACTTTTTTCAAGTTCTTAAAAATCTAATTTAATTTTTGCTGTTCAAATGACTTTTCGTTTTAATCTAAACTTCAATCTTAACATCTTCAATCAAAGAAAAATCTTAAATCAAATGCATTAAAACCCCAGATGCTGGTGAACAAGAACCCCCTCCCCGACCACCAAAGTTGTTTACAACCCCATTGACAAGAGGAAGCAACTGTTTCCCCCATGTCTCCATCAAACTCTTGAAACATTGAGGCATAGCGACAAATTGCTTCGAGCCAATAAATCTTATTTTCTGAGGGCACGATTGTTTTATTTCATGATTGATTCCGTGGCTTCATCTCAGTCTTCAAACCCCAATCCTCGTCTGAACCCTGCAAGTCGATTTCCCGTCCAACCTGTCCTTCTGGACCAGAAGCTGATGAGAGCCGAGTTTTACCACTTTTAAATAGTAATTTTCGGTTTTCACGAAATCATCGCATTCCAGGCCTTCTAGAATTTTCTCCAGGTCTTCATCCGTGCAGTCTGTAGACCCGTAAAGGAGGAGTTTTGAACTTCCTTCTGCTTGCCTGCACCTGTCCAGGACTGCCTGGATGAGATCCTTTGTGATGGTCAGGGTAGAGCGGTACAGCTTCAGTTCCTGGAGTCTTCCTGATCTGATAGCCTCAGGTAGCGCTTGGGTGAAGTCGTTCGGCCAACTTCCCTGCAGGACCAATTCCCTTAAATAGTGCTTCTTGAGCTTTTGGCGTAAGAACGTCTGGGTCGACTGATTCGGGCATTTCGAGAAGCTTAGGCACCTTAGCTGGGGGAGAGGAGCCAAGTTCTGCATGAGGGACGTGTACAGAGAGTTACAGCAAGCGTGGTCAAAGGCCAAAGTCGTAGGATTCCCGCAGAAGTGCGCGGCCACGAAAGGCAGAAGCTTCTTGATGATCGTCTCTCGCGGGATGTGGAACTGACTCTCCCCGAAAATCGTCTTTTGGAGCGTCACGGATGAGATCCTAACGTACTTCTGGTTCAGCTTCAGAAGCTGATCCAAGGTCAGCGAGGTCGGCGTTCCCTTTGAAGACCAGACGGAGATCTGACAGAGGTGGTCTTTAGTGTCCAAGGCAGCTTGGGCGGAAATCTCGATGTGGACTATGGAGAGCTTGGACATGAACGTGTTCATGGCATCGCCCCAGCATCCAGTTAGGAGAGACCTCTTACAGTGTCGGTTCACATCTGGAAGTAAGCCGAGGATGGATTCGGCGAAGATGAGTGGGACTGAGTTCATGGGAAGGGTGTTGGGGAATGGGGGTTTGTGGGAACTTAAATAGGGATTTGGGGCATCGCTTTGGCTGTTTTGGGCCTTAGCATTGTGATTCGCTTTGGAGTCCATTCCTCCCTCTCCCTCTCCCACCCCAAACCCATCCTCAGGACCCACCTCGAAGTCAATTCCCATCAGCCGCCTGCAAATCCCGATTTCCGACGTTCGCCCTTCTGCAATTTTGCGATATTTAAGCTTGTCTGCCGCCGCATCAAATTGGTTCGCCCAGACTAATTGTGTTGAAAAAATGGTTTTTTGCCTTCCGGGACACAAAAAATCGGGGCCTTTTCGTGGCGGGAGGTCGTCCTGGGTACAATTAGGACATGGAATTTATTGTTTTATGCGGTTAATCGACGT
>KN166137.1:14190-26058 GCA_000757745.1 Steinernema scapterisci
ACGGCCTTTGTGCCCTGTTTAAATAGAAAGGGCCTTCCTCCCTTTTTTGGCCCTCCTTATTTTGATTGGGCCCTAATACGCTAATAGAGCCGAACTTTCCTTAGATGCACCTACTTTCGTGCCAAATTTTAGCCAAATCGGAGGAGATCACATTGGGCACTTCCCTTGTGTGAGCCGTTTTTTGGGTAAACATGGACTGCGGCTATCCTAAATGCACAAAATTAGTGTAGAAGCACATCTTTTCAAAACGCTACGTTTAGCAAATCAGTAATAGAGGTTTTGTTAACCAAAAACCAAAAAGCAATAACCAAAATTTGTTGGGGCTTATGTAGTCCCTAGGTACAACCCACCTCGATTTCTGTCCCTAGCACCTTTTAAGGTCACCACGCGCTCAAATTTTTGACGTCTATCATTTTTGTAACTCAACCCCATTGCCCTTTTGTGTAACTAATCAGAAACTCAGAGAAACATACGGTAGTTTTATTGTCCTGACAAATACAGACTGGAAAACAAATATGTGGTTTCAAGTAAATTTACAAATATAAAGATTTACTAAACCCCATTTCTTCTATTTGACTGCAAGAGCAGTTGATCTTGGCGCGACCGAAATGGTTCCTTAAACAAGCAATTAAAGTTCTAAGCAATTTAAGTTTTTTGACTTACTTGCGGCGCCAGTCGTTGTTTGCGAGAATTTTTGCGCAAAAGAGTGGAAGCCCAAAAACTTCAAAAAGCGGTAGACATTTTTCTTGACCGACTTGTTCATGATTATGTAGACGAAACCGGCCGCTGAGTGCTGGACACCCCAGAGAAACTCGCCGACTGTGCCCGTGATGGGAGAGTTGCCCATGGGCATGTAGGAGATGACCAAGTAGGTTATGTTGCCGGCCGCACAGGCTGAGGCTATAAGGCAGGCTTGGATTGAAAGCTGCAAATTTGAACGTTTTAAGGGTCCATATTCTAGGAACCGACCCTTTTCTGGACATCCGATACACTGTCTGAAGCTACCGACAGTTTCTTCTTAAGAAGGATGAGCATCAGAATGTAGCAGCAGATCATGAGACCCAGCTTTATCATGTTGTTGTAGATGTGGTAGTAGTTTGTCTAAACATCAAAGCGTCTAAAGAGTGAATTTTAGGATAATTACTTACCGGGTCCGGCAGAAGCCAAAAGAAGTACCAGACTCCAGCCGGAGCATTGTAAAAGTAGTACGGGTGTGGTGCAAACGCACATAGCAATGCGCCATAGATGAATACCCCGAGTGCCCACAGCCAGCAGCGCTTACCGTCAAAAAGGAACTTGCAGAGGTCTTGGCTGAGGAACTCAAAAAGTCGGTTAAACGCCAAGATAAGGTTAGCGATACAGTAGGCGTACCAAAAGACTTAAATTTGCGGTCTTGAATTTACGTTTAGGGGACTTTAAAGAGCACTTACACATAACGAACTGTCCATATCCGATTATCCAGGATCCGCTGTTACAGTGTTGAATGTCGAAGAGTGTGAAGATTCCAGCCATCAACATGCAGTTGACCAAGTTCGTAATGTCGCAGAAGCAGACTATGGTCATGAGCTTGTAGCAGGACAACATTATGTGCTGCCTTTCCCTAAACTTACTCTTG
The DNA here is from genome assembly GCA_000757745.1 of Steinernema scapterisci. NCBI lineage: Eukaryota > Metazoa > Nematoda > Chromadorea > Rhabditida > Steinernematidae > Steinernema > Steinernema scapterisci. Next base: position 15,806 of record KN166137.1, read on the forward strand.
TCTTTGTCTTTCTCTTTTGAACTTACAGGCATGTGTACATCAAGAAGAACTGAGGAACGATGGCCACAGTGAAGAAACAGATATAGAAAATGCCAACATAAATGTGTTGATTGGGAAGGAACTGGATGTTTGCGTCGTCCGAGATCTGATTCCCGTCGCAGTGGGGCTCATTGACTTTATCCATCTCAAGACGATGCCGCAGCATCTTCAGAACGCTTTCCAGGTCGAAATCCATTTGGTCGTTTTCCGCTTTTGCCCGAATCTGACAGGAAACCAGTTTATATACGTTTGCAAAGTACCACAATCACTGAGGGCGTTTTGTACCCTTAGCGCGCCAGATCCCGCCCAACTTCTGTGATCTCTTAGAAACCAGACGATCATGTACAAAACGCAACTGTTTTCTATAGAATTGTGGTTTTGGCGCCGCTTTTTGACAAGAAAACAACCGGTTTTCCGCACCTGGAGATACCTGATTTGTACAGACTACCTTTTATATAGACTTTGTGGTGGGCTGAGTTTGAACACTGCTACAGAGCAGCAACACGGGAAAGTATTAAGCAGATCATATACATCAGTTCTAATAGGAACTCTACAGCGTATGTCGAAGCCCAAGTTCTTAAGTGAAGTCAAATTTGGGAACAGCGAAATATAACTAACTGTGTAATGGCATGGTTGGGTCAACTAGACCAAGACACACCTCCCGCTGTAGGAAGCTTATAATTTCAAGAAACACAAAGTTTATAAATTGTTGAACTTAAGAACGCCTGCAGGTATGATTAAGTATTAAATTACGCTTCTCGCACCTAAGCAGAACTAATCGCTTTTCCAACTACTTCCAAGGTTCTTTAAAGATTGAACTGTGAAAAGTGCTTTCAAGGTAAAGTCATTGAAGATAACTTCAAATTACTTTAACAAAACATGCGAAAGTCTGAATAGCCACAGTTTTTGGACAAAGCTCTCAATTTTAGATTTTAATTTAATTGCAGTTTTTAGTCCACAACGCACAATGTTCAAAACATAGCATCGTTTTTTGGTTGCCCGAGAACCGGATTTCCGTTGCATAACACAAAACATCGGATGGAAAACAGCATAACAAGTGATAAAAAAATAAGTATTGTTGCTCAGAATTTGACCACTGTTTTTGAATAGGCTAGTTTGTACTGCTTTTGGTCATTAGAGCAATCAGAAAGCAACAGCAAGCAATATACCATTCTCCGGTAGAATCCGAGCCCCCGGAGCGATCCGAACCCCAGACAATACGAGCTCCGGAACAATCAAGACCTCAGAAGAATAAAACACCCGGAAAAAAAGAGCAAAAATAATTTAGAGCAATTGAAGAAGATGGAGGCTAAGTAGACGAGCTGGAAGTTCTGGAAGAGGAGTAAAGTCACCCGTCAAATGCTCTGGAGCGAGCGAATCAAGGGGCAGAAATTGGATAGGAAGGCAGAAATTGGATAGGAAGGTTCAGATTGTTGGATTGTTCCAGGATCTCGATTGTTCAGGGGTTCGGATTGTCCCGATCAAGGCGTTCTGATTCTACCGGAGAACCGTTATTTGTCGGTGGAAACATTCATCAAAGGCATCACTGAATGGAGCCGAAAAATGCCAACATAAAGACCGGATCAAGAAAAAGGCGGTTTTGAAGTGATCTGCCCATGGTTATAGACAAAGCCAGCCGCCAAGTGCTGAACACAACATAAAGGTTTTCTTAAGTTTTCCGTTATCGGACCGTTACCCACAAGTAAGGAGGAGCTGAGGCTATTGGACAGCCCCCCCCCTCCAAGTTGCTTCTGATGAAGGAGTTTCCCACGTCACAAAATTCCATATTAAAATGTTTTAAAAGCAACAGAAAAAATGCGAATTTAACAAACAGATATAGAGCCACACAATCACAAAGCAATAGCCAACTTTGAATATTAGCTCACTGGTCAAAGTATGTCGAGTTTGTGCGGAGAAAAGCAAAAATGATTTCCAGAAAACACCAGAACAAACATGTAGGGACAAATATTTTTGCTTCTTAAACAACGTGTTTTTCTTAAATAATTTAGTGGCTAAAATTTGAGCTAACATTTTAATATAAAAAATTAAATCCGGATGGGTATCTCAAAAAAGTAAATTGAAGCAATGTTCGTTCATGATATGTCCAATTCACAGAAATCAGAAACTTTTTTTGATAAGAACATTATAGCTCGTGGTACATAAAATGTATCTACACTAAAAACCATGTTTAAAGTCAATAAAACAGTTTGGCGTACGCACAATTGACACTCGGGCTTGTTTTTGTGCTAATTGAAATTCTTTAATGTCTTCAAAAGCCTCAAACGTAATTTTCAATAGGTATAGTTAAGAAGCCTTTGACGTAAGCCAAGCCAGTTTAAGCAAGACTTTCGTTTCACCCAATTTCACCTTAGCTTATATGTAAATAAAATCCAATCCACACTTGCGTTGACGAAAGAAATTAATTTTTGCGTGTTACGGATTTACACTCATGACAATACACATTGTTAAAATAGCCGCTTCGACTTGACCCAAATTCCTAAGTTTTGGCGTGACATTGAAGGTGCGCGAAGCTATATATTGTTGAATTGGCTTTATATTGTGTAATAACTTGTTATGCTCATTTGTTATGCTCCGGAACAATTTGTATACAAGCATTCATCGAACTTGTTTTTTGGACCTTTAAGAGATAAACAACCGTCGATAATTGCTGATGACCCGGAAAAAGACTGCTTCAATTCTGCAAGATAGGGTATTGTGAAAGGCAAATCCAAGAACGGAGACTCTTGTAAACGGACATTTGTGTAAAACACCTTTTTTAAAAGGGAAAACCTCTTCAGCATAAAAAAACGACCTGAAAGAGGGCAGAGCAAGAACGCCTGATCAAAAGTGTTGCCCGCTAGCGGATCACAGATGAAGACATTAGTCGCTCAGAAACAGTCATTCTAAGCCAATACTCCGTTTGCAAGCCTACAACAATGTTTTATACAGTTTTGACCGAGCACGGTCCGGGAAGACAAAAACAGGAAGGTTAAAAGTGGCCCGCAAAAATGGCAATTTTGACCTGGCATTCGGGTCACGGTCTTGTCCGGCAAATCTTCACCTTGTCTTAATCAGTTCTACTTAATCGGAGAACGTGAGATCCACGGTACCAGCCCACCAAACCTGTCCACAACCAACGACGGCGTCTTTGACGAAGACGTGGCAGTGTGATAGCCTCGATGTTCTTCAACTCTAAAGACTTAACTCTTAACTACCTAACAAGAGACCATTCCTGTCCAACACGGCTTAGAATGCGTTTTCAATAGCTCACACATAGCAAACCTCAAAAATACAATGTTAAGCAATAATTTCGAGTTGTTTAGCGCGAAACGGAAAATGACGCTCGAGGAACGACTGTTCCAATTTCTAAAATACAGCTTTAGGTCAAAATACGCATTTAAAAACTAACTTGATGGTCCAATAGATTGGAAATGCTGCACTTTGTGAGCAATGGATTTGCACCCAAGGTAAAGCAAAAATCGGAAAAAGTTCTTTTTGACAGATTTGTTCATGGTTAAATAGACGAAGCCGGCCGCTGAGTGCTGGACACCCCATAAGAATTCCCCCAAGTTGCCCGTGATGGGGGAGTTTCCCATGGGCATGTAGGAGATGACCAAGTAGGTTATGTTGCCACCCGCACAAGCTAATGCTATTAGACAGGCTTGAATTGAGAGCTAAAATACGAAGCTATTAAGGTACCGACAACTTGAGAAGCTACTCGTTTCTGAAGATCTGATATGCTGTTCGAAGCGTGCGCCAGATGCTTTTTGAGAAGTATGAGCATGAGGACATAGCAACAAATCATGAGACCGAGCTTGATCATGTTGTTGTAGATGTGGTAGTAGTTGGTCTGGAAGGCATACAGTTCCTTAAAACGGGCATTTTAAGATGTGAACTTACAGGGTCAGGAAGAAGCCAGAAGAAGTACCAAACCCCTCCCATAGCGTCATAGAAGTAAAACGGTTTAGGAGCGAAAATACACAGAGATCCAGCATAAGCACAGACTACAGCAGTCCAAAGCCAGCACCGTTTTCCTTCAAACAGGAACTTGCAAGCATTTTGGCTAAGAAATTCGAATAGTCGGTTGAATGCCAAGATCAGGTTCGCAATACAGTAGGCGTACCAAAAGTCTAAATTAGGGTTTGAAGCTTCTCACGGGGAGTTCAGTAAACTTACACATGACAAACTGTCCATATATAATCATCCAGTATCCGCTGTTACAATGCTGAATGTTGAACAGGGTGAAGATCCCAGCCATCAACATGCAGTTGAAGAGGTTTGTCACGTCACAGACGCAGACAATGGTCATCAGCTTGTAGCAGGACAGGGCTAAGTGCTGCTTTTCCCTAAACTTACTCTTGTCTTTAGAAACTGACTTACGAACTTACAGGCATGTGTACATCAAGAAGAATTGAGGAACGATGGCTACCGTGAAGAAACAGATATAGAAGATGCCGACGTATTTGTGCTGATTAGGTAAGAACTTGATTTCGGCGTCGTCGGCAATAAGTGTGCCGTTGCAGTGAGGAAGTTCCAACATCATTTCTCTGGGTTTAGTTTGAAGATCACAACGTCTTCTGTGAACTCGTTCTGAAAAAAGCCTTCTTTCCTAGGTTATAAGCTTGCTCGAACAATAAGTTCTGTGAAGCAAAACTGAAGGTGTACGAGAAATTCGCCGTTTTTTCACACAAACATGGTTAAAACAAAACCACATCCGGTCAAACAGAAGAATTTCTGTACGCTCAGATCATATTTGTTTATGGCAAAAATGTAGAATAGTATAAAATAACAAAATAGTCTGGTGGTTTTCTATTAAAATGTTTCACGTAATTCGGTTTTGTTTAGTTTGAACTGGACTTCTTAGTAGGCACAGACAGCATTAGGCATTGAGGCAACATCTCAAAAACGTTAAAATAGACGCGAAAAGGCACTTATAACTTCTAAGAAGTTGTTAGCTTATGTGAGAAATGATTGTCCTTGGCAAGGAGTTTGGCGTTTGGTAAATAACAAAAGAACGTGTGATGAGAATCCACGTGTTTTGCTGGTAAAGTCGAAGATTTGTATGAAAACGCTAAAAGCATACCATTGAGATCGAGACAAATCGGGAATGGGACATAATGGTGAGGGCTAAAACATAACGCATTGTGTTTGTCGAATTCAGCGGACTTGAAAGGTTGAGTTTTCCGCCCTTTAGGTCTTTGCCCTCAAGTTTCGAGTTTTCAGTAACATGTAAAGACCCTAAATGAGCCGCCCTTAATAAGTCCCTAAATCATTAATTTTCAAAATGAATGTCTGAAATAGGCGTTGGCGTCTAATTATTGAGTGACTGAAGGATCAAAAGTGCCAAAATCTAACAAACAATGCTGAATATCGGGAAACACCTAACTCATTCCCAAAATTGTTTTGACTTTGAATTTTCCCAAGAATTGTTTTGGCGTATCCGTGTCTTCAAAACAGATCCCTTCTCCGTATTTAACAAGAAACATTCCAATCAACTTTTCCCGTTTTAGAACTTAGATTCGTGTTTACACCATTCGTAGATATTTGAGCACTGGGATCGAGTACATTTACAGAGCTATTTTTGTACGCTACCGACTTGTAACTAACTTCAAGGTCAAGTTCTTGCACTAATTTCGGGAAATGGTGACGTTTAATTTACGGAAAATCTCAAGACTCGGTTGGGTCTGATGGCTTGAAAATTACAATTTTAAGGAATTCGAACATTGTGAGCCGCGCACTTATCTTTACTAACAATTTTGGGCAACTTTAAGGCTTAGTTTAAGGCTGTTTTGAGCTTGTCTTTTAGCCTTTAAGCCTCAGAACCCTTATTACCTATTTCTGTCCGCTACACTACAAAATTGCTATCAATTCGGTCTGAACATAATTTTTGGGGTTTTCCTCTCACTGATCTCATTGATTTTCTGAACTACCGTCAACGGTTCAGGTGAATATCAGGTGCAAGCGGTTCCGCGATCAAGAGCTTTTCAGCGTTTGGTCTCTGGTATTTGCTGTCGGTATCGCAGACTTCGTGGTTTATGGCGCTATGGTTTATGCCCGCTGTTTATGTCCCACATTAGCGTGCTTATGGCGTGTCAACCGTTCCTGGTTTGTGATTTGAGTCGAGTCCATTAAGCAGGTGTTTGACTTAGACTTTAAATTGTTAAAATGTCTTTTGCAGGTTGAGTTTTGTGGTTATACACAAGCTCTTAATAGGTCTTTTTCAGTTTTTAAAGACTTTTAAAACTTAGAGACTAAAGATAAAATGTAGTTTTCGGACTAAAATTAAAAAAAAAGAATATTTCGGCTCTTTGATAGTTGTTTGGTTTTCAATCGTGTCATGTATATGCCTTCCCCGTGCCCAAAGCGTTGTTACCTACGGCCGCAATGGGTGCGGAGAAGCCCTTCTGGCCGGCGCCAACGTTGAACACTTGATAACATTTGTGGTATGTGTACATAAACCTTGTCTTCTGTCACGTCACAGGGATTCCCTGGAAGTTGATCTTACGAACAGAGCATGCTATGGTTGGTGTTTGCACGGTACACCCTGCTGGCGCATGTAGAAATGTGGATGTTCTGTGAGCAAATACTAAGGTTCGCTGGACTCTGGTATTGGGCTCTGGTGCCCGCTGAGTACGGGAGTTCATCGAAAGCAGAAATTACAAACTGAAGTAGCACAATAAAATTATTTTAAAGTTGAAAATGATTAGTTTTCAAATAAACACTTCAGCGTTAAGCTTAGTTTCCGTCTTGAATTTAAGGAAAAATGGCGCAATGTGAATTTTTCTTTTTCAAAGTTTGAAGCTCCAAAACGTCAAGTGCTTAGAATGCATTCTAAATGACAGAGATGAAAATACAAAGGCTTTATTGAGAAAACGTCTGGATTAATTTTTCTGCGCATTAGTTAAAGATACTTAGGCATTTCTGAATGTAACTTTTTTGTAGTCAATTTATGACTAGACAATGAATCGACCGGATTATAAGATTTTTACGCAGTCAGTTTTACGTAATGGTCTACGATTTATTGTGCAAATTTCAAACATCACTTTCGAAATGTTAAAAGCAAAAGTTATAAAAACTTTTGAACTTATTACAAAAGTACATTTTAAGCTTGGCACTACTGATGTTCACAAATAGTAATTGACACCTGATTTTTAGTAGTACTATATTGAGCAGGGAACAGCTGCCTTCCATTTCAGATTCACGCCGGCCGCAGTGGTAAATTGACTCTTAATTTAGGCAAACTTTGTGTGAGATGTGAGATTCCACTGTTGCCTATCACAGTGATCTCCGACATAAGCGGTAAACCTGTCCGAGTGATCTTCGATATTGGAGCAGGTTGTCAAACAGTACAACGATTTTGGTGTTTGGATCACATGATAATCACAATCCTACGACTCCGCCGCCAGACGATAGATTGAAGCCGAATAGTTTCATTCTATAGAAATTTCAGAGATCAATGAAGCTCAGATCTCGACAAAAGTTGCTGTTAAAATACCACTCCTGTAAAACTTACTTTGTGCCGTTTTCGGAGTCTCTGAGAGAGTTCGGAGTCTCTGACGTTCTCTGATCAGATTTAGATGAAACTTGGCACAAATATGAAACCTAGAATGACTAAGAAACCCATATTCCTATGCGGGCTTTTCGGCCTAGAAAAACGTGTTTTTAGAGGGAAAAATGGGACATAGAGCTTAATACACGCCGATGTCCGCTGCTCATTCCCATCTACGGTTGGTCCCCGCCATCGCTTCTCCACCAGACAGAAACAGTGTAGCTCTTATCGTTATCGCGGACATTCAGTGGACGACTGCAAGCGCTTACTGCAGTAAACAACTCACCGACCCGTCATGCGACAGAATTAGCCATTCCTTCCTGGTCCTGCTTATCACAGTTGCAGGTTTTTTGCTGTTTCTCAATGGACCAATCATTAATCAGTCTAGATTGACAGCCCCGAAAATTGTATGAGACAAAGACCGGATTGTCTGGTTAAAAGACGCAAGACAGCTTTGTTCGGTTCTTGAAAATACCGCTTGAGTCTACGTTGAAACGCGCTTAACACGTCATCAAAAAAAAATGCTGTTTTGTCTGAATTTGTGAAATAGCATCCGGTGCTCGCAAATGAGCTTATAGAATTGCGCAAAAAAGCTCATTTGCCTATTTTTGGTTTTGAGTCATTCACAGACAGATTTTGAAATAATTGAGCGGTTTTCGCTGCTCAATGTAATATGATTGCGTGGGCATAAAATGATTTTCAGCAAGAAAAATCAGAAAAAAGTGGTTTTTTGGGTTGGTTTTTGGTTGTTCTCATAAGGAAACGGTTCGGCTAACACTTAACAGAAGACCTCAATATATTGAAACTTAAAATTATCGTCTCGTTTCAGAACTAACTCACAGTCAGAGCGCAGAAATTACAAAACGAAACAATTTTTTTGGTTGCAAATCGACTTGATAGATCGTTAGAATGCTTTTGAAACTCACGGTACGATTGGCATCTCTTGAATTGAGCTAAAACTTAACTTGAAGGTGGCCAAAGTAGCCTTGATGGTAGCCTAATTCTAAGAAAGTTCCAAAAGCCATCATAAAGCCATAAATCATGCTAAATTCTGAATTTTAATTGCCGTTTTAACGTGTTTGATTCACAAGCTTGGTTGCGCGGACTAGTTTCGGTTTTCACCTTTTGTGACTTCAGCCTTTCAGCATTCGCTGCATTTTGTACACTTCCCCTAAAGTAAATTTTTCTTTAATTTGAAATTGGTTTATAGTGCTCAACGTTCAGTGCAAAGCGTTCAGTGCTCTCATAGAGCAAAAAGACCAGAAGGTATTGCTTGTCGGTTTTTGTTAATCAGTTTCCAGCCAAAACTAAGCTCACTAAAAAACTAAGCGCTAAGCCTCACACAAATATTAGTGCCAAAACTCTTCAAAATAAATAGAATCCACAGTAGTAAAACAGATTAGGGTTCTATGACACCTTTTCAAATTCTCAAAAACATCGAATTACCGTCTTTGATCAAATTGCTGATCTCATTTATGACACTTGTTTTGTGATTCAATTGTTGAAACTACCGTCAATTATCTTATTTGGTGCCAGTCCCTAGCAATGATTCGGATCTCATTATGATGTTTACGTTTCCTAAAATTGTACAGTAGAATAATTTATATTTTCGACGTAGTACCTACCGTAAACCATCTATTTACTGAAGGTGTAAGACAAATCCTGATTGGCTGGAAATTCACAGAAAAATGCTTGCAGAACTAGTGTACAAATCGTGTATTTTTGGATTTTTCTGTCAATTTTATAGCTGCCGGTGGGTTCAAAGAATGCGATGCAAAAAGAACTATAGGTTAGTAAATGTTGGCATTTATAGTATTCACCCCTAACTTTTGACATGAGGACAGTGATGTTTGTCGCATAAAATGACGTTTCTATTTGCTTTTCATCATGTTCATAAATTTTTCAAAGCCACCCTCACACATCCGCCCTCCAACACATCCGCCAACACCATTGTGGGATTTCTACGATTTAGAATTTCCAGGAATTGACGCAATCGTCTGAGAATGGAATCAAAAATACATCATGCAGACAGATTCTTTTTGAAGACATAGATCACATAGGAAACAGCTTTGTTAACCAGGACAAAAGAAATATTGTGTTATGTGTAAAGCTTGCAAACGGCTAAAGGCCAAAGTGCAAGACCAAACCTTTTCGCCTCTTTACGCAATTTGTCATGAGAATAGCATAAAAAGCAACAATAAACTGACTAACCCCCCGCATTTGCAGCTACGAAACAATCCAGCCTAGTTTCAAAACCTCCAATTCCGGCTTTATGCCGAAAACAACCGCTCGATCGAAAGGTTATTTGTGCGCGTTTGCGCAATGTCAATTTGTCTGTGAAAATAAGGAAGGGTCTGACGTGTTTTGCGTAGGACACCACAACGTGTGTGGCTGGCCGTAAAAAAAGGAGTTAAATTTAGTGTTGACGTGATTAATTGCATAGAGAGGAAATAGCCTTTCGCTGCGATAGCGTAAATGTTTACTTGGCCGAGAAGCTATAAATAGGAAGCAGGCTGCTCCTTTGGGAGGTTGAAAATAGAACGGAAAAAGCATTTTTTGAGTCTCTTAAAAATGTAGTTTATTAATTAAATTAATTTAATTAAATTAAAAATTAAATTAATTTTTTTTAATTTAAAATTTAATGTTTTTTATTTTTATTAAATAA
>KN166143.1:0-20466 GCA_000757745.1 Steinernema scapterisci
GGTAATAATTGGTCGAGGATCGATTCTCCCAGTCCGATGTTCATCACTTCGGGATTGTTCGTCTGCAGCAGCGGAGCGGCACCGGAGTGCACGTGACCTTGAGGTTCAGGTGACTTGTTCTCGGCTAAAACTGGCCGTTTAGAAGGCCGCAACGTTGGGGTTGGACGCACCTTTGGCATTGTCACCGTAACCACTTCCAGTACGACCTGCGTTTGCTGGGTTAAATGGGCCCTGACCCATCGAAGCTCGTTTCGGGTCCTCCTTGGGCACAGCCGTTGCAGCTGGCGCCGGCGCTGGAGGGTTCTTCTTGGGCGCCTCTTCTTCGTTCTCTGACTCGGAGTCCGATTCCGAATCGGAGGAGGATTCTGACGAGGAAGATTCGCTTGAGGAAGAGTCGGATGAAGATCCGTCGTCGTTGCGAGCTTGCTGGGACGAACTTGTTCCCGGACGCCCATTGGGGACCCTGCCAGCGTTCGGCTTCGAGTTCAGATCTTGTATTCTGGCCTCGAGCTCCTTCTTCCGGCTTTCCAGGTCAACTGGATTCTTGGACGCTAAAAAATTGACTTTGTAATATTTTATGGGAAATCGATATCTTACTGTAGGGCTTCTTAGGTTTCCGCTTCAAACAGGACGCGACGAATGCCTCCAATTCACGAAGCGTCGTGGGTTTCAGAGTTTCGAAATCAATCTCGATCTCCTCTGGGTTGAAGTCGTGGAGAGGCTCGCGCGACTCGATGATGGCCACGACCTTCGACAAGCGATCGCCAGGAAGCTTGTTGATGTCCACGGAGAGCTGGCGCTTCTCGTCATAGGTCATCGGCTCCGAGCTGTGCTCGTCATCAGTGTTGAAGTAGTAGTCGTCGCGAAGATCCTTCGAAGACGACGTCGCGTTGGCGGCAGGTGGAGCCGGCAGGTTGGGATCCGGCTTTGGCTTATTCTTGGAGCCAGGCTTGCGTCCACGTCCCGGCTTCGGCGGTGCCACAGGAGCGGCTTGAGGAGTTACCATAGGAGGATCCAGATGCGCTGGCAAACGCGGTGGCGGCACAGCGGACATAGGGGTGATAGGGGCTTGCTGGGGCTGAATAAGAGGAGGAGTATCCATCTTAGCAGCAGCCGCCGCCTTCTTGGGTCCGGGTTTACGGCCACGTTGCTGTGGCACATTGGCAGGAGTGGCTGGGATGGCAGGGGTAGCGGCAGCAACCATGTTGGCGTTCACGGCTGCTTCGAGTTCGTCCAGAGGCTTCTGAGAAACGGCGGACAACACCGAAACGATGGAGTTGTAGGCATCAGGAGCCAGGGTTGGCACATTTTCCCGGTTCTTCCGAGCTTCTTGCCGTTGAACACTAAAATTAAACACGTCACAAAAGTTCAAACCTTGGGAAATACTTACATCAACATCAGGACAGCCTGGCTGGCGCGCTGAAGCTCTTGTAGCCAGTGAGTTGCCCATTTCTGGCCAGCTTGTATGCTCAGCAGGAGCTGGTTGATCTGGTCATCATCGTCGATGGGAGACCGAATCAGTGGAGGAACGGAGCTGGCCATAGAGGCAGCAGCAGCTGCGGAGGCCATGGCCAATGCTGATGGAGCGATCATCATCTCCTGCTTCACTTCCTGTTTCACAACGGGCGCTGCGCGTGAAGTTGAAGCCGCTGGCTCAGCCACAGGAGGTCTTGCTCGCTCCATTGGAGCAGCGTCCATCTGTTCGACTTTCGGTTCCATCGGAAGCATCTTCCATTTGCTTTCGACGAGCTGCTTCAGCATTTTTCCGCACTCATTAACAGGAGTTCCAGCGGCGTTGTACATGAAGCAGTTGTTGACGATCTTCAGGATATCGGACTTGATATCAGCCGGAGACGCGTACTGCTTGGCGTCGAACTTCCTCTTGATGGTCGACAGATCCATAGGATCCTTGATGATATCGTAGTAGTCAAGGCATCCAAGGGCTTCTGCGTCGACTGGTTCCAGGAATGGCCAAACGGATGACTTGTGCTTCTTCCCCAGGAGGTCGTTGATCACCTTGCCGCAGAACTTCATCTGTTCCGTCATCTTCCCCTTGAACCGGGGTTCGAACTTGGCATAGTCGATGTTTGGTGGCTGCGTGACCTTCTTCGGACGTTGCTCTCTCCGCGCAGGGGTGGCTTCATCTGAGGTGGTCGTGTCGGCCTTCCGTTTCACTCCTTTCTGAACCTTAAATCATGTTGTGAAAGCTTATTCAAATAATCAGATACCTTGGAAGGAAGCGTCGATAGCACGGCTGCGTCGCTGGGAACATCGAGGGAGTGTTCTTCCACGGAACTGTCGGCTGCGTGGTGGATGGACGATTCGCGGCTAATCGACGAAACTGAAAATTACCAAGTAAGAAAGAGTTGCTGAGGCTAAAAGATAGAAAGGGGAGAAGCCCTATAGATGTTAAGGATAGTCAGAAAACCCACAGTACCACCTCCACAAAGTGCTCCCGATTTAAGACGAACATATAGAACGAAGATGACGAAAAACGTGCAAGTGGTTCTTAGGGCATCGGAACCGACCGCTCGGTTTAAAAATTTAGTCTACGAATAAAATCGTAAGTCAAAAAAAAGACGCGAAAAGTAGCCATCCCAGACAGTCTGAACGTCTTCAGACGTCTGGAAAGACAAAAAAGTCATTCTCAAACGTCAATTCTGATGAGAGCGGTCGGGTCCGAGTGGGAACCACCAGGTGCAATCCTATCCACATGTGTGCACAAAACCACTTAGGAAGGGACGAAACGTAAACAAAAGGATCTGAGAGCACCTTGTAGGGTGGCATTGTGGAAAAAATCAAGAACATCCGTAGCGGAACAATCCGCATCGACCGGAAGTAGGGCTGGTGGTTGAACGCTACCTCTGCCGCCTCTTCCGCCACCGACGGCTCCTCCACGCTTCGCCGTTTTGCCGCCGCGTTTCCCTCCGGTCGGCCTGGAGATCTCCACTTCCTGCAATAGGTCAAGATTAGAATCGATGCTTCTCGTAAGCCGATATAAACGGAAAACGAATTAATGCAAACCTCTGATGGCAAATTGCGCAACTTCTCACGGTACAAATGTTCAATATTCTTGCACATAAGTGAAACGTCATCTTCATTTTGGTTAAATTTATAGCAATTGTTGAAGAGGTCTTCGAAGTCCTAAAATTAAGAGAAATAAGAAAATAGACTTACATCCGTAGGCATGGTGCCACATTTGGTAAGAATGAGCGCCTCGAGGTTTTTGGCCATTGTATGAATCTCGTAATGAGGAGGATTGTACGTGTAGCAATTGTTGAACACGGTCATTATGTCCTAGAACGAACAGAACTCATTCGCAACGCAGCTCTAATACGCAGTAGCAGTAGGTTTAGGTGTGTGTTACGTGAATAAGAGAAAAGTCAAACGTGAAAGATGTGATAGAGAACATACTAAGACAGTCACAATCACAGCAAGAACAACACACGTGTACAGCTAGCGTGGCATGCAAGAAGCGAATGAGGTGAGGGTAAGCTCATCCCCTACGGTGTTGTGTGCTGGGGTGGTGAATTTTGAGAGAAACTGAAGCGTTCAAGGCGTGCCATAGGAAGAATTTAAAAGCGAAAAAACGGCAGCGAAATCGTGGGGAAACGGAAGAAACGCAGTAAAGGGATAAATCTGAAATTCCGAAAAGTCACGTAATTTGTCAGAAAACCGACCGGTCCTAATTTGAGAAGATAGTGAAAAAGAAAGAATTTGCGCGCCTAGACAGACAGAAATTTCGACAGACAGTTTTTAGACAAGACAGTGAGAAAACACATCCAAAAAGCCATTTTAGAAGAAGTCGCTCTGATGACCGGTTGCTCGGCTGTCTCGGCCCATTTACAGCCTTGTCTTGATGCTGAGCGGTCGGTCGCCCGAACTCTTCTGCTGCTGTCACCCTAAAGTTGTGCTAAACAGAGGTCCCATTTCATGCCCTTCTACGTGAACATATAAGGTAAGAGCTGCGCTACTCATAAGTTCAATCGTAAGCTCAAAAAATCTCCCAAACTAGATAATGTACTACTTCTTTCTTCCCTACAGCGTTTTTGGGGATGGCCGCAACCTCGAGACTCTCATTTCACAACAAAATGAATTTCTGTATCTCGCTCACCTTCATGCAGTCCTTCGCCGAGTAGTAGTAGCAGTTCTTCAATCGCTTTTCGATGGTCATCATGTCCATCGGACGTTTTATCACTTTGTGGTAGTCCTGAAACGGGCAAAAATTATATCAAATTATTCAAGCATAAGAACGTACCGGAATGTTGAGTTTATTTGTGTCGACAGGCCTCAGGAAGGGCCAGGCGTGCTTGTGCTTCAGCGCCGGCTTCAGCACGTTCTGGGCCATGAACTCCAGTTGGTTGGTGTGGCGCGTAGGCTTGCCTGGTGGGGGAACGACGCGGGGCTGGACGACGCCGTCGATGGGATCCGCTCTTGGGGTGCTCCACGGATTCTGCTCGTCTTCGTCTTCGACCATCTTCAAGGCCCCGTTGCTGGGCTCGTCGTCGTCGACCGCCATGGTCAGGTCGCCGTTGCTCGGCTCCCCTTCTTCGTCAGCCGGCTTCAAGGCGCCGTTGCTGGCGCCCTCGCCGCTGCTCTCCTCCACGATCCGCATGTTTTCGCCATTGCCGGAATCGTTGGCTGGCTCAGCGACCGCCGCTGAGTTCATCCTGAAACAAACCTTAGTTTTAGTCCTAATTCCACAAATGCCAGCTCTAAATTCGCGCGAAACTCGAAATATCCCCTATACGTCCAACAAACACACAAACAACGTCACCGCATTCCTCTCCGAGAAGCAACAAGAAAGTTGCGTTACCACCTAAAAACCGGCTCACCAAGAAGCTCAAAAAAGACCGCGAAAATGCCGAACAAAAAATCGATCGCCAATCGAACGACGCCCAGCGCATAATCGCCTCCATGGTACGGTCCCGGGACCTGCGTTCCTGGCTCAGGCCATAGATACACCCAAATTTCAGTAATGCGACCCCAAACTGCGATCACACAAGAGCTTTTACGCATTGGAAAATGCCTGTATACAAGATAAATTCACATTTATTTACGGAAAAAGGAAAAGTCGAACAGAAAATCTTTGAGCACCACAATCTTTCGCTGATTTCGCCTAAAAAAGTTCTAAAACGTTTACTGTGTTCACATTTTCACAAAAATACGCACTCTCTCACACGTATCATCAGCATCGCGTTCACTCACATACACACACATCATCTACACGCCACACTTCTGCTCTTTTGCTCCCGGGCGAAACTGTGGCACCCGAAAAGACGGTTTTTGGCATCGAGAAGATGACAAATTTTAGAGTGAAATGACGCAAAAATCGCCAAAAACGATTTAAGTGAAATGAGATGTAGAGTTAGTGTACATATTTCCTGCTGTGGTTGCTGCTGCTCTGGTTGGTTAGTTGGTTGGTCGGCTGCTGCTGCTGGTGCTGCTCAGTGTTGGCGGGCTCTTGTTCCGTCCCCGGGGCTCCCCGGCGATCCATTCCAAATCGTCGTTGCCTTGTGCTGCTGCTGCCCTCTCCCCAACACTGTGCTGCCGCTTCTGTTGTCGCTGAGAGAATGCGCTGCGCATCGACTGTGAGAGCGAAATAGCGTGCGGAGAGAAACGAGAGAATATCGATTTTGGGACAGCGCACACACACACAACGCAGCGGCAGCAGCAGCGAGCGACACTCCCAAGCATCGCCTTTCCCAGAGCAGCGACAACCACAACGGAATCGTATCGTCGTCGTTGCAAAATCGGTCCCAAACACGGGGAAAATTATATCCCAAAAATCCCAGTATCCCGAGAAACAGCCACAGAGCAACACCGACGGCTTCAACGAAGCCTCACCGAGAATCGCACAAATCAGGGCCAAAAAGAAGCTGGAAAGGAGAGCGCGCAGCTCTTTGCATATGATACAAGCTCCCCCGGTCGTTCCAACAACAATTCCTGCAGATTTTCATGTATTTTGCACCCCAATTCGTTTATGTTTCCAGCAGCGCGTTCAGCAGCTCAATTCTAGGCTACTTTATGGACGAGAAGACTGAGAATGGGTTCTATATTATATATGGTTATTATTTAAACTACTGGTCTATCCACACGTCCACAATTCTGCGAGATTCCTGAGCGTTTCTTCCACTGGCATTTCGTCGGGCGAATTTGAGGCGAAAAACGCGCTTGATTCGGAATAATGATGCAGCCAGCGGCAGCAGTCGTTCGGTGTGTGTGAGAACACGAGCACAGCGCCCTCACGACCGCTCGCGAATCCACATCATTCCTCGTTTGCGCTATACGCGCCGCGCGAGACGTCCATTCCAAGCAGGCGAGCAGCGGCACGAACGGGTCTCCAAGCGACGCGAACGAGACTAGACTACGGTTGGATTACGAAATTACGGAGAGCGGATAGACGGAGCGCGGGAGTTTTGAACCAAGTGGTCCTGACGCGATCCTGCGCCAAGTAGAGGAGATGTCAAGCGTTCGTTTCTTCTGATTCGAAAATGCCCTTTTATACGCAACTTTTGGTCTGGATTCGGTAGATTTCTCAGGAGTTTTGTGGATTTTTGTTTGGCTAATTAAATGAGAACTTACGTTTTACTCCGTTTTCATCGATTATGTCCAAAAAGAGCGAAATTTCAGGTTTCTCGGGATCGATTTTCCAGTGTGCTTGGAGAATGCAGATCATGGCGCAGGTTGCTTTTATATTCACGGCAAAACGGAGAGTGTGATGCGAAAATACGTGTGAAGAAATGTGGGAATTCTGAGTGTCTGCGCGGTCACTGGTTAGGCTCTGACTAGACAAATCAAACGGCTAATTTTGGGAGAAAAGCGACGATCAAAAATCCATCTGTTGAGGGTCGGTCGCTAAACGATCCTGCGCACGACCGACCCTCAGCTGACTGCCGCGTTCAAATGGGTGGCGCGTTTTCAGACAACCTCTCGGTGGCTGAAATGGTGATTTCCAGACGATGTTGTAGTCTAGACGTGGCCGTGTGTCTCGCGATCTTACGTGACCTCAACAAAGCCCTTTCCTAACATTTCCTTTATCTTCAGAACCACTCAAAAAATGGACGACGAAATCCTCCGAGAAGTCACGAAGATGGAGCGCATCGGCGCCCACTCCCACATCCGTGGCCTCGGACTCCAGACGAACCTCGAAGCGATCAGGATCGGCGACGGAATGGTCGGCCAGACTGAGGCTCGTCGCGCCGCTGGATTGCTCGTCAAGATGGTTCAGGTTCGTTTAAGTTTTCTCAAATAAGCTCTTAAGAGTCTGCATTTTTAGGAAGGAAAAATTGCCGGACGCGCCTGCCTAATTGCAGGAGAGCCAGGCACCGGAAAAACCGCCATCGCCAACGGAATCTCCCAGGCGCTTGGCGAAGGAACCCCGTTCGTCTCCATCGCCGCCAGTGAAATCTTCTCGATGGAAATCAGCAAGACCGAAGCCCTGATGCAAGCGTTCCGGAAGGCTATTGGAGTGAAGATCAAGGAAGAAACTGAGGTACGTTTGAAATTTTCCAGATCTCTCCTAAGACCACTTTTTGTAGACCCTTGAAGGAGAAGTCGTCCACCTGGAAATCGACCGTCCTCAATCCGGAGTCGGTCCCAAGGTCGGCAAGCTCACGCTGAAGACCACCGACATGGAAACCATCTACGACCTCGGAAACAAGATCGTGGAATCGCTTCTCAAGGAACGCGTCACCGCCGGAGATGTCATCTCCATCGACAAGTCCTCCGGCCGCGTCACCCGTCTTGGCCGCTCCTACGCGAGGACAGGCGACTACGACGCCATGGGACCTCAAACGAAGTTCGTCCGCTGCCCAGAAGGCGAAATCATGAAGCGCAGGGAAACCGTCCACACCGTGGCCCTGCACGACATCGACGTCATCAACTCCCGCAGCCAAGGATTCATGGCTCTCTTCTCCGGAGACACCGGAGAGATCAAGGAAGAAGTCCGCGAGCAGATCAACCGCAAGGTCACCGAATGGCGCGAGGAGAACAAGGCCGATGTGGTTCCTGGCGTCCTCTTCATTGACGAAGTCCACATGCTGGACTTGGAATGCTTCTCGTTCATCAACCGCCTCATCGAGAACGACCTCTCGCCCATTCTCATCATGGCTACGAACCGTGGTATTGTGAAGATTCGCGGAACCGACTTCAAGTCCGCTCATGGAATTCCCGTGGATCTGTTGGATCGCTCCCTCATTATTCGCACTTCGCCATATTCTCTTCAGGTAAGCTTTTTCCTAAATGTTTTTTCTTGTTGTACGCGCAGAACGTTGTCTTAATTGGCTTAGACCATTCACACGTAGGAATCATTTGCCCTAAAAACAACCGGTTGGATGGTTTGATGATTTGAATTTTGTCACGTAGGCATTATTTAGACTTGGAAACGACCGGTCGTATCTGACGATTGTATGGAAAATATCTTTTTCTAATCTGCCTAGACGGAGTTGACCCTTTGCACGTAGGCATCATTTGCCCTAGAAGCGACCGGTCGGAACAGGAAAACTTTTCGATGTTTGACACGTAGACGTAATTTTGATTTAGAAACAACCGGTCGGATTTTACCATCGTTTGTGAAATGCGTACATGACGAAACCCGTCTAGACCCTTTATAATTACAGGACAAAGAAGACATTCTGAAGATCCGCTGCCAAGAAGAATCGGTCGAAATGGAAGCCGACGCCCTCTCCATCCTGAGCCGTATCAGCGAGAAGACCTCCCTACGCTACGCGATGCAGCTGATCTCCACGGCGAACGTGATGCGCGAGCGAAGGAAGGCTGAAAAAGTCAACTGCGACGATATCAAGAGGATGTACACGCTGTTCTGGGACACGTCGAGAAGTCTGCAGCACCTCGAGCAGCACGGCTCCGAGTTCATCGACGATGAAGAAAATTAGTTAATCAGATCTCATACCGCGGATTTGTTTTGTTGATGTTGTTACGTTTGTTGAATTTGCCATTATCGTTTTGTGAATATGTGAAGCCGAGTGAAAAGAGGATTGGAGAATTATTGTTTATCCAAATACACAAAGTGGAACGATTACATACAAACTAATGAATACCAGCATCGTTGGATGCGATTAGATTGGGCCTTCACTTCTTGCCCATGGAGTTGACTTCTTCTTCGAGCTCCTGCACACGGCGCTTGTGGCGCTCGATTACGTCCTTGTGCTGCTTGGCCTGCTGCTCGTGGTGCTCAATTTCACGAGCGATTTGGTCCTTCATCGCCTTGAGCTGGGCGCGTTGCTGGAATTAATCACGTAAGAATCGAAGCCGAAAAATAAGAAACTTACAAGCTTGTGGAAATACTCCTCTTCACGAGCGGCCTCGAGCTTTCCGAAAGCTCCTCCGGCGTCGCGGATGGATCCGCCTCCACCGCCGGCCTTGCCGCTTCCGGCTCCGAGATCTCCCAGGCTGCCAGGGGAGCACATTCCGCGGGTAATGACGCTCTTGAAGCGGGGTACAAGACGCAGAGCCATTCTGGAAAGGGCGGAAAATGTTACGAAATGGTCCTCGCGAAATCGATATTTCAAAACAAGTTGGCAGTTGTTTCGCATGCGACCAAGGAGAGGTCATCCTTGGTGTTTTGAAATCAAGGCAGCTGGAGGAGACGTGCGTGTTATCGGTGTGGTCATTATCACGAGAGCAGATAAGAACGACGCGAGATCAAAATGTAATCAAGAGCACAAATATTGACGCAATTTAGGATCGAAATTTGGGGAGAGTTTGACGGAAAAAAGGCGTTAGGAAAGTGATAAGTTTCAAAAATGGAGCTCAAGGTCGAGCAAAGATCGCGGGCGATAGGGTGCGAATGCAGTGGCGAGATGCGGACGAGCCTAGAGGACATCGCGGTCGTTGGATGCAGCACGGTGTTGGGAACAGCGTTCGAGGAAGTCCAACGTAGCAACAGGTCTCGCGACTTGCAGGAGAGCTGAAAACGCGATTTTCGCGAGCTGAAATTAGCAGAAATAAAGAGCGGAAATTGTGGATTTCAAAACGTGATGGCACACGACAGAAGTGAGTTCAAACGGTTTCCTGGGTTGCTTTTCAACGCGTTACTACCTGAACTGACATAAAAGCTTAAAATAAACATAAAACAAGAACAAAATCTAGTAAAATCTAGCGCCGTTTGCCTTGGGGGACTTTCAGTTTGGAATCGGCTCGATTTGGTGGATTTTGGCTATGGCAGACGGGTTAGATCTGCCTGATTGAGACGCTGGTGATGAGACGCTCGCTGTGTCTGAGACAACGGATAGTCAGTTTCAGACATGTCTTCGGTGTCTCGAATCAGTTCGATTCGGGGTCTGCAGACGCTCATGGAATCGCTCGTTTCGAACAAGCTTCAGATTGGATCGAGAAGTCTAGACATCGATGGCCGCTAGAGCTCACTCTATTCGAGACAGAAGGTGTGGCACACGCGCGTGCCAAGCAGGAGATTTTGACTGTCTAGACAAGAGCTGTTTGTCAAACATCCTTACTCTCACAAGTGACGTGTCCAGGATGACCGAACTAGACAAAGAAGCTCTGATGACCGATCATTCCTTTCAGACACTGACTGGTTTGAGACACCCGGACCTCATCCTCTCGAGTTAGACAGCTCCTTACAGTCTACCTCGTAGACATAAGCCGGACATGTCTGGAAAAGGTCTCACGGTCAACTACGGGTCTATCAAAGACTCCTCAGATCCATTCCAATTCATTTCTCTTAGAATTTCTCCTTTAGACCGTCAGAACCAAACACGTAATCCAACCATCAGCATACCCAATGCCACCACTACGTTCAGCACACAATGAAGAACTGATAAGGTGAACACGATTAACAAAAACGGAGACGGTAGCAGCTTCGCATGGAGCGCAGGCCTACAAGAACGCAGTCACGAGTCGCTGTGGGGCATCGGCGAGTGGAGGAGACAAACAAGCGGCTGCACGTCGGCGTCGTCGTTCGCAGCAAAGTTCAAATCGACAGCCACACATTCGCCTTGAGACCAGCGGGAGCTGTGAAAACAGCCAAACAAACGTTGTGTGGAGGTGTTTTTTGGGGATATCGGAGATCAGAACTCACTGTTGGCCTACCTTGGTTTATCTAGCTTTAGCTTGCTGTACATCTTAAGAATACAGTAACCCGGATTCTTGACATTAAGATTCTTTGTAAATCCTGGATATCTAAGGAGGAAGTCCTGATAATGGATGACCCCACGAATCGAATCTTAATGGTGTGAGATCCTCTCCAACGTCTCAGTGCTTCCAGTCATCATACGACAGCCATAAACCATCTTCCCACTGTCACCCCAAAAAGCGTAGATCACATGTTCCCCAACATCTCAAACCACCTCCAACGTGTTAAAACAGGAAATCGTTCTGGTCAGCGACCTTCGTTCACTCCAAAACATACCAAAGCCCAAACGTTTCCGAACCAGTCGGCTCACTTTTTACACCCGAAACGACGGCAGATCGATTAAACAACACCGCAACACAGCTGAATCTCCGTTGATCGCCGTTGCATCCTGATTGTTTCGACCGCTGCGTATCACAGCCACCCTTAGGAGACGTCGGTGACCCTTCGGTTACGTAGAGAGAGAGGAGAAGAAGGGCGTAAACAAACAGCGACGACGGAAGATGGTGGCGGTGCCGTCGACGGCTTTGTCGACAGTTGACGGTCGTGTGGTGATCAGTCGTGACCATATCAGTTGTCTTTTCTTTTTTTGGACTTTGTCTCTCCGGTGATGGAGGAGGCCGTTTACGATTCTGGGGTTCTGGAGTAATCAAGTAATTGGGGTTATTGAGCTTGGCTAGCAGCGCGTGAGATTCAATCCTTGCTTAGAGTCAGGAGAATTTTCAGCTATCTAAAATTGAAGTTTCAAACCCTAAAACTCTTAAAATGATCAAAATACATTTGCAGAGGTCTGTGATCAGCGACTCGCACTGATAAGTATACTTCAGTTCCCTGCTAATCACCGGTGGTCATTAAGATAAACATAGAGTTGTGCACTTTGTGCCCAGTGATCAATCGCGGAGTTGCTTAAACAACACACATTTTGTTATTTAAGGAGGAGGTGGACTTTGGATCAACCGGACGAGAAGTTCTCTACCTGAATTTCAAGGTCCAGACGTTCCAAAATGTTTCCTAGAGTTTCAAAAACTCGTTCCCCTGATTCCCCGTCCCCACTTCCGACCCCTTCTCCTCCGCCGTTCCCCACGTGTTTACAATTATTTTTTACCTGCCACTATTTACAATCCCCTCATCTGCGCAGGCCACAACGCTCTAAGATCATATGTGGTTTTTGGTTCCTCTCCGTCTTCGCCGGCATCTCCGAATTCTTGCTCTGAACTCCTCCTTCGGCCGCTTTGCAAACGAACGAGAGCTAAAATGCGCGTTCGCGTTGTTTGTTGGTCGCTTGATGCCGCTGTTGCTGCCGTCATCCAAGGGCTGCTGGTCACGTGCGTGCCATGTAACGCTGCTGTCCGCTTCTTCTCCCTTCGTCCTCTTTTGCCCGCTTCTCCTCCGCGCGCTTTTTTTCAAATTGGTTAACGGCGCCATTCAGCGACGGTTCACAGCTGACATGTGACGCTGCCGAGTGGCGAGCGAGAGGTCGCGTGGTGTTGCGAGTGGAGTTTAAACCTGCGAGGAATTAATTTAGTTTTTGCAGAGAAGATGCGATTGTTGTGGCAACGAGGCGTCGGCCAACTGATCCGCTTCCGGAAGTTCTGCTCCGCCGCGCCGTCGCCTGCTCCGATCGAGGAAGGGATCTACTGGAAGGATCTAACCGTTGGAGCTGTCAAGGAGACGTACAAAGGTGAGTGGGGATTTTATGGGCTTGTTTGTGAGATTTTAAGGGTGTTTTGGAAGATTTGCGTTTGGCAAAAATCCAGGAGATTGAATTTTGTGATTTAGGCGTAAAGTGATCTATGGCCAAGGTGGTCAACGTTGAAAACAATAACATTGGCTATTGAGGCCATGTGCGAAGCACGTGATTGGGCAATATCGGGAAATCTACTGGGAAAATTAGGTTTTAAGTCGAAAAATTTGCAGGAGAACGTCGCGTAGCCCTCTCTCCCTCGGCCGTCACCACGCTCGCAAAGAAAGGCGTCAAAGTCCGAATCGAGAGCGGCGCCGGACTCCTGGCTTCCTTCCACGATGACCAGTTCGCCAAAGCCGGAGCCGAAGTCGTCGACCGCAAGGCTGTTTACGAATCTGACGTTGTCTTGAAGGTGAGTTTCTAAATTCCGGGTTTTTGGATATAAATCCCGTTTAGG
The DNA here is from genome assembly GCA_000757745.1 of Steinernema scapterisci. Taxonomy (NCBI): domain Eukaryota; kingdom Metazoa; phylum Nematoda; class Chromadorea; order Rhabditida; family Steinernematidae; genus Steinernema; species Steinernema scapterisci. Next base: position 13,255 of record KN166143.1, read on the forward strand.
TCCGACCGCCGAGCTTCGAAGAAGTTCCTTTCTTCAACCAAAATGGAACCCTCATCTCCTTCGTCCATCCCGCGATCAACCAGTCTCTCGTCGAAGAACTCGCCAAGAGGGATCTCACCGTCTTCGCACTGGATTGTGTGCCTAGAATCTCACGGGCTCAGGTATATGAAGCACATGAAAAGTGGGTTTCTAATGTGGAATTTCAGGTCTACGACGCCCTCAGCTCCATGGCCAACATCGCTGGCTACAAGGCCGTAATTGAAGCCGCAAACCACTTCGGCCGATTCTTCACAGGCCAGATCACGGCCGCTGGAAAAGTTCCCCCAGCGAAGGTCTTGGTCATCGGCGGTGGCGTCGCTGGATTGAGCGCCATTGGAACCGCGAAGAATATGGGCGCCATCGTCCGAGGATTCGACACCAGGGAATCCGTGAGGGATCAGATCGAGTCGCTTGGTGGGGAGTTCTTGCAGGTGAACTCCCGCATTCCTTGGATTTTAATGAAATTCGATGTTCCAGCTCCACTTCAAAGAATCCGGAGAAGGTTCCGGAGGCTACGCCAAGGAAATGAGCCCAGAATTCATCGCCGCCGAGAAGGCCCTGTTCGCGAAGCAGTGCAAGGACGTGGATATCATCATCACGACGGCGCTGATTCCCGGGAAGAAAGCGCCTGTACTGATCACAAAGGTTGGTTATTGAAGGTTCTTTGGGGACACAAAAACATCGACAACCGAAACGGATTTTCGCTTGAAAACGAGCTCATTGAAGACTTCTTTGTAAAGGCTACTGCGGAAGTAGTAGATGAAGAAGGTCGTGGCCACGTAGAGATTCGCTGGGATGCCGATGACGAAGAGAATGCATTTCGCGAGCAGGGGCCTGAAATGCTTATATTTTGTGATGAGATTAGCCTGGGACTCACGTTGGTCTGAGAAGAAAAACGACTATGGCTGCGGATATGGTAAAACTCCATCCGCAGATGTAGGCCGCGAGCATGATTTTGAGTGAATGGCCCAGTTTTTTGTAGTCGGGGAACGATGAGCCGAGTCCTAAAATGACAATTTCAGGTTCAGTTTATATCTCCTTAGCCCACTTTTCAATTTCCTTGTCAACAGTAGGTAGGCGATGATAACCACGACGTTAAGAACCGTTCCACAAATTGCCCAAATGAGCTTAAATCTCCAATTTGCCACATTTGTAACCGAGCAGATCACTAGATCTTCTCCGGGGCTGAAGTAGAACAGGATTTGTATTCCAGTGGAGTAGACGAAACAGGTGAAAACTATCCAGGAAACGTAGATTTTCGGGTTCATAGAATTGTAAGCGGAAGGTTTCATGGCCAAGAAGAGCCGATCCAAGGCGATGAAGAGAAACATCATAGAGGAGAAATTGAGTCCGCTGGTGAAGACCACGTTTCTCCAGTAACAAGTCTTAATCGTCGTTTGGGATTCGGAATAAGCGGAGTGGATAAATCCGACAACGTTCCATTGCATGAGGAAGTCACAGGCGGCCTGGATTCCTAGGAGGATGTTGCAGGGGGAGCGGAGCTTTTTGGATCTGAAAGGGGCGAAATTCAAGCGTCGAATCGGATGACCTACCTCAAGGTGACGTAAACGATCAAAGCGTTCCCAACGCATCCTACGCAGTCGATTAGGAGATAAGTCATGGCGACGATTTTGCCAATCAAGAAGTACGTGGATTCGGGCACGTCGTCATTGCTCAGAGGCATATTTTTTGCTTGTTTTTGTCGCGAAACAGAGACGAAGATTAGCGATTTCATGCTATCTTAAGCGTGAGATGATATGACCGTAGATGCTCTTAATTATGAATGTCATTATCAAACATCATGGCTTGTTTTTGTCTGATATTGAGGGATTTTTGGTCCTTTGTCCTGGGCCTAGATTCTAATGATTCTCCGATATTCCAGGAAATGATCGCCACGATGAAACCTGGCAGCGTCGTCGTGGATCTCGCGGCAGAGAACGGCGGAAACATCGAAACCATTCGGCCTGGAGAAGTTTATGCGGACAGCAACGGAGTCGTCCACATCGGCTACACGGATCTTCCTGGACGCCTCCCGGCTCAGAGCAGCACTCTATTCTCCAACAACATCACCAAGTTTCTTCTTTCGATCGGAACTCCGGACAAGTACCAAATAAACCTTGAAGATGACGTCATTCGAGGTTGGCTAGTTCTCTGAATTCCGGTCATTTATCCCTATTTCAGGCTCGATCGTCCTGGACCATGGCGCTCTCCTCTGGCCGCCTCCGCCAATCTCCCATCCTCCTCCAGTCGCTCCCAAGAAGCCAGAACCTGAGCAAGTCACCGCCTTGGTCAAGGTCGAAAATCCGTTTACGGCCACGCTGAAGAAAGCCGGCGGCTACACGGCGGCCTTGGGAACAATCAATGCCTTAGGAGTGGCCAGCCCGAATGCCTCGTTTTCCCAGATGCTGACCACATTTGGCTTGGCTGGAATCGTGGGATACCACACGGTTTGGGGCGTCACTCCGGCTCTCCATTCCCCGCTTATGTCCGTCACCAACGCGATTTCTGGAATCACGGCCGCTGGAGCTTTGTGCGGCGTTGGAGGAGGTCTGTATCCCGAAACCACGCCTCAGGCTTTGGCTCTGGCTGCCGCGTTTATCTCGTCGATCAATATTGGCGGTGGATTCTTGATCACGAAAAGGATGTTGGATATGTTCCGGAGGCCAAGTAGGTTTGTATCTGAGACCCAAGAAGTGAATTCCATGTTTCAGCTGACCCCAAGGAATACAATTTCCTGTACGGCATTCCAGCGGCGGCATTCCTGGGAACTTACGGAGCGTCAGTGATGCAGGGAGTTCCCGAAATCCATTCCTTGGCTTGTTTGGGATCCTCGCTTTGCTGCGTTGGCGCCTTGGCTGGATTGTCAAACCAGAAGACCGCGAGGCTGGGAAATTCCCTTGGTAAGCTTGACAGATTTCAGCCGTTCCTTAGCTCTCTATGTAGGCATGATCGGCGTCTCCGGAGGCTTGGCCACGACTGTCGGTCTCCTGAACCCGTCGACCGAGGTCCTCATGCAAATGGGCGGCGCCATCGGCTCCGGAATGCTCATCGGGCTAGGAATTGCTAAGAAGATTCAGGTCACGGAGCTTCCTCAGCTTGTGGCCGCCTTCCACAGCTTCGTGGGTCTCTCCGCTACCGTAACCTGCGTCGCCCACTTCATGGCTGACCATCATCACCTCCTGGGATCCGCCGCGGCCGCTGACGCCGCTGCCATCAAGACTGCTCTGTTCCTGGGATCGTATATTGGCGGCGTCACGTTTACGGGCAGTGTTATGGCTTACGCCAAGCTCCAAGGCAAGCCCATCTTAGCCTCAGTCTTAAATCTGAGCTTTGAATTTTCAGGTCTCCTCGGGAGCGCTCCCACCTATCTTCCAGGCCGACATCTTATCAATTCGGCCCTCTTGGCTGGAAACATCGGCGCTCTCGGGTACTACTTGAACACTCCGGATTACGGTACCGCGCTGGGAATGCTGGGAACGACGTCGGCGTTGAGTTCGCTTATGGGAGTCACGTTGACCATGGCTATTGGAGGTAAGAATTGGGTTTTCAGGGTCTTAACATAGAGCAATTGCAGGCGCTGACATGCCGGTCGTCATCACGGTGCTTAACAGCTACAGTGGCTGGGCGCTTTGCGCCGAAGGATTCATGCTCAACAACAATTTGTTGACGATCGTGGGAGCTTTGATCGGAAGTTCGGGTGCTATTCTCTCGCATATCATGTGCAAGGTATGCCCATCCAGAAACATCTTAAAACGGTGAATTTCAGGCCATGAACCGTTCACTTATCAGCGTCATCCTTGGCGGCGTCGGCACGAAATCCCAAGGCGGCGGTCAAGCCAAGGCCATCGAAGGACAGGCCAATTTCACCGACATCGAAGGCGCCGTGGAAATGATCTCCAACGCCAAGAACGTGATCATCGTTCCTGGCTACGGTCTTTGCGCTGCTCACGCTCAATACCCGATCGCAGAGTTGGCAAAGATCCTCACGGAACGTGGAACGCGGGTTCGCTTTGGAATCCATCCTGTCGCTGGTGGGTTCAAGCTTCAAACCTGGCCTGAAACGTGGTTTTAGGACGTATGCCCGGGCAGCTGAACGTGCTTTTGGCTGAGGCCGGAGTACCCTACGACATCGTGGAAGAGATGGACGAGATCAACGACGATTTCCCGGAAACGGATGTGGTTTTGGTCATCGGGGCCAATGACACGGTGAACAAGGCTGCCGAGGATGACCCGAACTCGAGTATCGCGGGAATGCCGGTGCTGAAGGTTTGGAATGCTAAGCAGGTCAGCCAATCCTAAGCTGGATCTCCCACGTTTCTTAACTCTCTGAACTTCAGGTCGTGATCATGAAACGCACGATGGGCGTCGGCTACGCGGCCGTGGACAACCCGGTCTTCTTCCACGAGAACACGCAGATGCTCCTCGGAGATGCGAAGAAGACGTGCGAGCAGATCCTCCAGGGCGTCAAGACCGAATCGAACCCTGAGGAATGAGTCCAAGACTCTAAAGAGCGACCTCTCTAAATTATGTAATTAGTATGGGTATAAGGATGTGCTATAAATGGGTGTCATATCATTGGAAATGAGCTGTAAAGTTCCAAGTGGGCTATGATTGCATGACCGAGTTCAGTCGGTGGTGTATAATGCCAATAAGTGTCCCGTTATCATAGAAAGGGAACTTTCGATTCTAGAGAAAGAGTTTATTGTTGCATATAGACTATACTGTTGTTTAAGATTTGTCAAAGTGCTTCTGGCAGGTGAATGGCAACAATCCATCGCAGTCAAAACCCATGACTTCCTCGTTAAGTACCTGAAATTTCAAAATAAAAAATCTGAAATCGACAAAGTTCTTACAGCACGACAGAGTCCTTCCGAGTAGCTATGCGAAGATCCGTAATGCCTGTTACGATTCCAATAATCATTGTTCTCGCTCTCCTTCTTCCCGTAAGCAACGTCGTTCCCAACCCACCGCGGGAAATGCTTAGATCCGGCGTCGAAATAGACCGTGTTGCTATCTTGCAGGGTTCCTCCGAGAAGGCCACAAAAGTCCTTAGCCTGCTGCCAAGTCATCTGCTTCTTTTGCACTTTTAGGCCGTAACCAGAATTCCTAGTCCACAGTTTGTGGTCAGGGGTGACGGGAGTCTTGCAGATCACGTTGAAAGTGTCGGTGCAGTTGACCAGGAGGGATTCTTCTCCAAAGAAGATTTGATCGTTGATGAGACGACACTCGGAGTTGCGATAGTCAGAGAGGTTCGTTTTCAGCCAAGATGATTCCACAATCCAAGTGTTGTTTGCCGAGATTTCAGAGTTGGAGCCTAAAAATTGAGCTCTATGGACATCTGAATCTGCTGACAGACCTCGACGCATAAGGTGGGTCTCTGTTACTTCAGCGACTTCAGAGATGAGTTCAGAGTCCAGTTCGTCGCACGTCATCATAGCTTCAGCGTAGGTAAGGTTTTGTTTCACAAGGTGAAAACAATGCGTTTGATCGCGGTTGACAGCAAAGCCCAGTGGGCATCGTGGATGGTCCAGGATCAGTTCGGAGGTAACCAGAGGTGGGAATAAGAGAAATGCCAACAGAGGCGCCATAAGAAGACCCATCTGAAAGTAGATCTGGCATTAAGAATCATCAGGACTGAAAGGAAGAGTTGTTTGGACGGAGAAGATCAAACTGACTGTGAGTGAAAAGGAGAAATTGCGTTCCTGTGGAAGTCTTGAGGTCATTTGTCACCACTTTACAACGGAGTCTGGTCAGTGCAGGCCAGTATTCATTTGTATTACAACGTGTCAAAAGCGTTTTGAACGTTTCTTTGCTTCAGAAAAACGTCCAGCAGGATCTCAAACATGACTGAAAAAGCCATGATCGTTACGTTCTAATCTAAATGTTTCATAACAAGAGAACTTTTATGTGGCGGACATTTCGAGAAATGCCATCCAACACATATATCGTCTCGCCATTTGCGGAATTCCGGCTATAAATACCATTCTTGAGCAGTCTCCACCTCCAAATCACGTTTTCCGAAGCTCTTATGCTTCCTTTACTGCTCTTCTTAGGATCCATCCTTCCGATTCTTTCGGTATTTTGATTATATCCCCCAAGACTTATTGAAATGGTTCAGGTGAAAGACGGCCAGCCGGTCTCCGACATTCGGAAATTCCCATTTGTGGCGCATCTGTCCATAGCTGGGAAATCCGTTTGTAGCGGGTCCCTGATCACTCCGACTCACGTGCTCACAGGCGCCCACTGTTTCGATGGCTTCAACATGAAAATCATCAGTGTGGTCCTCGCTGGGGCGCTGGATCCCCTGGACCCTCCTCCCGTAGAAAGCCAGACCAGGTGGATTAAGAAGGCGTGGGTATATCCTGGCTGGGATCCATCAGGACCTCATGACGATATTGCCGTTGCTGAGGTAAGAGTTGAATCTAAGGAGTCACAGTAAACGTTTGGCGCCTTAGGTCAATGAAGCCTTCAAAGCCACCGAGTACGTCAACTTCGCCAACATTAGCGCCAATGACAGTTTTGCCCAGCCTCAGGATCTGGTTTCGATCTTAGGATACGGATACACGTTTGATACAATCCAGCCCCAGAGTCTTAACATCGGTCAAACTGAGATTGTGGACAGAGAGGAGTGCAGGTAAAAGAGAAATACGCATTTTTGAAGCTCAGATTTAGTTTTCTAGGAAAGCTTGGGCTGCAGGCTGTTTGCCCGGATCCACCTGCTCCTTAAACTGCAAAGGCGTCACTGGAATTCCCTGCAACTTCACGATCACTGAGGACGAGATTTGCACAAGTGGACGACCTGCGGGGGTCACTAGAGTAGGAAAAGGGCTATGAACACTCATTCCCAAAGATTCACTTTTAGGGCGACAGCGGAGGACCGCTTATCTTTGGGGATCACGGACGTGTCCAGGTTGGAATTGTGAGCTACCGAGGATGGGAATGGGGATTGCCGGGTAAGTATGATACGATCAAGTCAAACCTCTGAAAATGAGTGTTTAGATGTGTTCGTCCGTGCTTCGAAGTACTGTGGATTCCTGGAAACGGTCACCAAGAAGGCCTTTAAGTGTTTCTAGTGTTCTGATTGCCTTAATAAACGTCCACAACGCTTAAAAACGACCTTGACGGTCCCACTCTGATTCTAAATGTCCAAGAAAGGATGTGATTCTATTAAAA
>KN166143.1:20505-32706 GCA_000757745.1 Steinernema scapterisci
GCCATTTTCCGAATGTAGATTGTTGGCTATAAATATCGACCCTGGGCAGTTCTGCCTAAATTTACGCTTCACATAGCCGCCATGCTCCTTATTCTGCTCTTCTCAGGATCCATTTTCCTGGTTTCTTCCCTTCATCCAATTCTGTCATCGGTATATTAGGTTTCGTCATCAAGAAACTGATAAAATGGTTTAGGCAAAAGACGGCCAAGCAGTCTCCGACATCCGGAGATTCCCATTTGTGGCTCATATTTCCATCGGAGGCGATTTGGGAACTGCGGTATGTAGCGGATCCCTGCTCACTCCGACTCACGTGCTGACTGCTGCTCATTGCTTTGTTGGCTACAACCCGAATGCTGTGAGCTTGGTTCTTGCCGGAGCTTTGGATCCCATCGGTTCCCTGCTTGAAGGCAGCCAAGTTAGGCTGATTAAGACGGTGTGGATCCATCCCGGCTGGGATCCATCAGGGCCACATAACGATGTCGCCGTTGTCGAGGTGACTTGAGTCATTGAAACCAGTCATTAAAACAGTCGTTGAGACTGTCTTTAGGTCAGCGCATTTGAACCCACCGACTATGTCAACTTCGGCAATATCAGAGCCGATGACAGTTTTGTCCAGGTTCAAAAGCCGCTCTGTATTTTAGGATACGGGTATACTTTCTACACCGATCAGCCCCAGAGTCTTCAGATGGGCCAAGCGAAAATTGTCGATAGGGAAGCGTGCAGGTATGAAGTGACTATGTACTTGTGAATATAGGAGCGTTTTAGGCAAGCATGGGCTACAGGCTGTTTGCCCGGATCTGCGTGCTCCATGAGGTGCAAAGGCGCCACTGGGATTCCTTGCAACTTCACTATCACTGAGGACGAGATTTGCACTCGAGGACCTTCGGGAGTCACAATGGTATGACTGTGGCTTGAGAATTCCAAATTTAGAAGCTCGGATTTAGGGCGACAGCGGAGGACCTCTCATCCTTAGTCATCACGGACGTGTGCAAGTCGGAATCGCGAGTTATCGAGGATGGGAATGGGGATTGCCGGGTGAGTATCTCAGGATGAAGTCACATACCTAACAAGGAAGGTTTAGATGTGTTTATCCGCGTTTCGAAATACTGCAGATTCCTGGAAACGGTCACAAGAAATGCGTTCAAGTGTTCTTAGCTTTGCACGTTTTTTGTGCCTTGTCTTGGCCGATAAATCTATAATTATAGGTTTCTGGGTGGAACACTCGTTGGGATTGAAATCATCGCTTGGGAGTGAGTGTTAGTTGGCTCAGATGACATAGTGCCTCTTTTTCCTATTGACAAGTCTTCAAAACCATCGAACTCATGACTTTTGAGCTATCAGCTGCAATTTAACGACTTCAAAGTGGTTACCATTTGTTTGCAGCTGCCTATGAAACCCCGTTACAGGTGTTCTCAAATAGGTCTGTTCCCCTTATCAGAGATTTATTGTTCTGAGCCATGCGTGGTTTGCTGTTCTCGATTCTCCTTTTTGTTCTCCAGCTGTCGCCTCTTGCCGCTCGACCTTTGGAACTGGTAAGCTATTCTCGAATGCCTCTTTTTTGTAACTTTAATTTTAGACGTTCAATAGCGTCACCGCGTCCATCACATCGTTCCCCTTCCAAGCGTTTCTCTGGCTCAACGACGGCACTTACATATGCGGAGGATCTTTCCTGAACGCCCGTTTTGTCCTCACCGCTGCTCACTGCGCCGCTGAAGTCGATCTCTCAAGGAGACAAGTGGTGTTTGGGGGTGTCCAGGATCCGTATGACCTAAGAGCCAATGGAATCCAAGCCCAAAATTTAAAGAATTTGACCGTTTACCCGGGGTTCAAGAGGAATGTCTCGTCTTCCCATGATATCGCCGTTCTAGAGGTTTGTGCTATACAGAAATACAGTTTCAGAGGGAGTGTTTAGGTTCATTCTGACTTCCACGTAACCCAGTACGTCGACTTTATCAAGATCTACGCCAACGACAACTTTTCGGAGCACCCGGACAACCAAACTGTCTTTTACACGGGTTACGGTACAAGGACTGATAGAGCGGAACTCCAGAAGCTTCAGATGGGCCAGAGTCAAATCGTCAGCAATCGGACTGCATGCAGGTAGAATCACACTTACCATTGAAGCTCAAATTCGAATTTCAGAGAACTCTGGTCCAGGCATCCGTCGATCACCCACGTCACGGACTTGGACATCTGCACTGATTCGAGGACTGTATTCACCACCAAGGTCTGTGAAACCCAATCCCAAGATAGGCATAAGTATTCCAATTTCAGGGTGACAGCGGCGGGCCGCTTCTCTGGCACTATCAGGATGGGAGCAGCTCCAAATGGCGTCAGATCGGAGTCAACTCCAGGCACAACGCTGTTGATAGAAGCCTTCCAGGTAAGACCGGATCCAATTATTAGAGTTCATTTCTGGTTTTAGACGTGTTTATCCGCACTTCCGAATACTGCGAGTTTATTGCTCAAGCGACAAGGAACACTTACAAATGCTCTTGATCCAGAAGGCCCAATTTCCTAAGTTTAAAGTTGTTGGTTCTGGCTGTTTTCAAGAAGCAACTCCAAGAAATATAGTTTTGATTTCGGCGTTGTTCTTGAATTTGTTCCGGGTCTTTTTCTTCAGAATCTTCGGGCTTTTTCGCCTCAAGCGAACACGGATGATTCCCGACGCCAGGAATCGGAATCCGGGGCATCACTTTGCCATATGGCGAGTTTGCCCGTTATCCATACATGTTGAAATCACCGAAAACTGTCCCCGACTCCTTTAAGCGCATATTGAAGCGTCAAAGCCGTCATTAAGAGAAGTTCTCTTTTAAACAGTTTACGTCTTTCCGTCACTCTGCATTCATTATTCAGCTTGATCGTTATCTCGTGTTCTGAACTATGCGCGAAGGTCATGAGCGTTGTTTTCCACGAACTCTCTGGTCGGCGTTGCGAACGGCTCTTAAGAAGTTCAAAGAATGAAAAGACCGCTCTTACCTGGTCAGGAAATTCTGAGATCTGTTCAGAACTCAGACCGATTCAAGGCTCTTCTATGTTTCTTGATTCTACTGTTTGGCTTTTACGTATTTTATGTGATCTTGTTGCTCTTATTTGGACCAACGGGCGTCCGACATCCCAAACAACTCTCGCTGTTTGGAGCCATTCACATCGAGTCGAATAAGCCCAAGACTTCCCATGTATGGCTATTTCTGGGAGCTCCAAGCGATCTCCGAGATGTGAGTTTCGGCTGTTATTCGACGAACCGAAACGGAGATGTTTGGAAATCGGTCGTCGGGATTGAGAAGCTCCAAGAAGCGCCACCGCAATGTCTTTGGACTATCTACAGAGTGAGGTGTGACGTTGCAAGCGATATGACGGAGTTTGCCATCTCGGATGGAAGTGTGGATGCGCAGTTTCATGGGATCAAGGTGAGTCAGCGGAAACAGTTTGGCAGCTAGAGGTAGCACTCGATCTTTCAGATCCCCTACCGTATCCCAGACCGTCAACGTCGGCACGTGGTCGTCTGTCAGAGTCGCTTCTTCCTGCACGACAAGTGGCAAATCCTTTTCACAATCCTGGAACTCTACCGCTTCTACGGAGCCGACTTGATCGCCGTCTACGTGGAATCGATCATCGCTGAAGCCTACAACATTCTGAAAAAGCACCAAGAGAAAGGAATGCTCGCTATCCATCCAGCAGTGCAGTATGATCAATTTGTAGCTCTCCAGTCTCTATGGACAGAAGACTGAAATCACAATTTTAGGAAGGTTTGGGTTATGACCCGAACAAGGAAACGGAGTACAACCAGCAGATCTCGGCATACCTTCTCTGCTTGTATGAATACCGAGAATCGACGGATTTCATCATTTTCGGAGATTGGAACGAAGTTTTAGTCCCAAAGAATGCGACAAATCTCTATGACGAGCTATCGATTCTCCTGAACGATTTTCCCGATGCTGCGGCGTTCTACTTTCATCGGATCAGGGTGTCGTCTTATATCCGTGAGTTTCGGTTTTAAGCTGTGGGGCTGGTCTGGACAATGAGCGGCAGATGATCGCTGAGAGCTTACGGACCAACCTGAACATCCCAATTTCAGCCAAACAAGCCGCGTTCTTTAACATGGCCAACATGCTCAATTCGACGAAAGCAACTCACAAATCGGCCGTTGTGAAAGTCGTCGTCGTCGGCGATCGAGCGGAGAGCATAACGATTCATCAAATTCAGAGGCCGAAGCCTCGGACTCGAGCGGTGCAGCTCACCACTGAGTACTCGGTGTTCTACCACTTTAGAGAGGACGGCGAGCAAACTTGTCACAGCGAGGTAACTCTAAATCAGGGTCTTCTTGAATGACTCAATTCTTCCAGGCTGACGATTTCTTTCCCTTGCTGAACACCACCGAGCTGGCGGAGAATTTCACGGCTTTTATTGATAAGGAGGGTCTCTATTCGGTAAGCCGACAATCCTGAAACTTCCTAAACATCGAATCCCAGAATTACGTAAGCCTACCAAGCGAGCTGTTCTACACGAATGCGCTCCGCGCCTGCTACGACGACGTGTACAAAACTTTCGATCATCCGGAATGGGGAATCTGTCCGAATCATCTCGCTTGTGACCTGCCGAGACCGGGATACAGTATTCCCTGCACGAAGTTGAGCATCCAGTACAAAAAAGTGGTCTTGAAGGAAGCGACTGTGATGAGTTATCCTGAGAGGTCCAGCCTGCACACAAAGTGGGACGGGTGTGTATAATAAATGGTGCCTTAAGCCCTGTCATCGCGAAGCACACTCTTAAATTTTGATGTCATATGTCGTGTAATGTGACAAAGCATCCTAAGAATCGTTAGCAGTTCATTTGGAACTGTCTTGAAGAGACTGGACCAGATGACCAGACCAAGTTCAATGCGAAAGCTGGTAGCTTTGAGAGAACCCATTTTTAGGCGTTTAACTTGGGTTAACTTTTGCACTTCGATTCCTATCGTTATCTAGAGAACAATCCAACAAACAAGGTCGACCTTCTGTCGTTGAAATCAGCTTGCAGCTGTCGTTATAAAAGGCCTTATCAGAGGTCAGTTCGACTGCTGCTGCTATGTTGGGTTTGCTCTTGCTGGCTTTTGTTCCCGGCATTCTTGCCGGTCCTCTGGCTGCTGGACCCGCTGAATTGGTACGTGTTCCTTTCCCAGCTTTTCGGGTTTTATTTGACGGATTTCAGGTCCACAACGGCGTCACAGCAAACATAACCTCGTTCCCCTTCCAAGCCTTCCTCTGGATCAACAACGGCGGATATCTCTGCGGCGGCTCCTTTCTGAACTCCCGTTTCATCCTCACTGCGGCTCACTGCGCCGTCCAGGTCAACTTCACCAAGCAGCAGCTTGTCTTCGGAGGTGTCCAGGATCCTTACGACCTGGGTACTGTCGGAATCCAGTCCAGAAGGCTGAAGAGCTATGTCATCTATCCGGCGTTCAACAGACCAGTCTCCTCTTCTCATGATATCGCTATCTTTGAGGTATTTTTAATCTTGAAATTCACGCATATTTCTTGGTTTTAGGCCGAAGACGACTTCGAAGTCACTCCCTACGTCGACTTCATCAAGATCTACGTCGACGACAGCTTCGCCGAGTATCCCGAGAGCCAGCCCGTCTACTATACGGGGTACGGTACCGTGATTGAGAAGATCCAACTCCAGAAGCTCCAGCTCGGTCAAACTCACGTTTTCAATAACCGGACCGCTTGCAAGTAAGACGTGACTTTTGTTTCATGGCTGACTCTTGATTCCAGAGAACTCTGGGACAACCATGCGCCCATCGTCAAGGTCACCGACATGGACATCTGCACCGATTCTCAGACTGTTTATACCACAAAGGTAAGCATTCCATAAAGATCAAAGAATCAGGCACAGGGCTGTTTCAGGGCGACAGCGGCGGGCCTCTTCTCTACAAGTACCAGGACGGAATCAGCGCAGAATGGCGTCTTATCGGAGTCAACTCCAGGCACAGCACCATTGACAGAAACGTTCCAGGTAAGCGTTCAGCTCTTCAAACCAAGTCAAAACTGGTTTTAGATGTCTTCGTTCGCACCTCGAAGTACTGCGACTTCATCGCCCAAGTCACCAGGAACACCTACACCTGCTTCTGAGATCCAAGGTCTAAGAAATGGTTCACGTACAGCTTCCGATAGCTTCCTTCGTCTAATAAAGTGGTCTACGTGATAAGAACGACTGAAGCCGCCGTTCTTATCTCTGATCTGTGGTATTTATCAGCTTCCATTGTCACCGATTTTGGGACGCAATGCTCCGCGACCCAACCTAAGCGACCCAACCTAAGCGACCCAAGCGCCGTTACCTGGTGGCCCATGAACCGATCCGAGAGATCTAGAATCGATTATTAGGAACGTACGAATTCAGAGATTGGCCTCAAAAAGCATCGCTTCCAAATCAAGATTCCAGTTTAGCCTCATTAATCCACGCTCCTCTATCTAACCCGAATCCCAAAATGAATCGTGTTCCTCTCGTATTCGTCGATGATGTCTGCTGCAGAACCATTCGTTCTAAAGATTTTCTAGGCTTTCCTGGACGCTATTCCCACGCCTTCGGTAAACGACGAAGCAACTTTGTGAACATTATGCTATGTCTATACGATGAACCAAGCGAGAATTTGCCTCCCGACTCGGCTGAAGTGGATTTGGACAAATTATCGTTCGAGATAAGCTTTGGCGGTACATTGGATGGGGAACCCATTGATGGCCGGAACGTCAACGTTTTTGCCCTGTCCAAACACTTTTACCATCTTCGAATTTTGATTTTCGATGGAGTTCTTCCCCATGAAGCAGAAAAGTGCCAAGGCAACCGCAAATTCAAGCAGATCGTCCAGTCTTTCGCCCTTTTCCCGAAAACGACCATCCGCAGATTTACGAAGGATTGCGCTAACGCGTTTCAGCTGCTGCTAAATAACAACGTTGTCTGCAAGGACAGTTTTGATGTCTTCCCCGACGATAAGATGGGTGTGGCATTTCTGAAACGGCTGGAGGAGAAGAACCTCTCCAACTTGACCTCAATCAACCTTCACCTTTCATCGGAAGATCCCAGACCAAACCAACTTCTTATTAATGGGTTCTTTGCTTCAGAGCACCTTCAGGTGTTTCGAATCATCAGATCAGAACTTCTACGCGATTCTCCCAAACAGGCAGAAATGAGAAATGACAAAATCAGTGAAACAGTCAACCAAATGCTCGAAGAGACTGGAACTGAGTAAGAATGTTTGCATAGACGCAAACGTCCTAAAACAAAGTCATTCCGTGGAGGAGTTGGGCAACAATCGGTTGTCCGCCTTTGATCCTAAAAGCCCAAATCGTAGGATTGTGTGGAACTGCGATTCTCATCCTTGCAAGGTGTGCTTTATCTCAGAAACTCTCGATTTGAACGCGTTTAAGTAAATTTATGTTGTCAAATAAATCTTAACAATTCTCTTAACATTTATATTTCGTCCGGTTGTCAACATGTGGGACCCACGATAACTCTTTCTGCTACTCCGCACGTATTCATTGTTAAGTTGCTAAGCCAGGATGTGCCCGGCATTACGTTGTGCGTTGCTCGCAAGCTCCGTTGCTCCTTGACCATTCCGTACTTCGAGTCGAAAATCCGTTTTCAGTGCAGCAGTCGACTGGTTGGTAAGTGGCGGACTGCTCCAATGCCGTGCTTCTAAAAGAACACATTTTGACCACTCTCTAACAGATTTGCAGGACTTCAATTTGATACCTGGAGCAGAGATACTCAAAATGAGCAATTATCCGCTCTCGACACAGCTGCGGCTTCTTGGGTCGACGTTACAGATGCAGCTGGTGTATCCGTTCTCGAGGCCACAGTTGGAGTTCTCCGGACACGTGTAGGGGCGACTCTCGATTTCCCTATTCCGACAGAAGTTTATTGTCTTGCAGTTGTCGGACAAGAACGAGCGGTTGTTCTCATGCGGGACTCCGTCGCCGTCGATGCAGGGACTCTCCGTAGGTCGGATGTACCTGCCGCTGGACTCGTCGCGGATGAATCCGTCGTCGCAGGCGCATCCATTCTTGCATCGTGCACCTTTCTCCTGGATTGCAGAAAGTTCTGTCGCCCCGAATGCAGGAATCTGGGGTATTAACTAAAAGTTCCAGAGTTACGGGGGATGCTGTCCGCCATTAATTTGAAGAAATCGCGCTTAAAATCACTAGCAAGACAGATGTTAATCTCGCACATCGACGCTGCGCATTTGAACATTGGTCACACCACCGGCATTTTCGAATTGAGGAATCGGGCTTACCTGGCTTGAAAACATAGCTCGCAATATGTCGACTTTAGAAAGGAGAATACTTGGTTTATACCTGAAAATACTATGTAGACAAGATCATAAGCACGCTGTAAATCACGAATCTGAAAAGACACGAACACCAGTAATCGATAGAAACGACGCCAATGTGTCATTGATCGGCGTTCGATTGAAGCGGACGCTGCCGGAAGACAAAAAAACTCTTGGTGTTTGACGTCGTGCGGCTACCTGTGAACATTTTGCGCCAAAACGCCCACTCCAAACGTCCACAACCTCAACGTCATATGCACAAAAACACCATAAACAGTTGAGTGACAATTCTGGGGAACCACTTTTGAGTGGGACGTATTGAAGCGTCTTGTGTAGTTAGAGCAACCAGGCCTCTGGGCTTCAGTATCCAGCTCCACCTCATTTCAGAACCACTTCCGCTGTAGTTGACCTGGCCTAACATGGCGATAACAGGAAGACAAGCCGAAATCCGCCGAGGTCCAGCCAGCGTGCTTAAATGACAAATTACGTACTCATTGTGGCTTTAAAACGTTGCTTAATGCATACGGCATTCAATAAAGGGCGGCTCGCTGGCTACGGGGCGTGTTCTCATTACAAGCCGTCACATAATTCTCACTTCATATTTTTGGAATTCT
The DNA here is from genome assembly GCA_000757745.1 of Steinernema scapterisci. NCBI lineage: Eukaryota > Metazoa > Nematoda > Chromadorea > Rhabditida > Steinernematidae > Steinernema > Steinernema scapterisci. Next base: position 29,428 of record KN166143.1, read on the forward strand.
GTGAAAGCCCATGCTTCCCAGCGACGGTCCCACCAAGGCCTTGTTGCTATGAATGCTCGTGTTAACTGCTCCTTGCCACCGTCTTCCTGTTCTTGACGACTGGCATGAAACTCAACAGCAGACGTCCCCAGATACAGATTCACCAGCGAGTTTAGAGAATTATTTGATCTCCGAAATTTGCATTAAGGTCACCAGACAGTTGCGTGGATCTTACTCGCCGAGACTTTGGCAATGTAAGATAAACTAATCGGAATTACGCCAATTAGAGAAATACAAAGTCTGGATAATCCAGTAACCACAAAATTTCTCATTCCTACAAATGTCTCGAGCTCTAAATAAATTCGATTTTGTCGTCTATTAACCAATTTGTCGCAAATCGCAAGATTCTAAAGCGGTGCAGACATCCGAAAGGGGGAGTCGCAAATCTCCCGCCAGACGTGTTGACCCTCATTGAGATTTCTCATAAATACATCTTGAGCGCTGTTCGATCGGCGAATTTCCTTGCTGCCGACTGCATCATGCGAGTTTTCAATTTTATTATATACTTGGCTCTTATTTCTACGTGCCTATGCTGTTTTCCTACCGATGATGACACTGGTCCTACACTGCCAGTCAACCGAGTTGATTACGAGGACGACGAGGTGGCCGAGTTCGGTTTGTATCTCTCCTTCATTTATCAGGATAGAAGGATATTTTTTAGATTGCGCCGCTTGTGACCTTCCGGAGATTGTGCAAGCTGGCAGATGGTCCCAGCCCATCACTCATGAAATTGGTTTGGATCCGAAAGATGGATGCAGCACTTTGACTTTGGAATGCTCTGGGATTCCTGATGCTAAGACCACTAAATTAGACGTGAGTGAGGTTTTCTTAATTCTGAAAACATCTTTTTAGTGGCACATTGGAGATTTCGTCTCGGAGGACACTCCACAACACGTGAAAAGAAGCCTGAAGTGTGATGGCCTTAACCATTGGATGCTAACCGAGAAACTCTTGGTTACTGAAGTGAAGAAGGTTTCGTGCGAATCGGTACCCCAGAACATACCGGCCTGCCAGCAATGTTTAGACGTATTTGTTCCTGCTGCGAAACCCTACAAGGATTTTGAAGTAAGCGAGGAAGCAGTTAACGATAAAGGCTGCAGCACTAGAAAACTGAGCTGTAAGAAGAACCCGGGAGACAAAGTAGTGAAATTTCAGGTTAGAAGTTCTTCGTAATCTGGCTTAGTTTTGCATGACTTTTTAGTATTTGAATGGTGAAACGCAAACCGAGAACGATGTTGTCGAGCTGACCATGACTTGCAACGCTAACACAAAATGGACCGTTCCCAATGTGAAGGATGGAGTCACAACTTTGATTGAGCTGAACGATATCAGATGTTTGTCTGGTTTAGATTAATGAGTGCTTTTGACCAAACGTGTAGCTTATGTCAAAAATTAAAGAGATTATAAAAAGGCGGAGACTTTTGACTCCCAGAAATTGTTTTGATTTTCAGCCCAAAACCAAAAACCTGGAAGAAACATTTCCTATTAGTACGTTTCGACTCTTCCTGTCAGTCTCAGCATGGGACGCGGACAACTGCTCTCTATGGACACTACCGGACGTGTTTCCTGTTCCTTCCGGACCGGTTATTCTTGATTTTGCAATAATTTCTCACTCAGCTTTGATGTGAATCATGCTTTTGCTTTGTTTGAACATCGCTTTACATTACACACAAATCTTAAATACTTATATCGTTATCTTACAATGCAGATGCAGCTATTGAATCCATTCTACAGTCCTCAATTTGAGTTTTCAGGGCTGATGTGGGGCGGCTCTGAATTGGATCTCTTGTTTGCAGCAAAAGTTGAGTATCGTGCAGTCGTCCGTGAGGAAGGATCGCTTATTTCGTGCAAGCAGAATCCGTGGGTTCGATGTTTGTGCATAGAAATACTTGCTGGCAGCCGATGCTGTATTTCTCCGTCATGCCGCAGGTTCTCTCACACTGAATACAGCTCTGATGGTGGGTCTCTCAGGGGCAGATGATTGGGCAGTCCAGTTCACTTCTCCATTGAAGATCGAGTCCTTAAGCCCATAGATGTATTCATACCAACGAAAAATTCTTGAGTTACCTGGCAGGAGTCAGCAACGCTCTTGAAGAAGTCGCATTTAAATCGTCACGGCAAAGATCCATTTTGCACATACATCGTCTGCGAATCTGAAAACTTCGATGTGGTCCAAGTGTCCAGGATTTTGGCAACTAGGTCGCGTCAAAGATTGACTCTGCGCATGCCCTTTACGCCTGGACACTCTGCGAACGGGCTCTTCACCAAGTTTTGTATCTGAACAGTCGTCTTGTCAGCTTATTTCTAAAGGAGAACATTTTAGAGCTTACCAGATTTTGAAATCAAAGCTCGAGGCGTGGTTCGACTTTAGGATATGTTGGTTTAGACCTGAAAATATTCAGTAATTTTAATGAGCATAATGTAGGTCAAACTGATCTGAGAGAGCACGCAAACCGAAAATCGATAGAGAGAGCGTCAATTCGGTTTGGCGCTCAAGAGACGTGCACGTTGTCAAAGGAGACAAAAACTGGCGTCATGTGGGGAGCGAGTCACAATGACGTCAGTGTCTGCAGCAACTGGAACAGAGCTAGGAGAAGAGAGATTAGCGAAAATCTTGGGTTTCAGGCAGGCCAAAGGAGAGCTGAGATCTGTCCGTTATCAGAACACAAGTCAGTGCCATTTTTTTGGAAGCTCCGGCTATCATGATTTCTGTTTCTCCTCGGTGCTGATCCCGCTTCTTAAGCTTTTCTAAGTGTTACGTTCTAACGATTATAGCAAAGTCTATGTGGTCATGTTGCAAACTTCTTTACCGGGTTCTTTCTCATATCAAGAACTGCGATGTTCTCAAGACTCTGTTGTAGCAATTGGTTCTTAAGGCGCTTCTTGTTTCGACCTTCCAGACACCAGGAAAATGTTGGCAGATCCTACACAAACTTGGCTAAGTTTGCTACGGTTTATTGGAACATGCGGACACCTGACAGACTCACTTTATGCACAGTTATGGGGAGATCCAATCTTGAGCTCTTGGGACTTTGCCTAATGACGCATATGCAGATTGTAAGACAATTATCAGTGGATTTTGCAGTCGTATCAAACATAAATATTAATTTATCTAAGAAATAACTTAAAGACAGGTTCTATTTTAGGCTTAAGGAGCTCCTTATTCGACTTTCACAACGTCAAATTCGTGCTGGTTCTCTCCATCAGTGTAAATCCACTTTCCGGCTTTGCCGCACACAA
>KN166143.1:32764-61692 GCA_000757745.1 Steinernema scapterisci
AAGAGTATTTAGATGAGTTCTGGCCTTTCCACCAACCTTCACTTTCATCAATTCTTCGCCGTTGTTGGTTATTTCTCCGGACTTGCACTTTTCCTCTCCTTCAGGACCCTTCGACGTGAATCCAAGAGATCCGGGGACAGTTATGTCGTCGCAGTGGTCGCACTTCTCCTCGGGCTTCTTTTCGCCTTCTGGGGCAGCACAGTGAGCCTTCTCGATATTGTCGTTTTTGTAAGTCCACTTATTTTTGGTGTTGCACGTCAACGTAACCATTGATCCTTGGTCTTTAGAAATGGTGACTGCGTCTCCGTTAAGCTGAAATAACACTGTAGACCGGGCTTGAGATTTGAGCCAGTACCTTGAGATCGGTGGTGTCTCCTCCGCAAACCAGGGTCTTAGTGATGCATTTTCCATCCATACCGTTGTTCACCGACAGACCATTTTCGGCTTTGAATCCCTCATCAGAACATTTGTCGCAAGGCTCCTCTTCCACCTTCTTCTCAACGCACTCAATCTCGTTGACCAGTTTCGGTACTCCTTCGACTAGGTGAGTCCATTTGCCTTCGTCGTCACAGGTGATCTCCGGGTTCTCTTGGGTCACCGCTTCCTTGTCATCATCAACAAAAGTGATCTGAAAAATTGAGTTTCAAGCTTAAGAATTCCTGGGATTGCTAACCTTGACATCGAATATCTTTTCATCTTTGGGTTCGCAAGACGCTCTGCGTGACACGCACTTGTTTTCATCAACCGTCTGCTCTCCAAACTTGACGTTTTCGTATTTCTTCACATCGCATTGACCACAAGGTTTCACGGGGTCAGGTTTCGGGTCAACTACTCCATCCTTGGCGACACACTCGACATTCTTATCCGCCAACTTCTTTCCCTCGTGGATCCATTTCCCCTCTTCGTCACAGGTAAGTGTCGCGGTTTCCAACGTTTGATCTTTACCGTCATCGAAGAAGATCTGAGAATCGGAGTTAAGATGTCCTGAAAGAGTCACCAACCTTCAAATCCATATCTTTGCATTTCAGCACATTGGAAGCACACTTGGTGGCTTCGTCCTTGGAGATGGCTTCTTCCAGGTTGGCGATCTTGTACGAGGCGCATCCTCCGCACTTTTTCAAATCAGCGGGATCGTCGCACTGGACGTCGTTCACAATGACTGGGTTTCCATCCTTGCCAACGTAGTTCCATTGCTTGTTCTTGCAGACCAAGCTGGCCTCGACGCCGTCTTTCTCTGCCGTGAATATAGCTTCTGTGGTACCGAAGACCTGAAAACTTAAGATAAGATTTGTCCGGCCGAGCTTCTCACCCTCAGAATTGTCTGTTTGTCGTGCTTGCAGACCACAGTTTTGGTTTTGCACTTCTTGTCGTCGATGCCATCTTTCACGGTCACGCCAGGAAGGCCTATCTTTTCAGAATTGAGTTGATCGCACGTGTCGCAACCTTCGTCCTTAGGGTCTTCATTGCCGTTTCCTTTATCTTCGGGTTTCTTGGGATCTTCTTCCTCCTTTGCAGGATCACCACCTTCTTTTTTGGGATCCTCTTCTTTCTTCGCAGGCTCACCACCTTCTTTCTCCTTGCCTGAAACATCTCACAGTCTCACTTCAGAGTCCCCAACACAATACCAGTCTTGACTCCGTCAGCCTTGATTTTGCCGCCTATGTCGTCAATGGTCGGCATGCAGCAGAGAGCAGTTGTGGCGAGTAAGGCCAGAAAACAGAGAGTTGAAAGACGCATTGCGACAGCTGGACAACTTTCACAATTGAGTGGATTCCTTAGACGGTTTTATAAGTTGCAGAAACCGTTTAGGGTCATAGTGGTAAACGTCGCAGAGGCCGCCTCTCCTTTGTCGTCGGCTGGGTGAGGCGGGATTAAGTGGGTAGCCGGTGTCGTTGGAATTGTCAAAACTTGAAATCGAGGCTAATGTTGAGGTTGAGACTTGGGTCAGACTCTAATTGAAAGGTTTACAAGTCGCAAAAAACAACAGAACTCCAAATATTAGGTCCGGAACGCTTTAATCCCTAAATTGGGACAGGCTGGGTTTGCAGCTCTACTCGTTAAAGGTCGGAAGCTGGACTCGTTGAAACCGGGGAACTTTAGATCTGCCTCTGCTCTTAAACGCTTCAAAAGTTGAATTTAAGGATTCTCTCGTTGTTCTCCCAAATCTCGACTCTCAGAGAATTATTTGATCCCGCGAATTTGCATATGGGTCACCAGACAACGGCGCGGATCTCGCGCGTGCCCGACTAGACGAGATGTTGCGATAAACTTAGGAGCGATGGATTCAATTAGAGAAATCTTTTGTTCGTTTGACGGACTCCGTTTATGAGAAAATCTCTCTTAACTAGACCCCTGCGAACGTGCGATTCCTGGATTTGAGAGTTGCACTTTTAGAGACGCTGATACCTACGTTCCAGTTTCCAGTTTTGGGTAGAATTTACTCTATTTACAGTTTCGAAACAAAGCGAAACCTGGGATTAAATACTCGTAGCATAAAAAGGCACCTCTGTCATAATCTCAAAACTCCTAAAATCTACAAATGCATCCTGGCATGATCGATGCGGTAGAACTGCGAATACAGTAACCCGGTCGTGGAGATGGTCTCATCGAGGCCGACAGTCTTGGTTGGGAACTTGCAGACCAGGACTGGCGTGTAGATGAAGACGATGTCGTTACGCATCCACGAGGCTACGGGCCTAAAACGCGGTTTTGGACTTGCCTGAGTTAGAGCTGGATTACCTGTGAGGGTCGAAGGTATAGGTCTTCTTGGCAGTCTTGTCCAACAGATACGAAGACCCGCTCCTGACTTCCAAAAGCCCAGAATCCAAATTCTCGTTCTGAGGGATGTTACAGGAATGCCTTCCTGCGACTCTGGCTCCAGCTGCCAAGCCTGCAGCCAGATTCGACCAGTCGGTGCCTCGGCTGACCATCAGGTGGAAGGTGAGACAGTGGAAGTGGATTCGCTGGAGTCGGAAATTGTAATTCTTGGACTCCACGTTGCTCTTGTCTTGGCCGAATTTCGTGATGAGCCAATGGAGCATTTCCACGACCTTGTAAACGTGGACCGTGCCCCCGGAGACTGGGTATTCTTCCGCGTAAGGACCTCCGCCGACTTTGGACAAAAAGGTTAGTTCTTGCTCGTTGATTCCTAGCGAGTCTACGTTTCCGATGATCTGAAAATGGCAATTTGAAGCGCGATTTCGGGTTTGATTCGTACCCTTTCCAGAAGAACCAAGGCGAATCCAGAATCACCCATACTTCCCATCTGGAGATGAATTGGGATTCCGGCGTTGATCTGGGACAAGCTTCGCTTGATCAGGCGGATCTTCTCCAGGCGCATTTCGGGATTCTAAACATGGAAATGAGGCATTAGAGGGCAGTTTCAAGATTACCTGGAACTCAAGCAAGTGGATGCCACTGAGGATAACGAGATCGGGGCGATATTGGCTGATGGCCTTGAAGAACATCTCGATGACCACGGAACTGCCACTGAAACCACGATTCATTTGATCTAAGCTAAATGCACAAATCTTACCTAAACTTGTCATGAGAGAAGATGAACCTAGACGACGCGGGAGCCACGTACTCCCCCAGAATCTCTCCCTGCTTGTACTCCATGATCACGTGGAGTTCGTCCTTCACAATCCTCGTAGAGTTGTTCTGGACGATTCCCGGATGCAGGAGCGCCTGGCTTCTGGGTCCAATCGGTCCGACCAAGAACGCCGTGGTTCTTGGGAAACTGTTGGCGATTCTCTGGGCCATCAGAGCCGCGTTTCCTCCAATGTAGTACTGCTTGTGGTGGGGACTGTTTTCGATGGCTTTGATGATTGAAGCGAAGGTGTCCTCGTTCGCCATGTGCCTCTCGGTTACGGTACCTCGGGAGAACCATTCCATGAAGGCTTCACGCATCTCTTCCGTCGATCTCAGGACTTCGTGGTCGACACATTTGGACAGAGATGGGTTCATGTGGTTGTAAAGACTGGTTCCCGATACGATTACGTCCACGTTGCAGTTTATCCTTAACGATCCTATGTCTTTATCTCTGTTTCAAGCTGATCCTTACCCCACAACGGCCTTCCTGAACACCATCGCCGGGAGAGTGATCATCTTGTCCCAAGACTCCTGCATAGCCTGTTCCACGGTCATCGACGCTAGCCTGTTGTCTTCATTGAAGACGCTATAGAGATAAGGTACAGCCGCAAATATCGCAGCCCAGATTAGAAGCCTATTCCTGGGATCCCCTGGGGAGATCATGGTTCTAAAAATGGGAATTTCAAGAAAACACGGAGCTTGGAACAATGGAATAATTAAGACAAGAGGGTCCACCTAAGACAATGCGACTAGATAAGGTCTCCAGCGAGCCAAAACAACATACATCCCCCAAGCATCAGAGATTACAAATCCGTTCCAGCAGAACCTATTAAACAAGCCCACTTATCTCTAGCACCCAGACCGGATAATCCCATTCCCGTCGACCCCCGTTGTTGCCGCATTCTACCGGATATCCATTCGCATCTCGCTCTCCTTCGCGGCTATTATTTTCCGTTTATTTCTAAAGTGCACAATTTACAATTTTCCCTTGTAAACAATTTATCGCCGCCACGTGAAAAGTGGTTGACTTCTCGCCGCAGCGCCATGATCTATGGGTCCATTTAGGGGGCGCGTTGATTGATGGCATTTTACGTGACGGCCATACATATAAAAGAGGTCGTTCCAAAGACGCGTTTTTGCATTCAATCTGCTCTTTTAGTGCGTGTTAGGTGGTTTGGAGAGGAGAGCGACCGATAAAGCGCGGGAAGCCGCGGATGCGCAAATACCGCCTTTGGGGATTTGCGGGCCGTGCCAGTTTTGCTGATTTCGACGCTGCGGGGAAGGTGTAAACAACTCGTAAACAAGCGTGGCGAGTTTAAACGAGATTTCAGCGTTATGGAGGAAGTCCAAGAGGACAGGATTCTATCCAAAGTTCGATCTATCGCCTAGAATTGTGGTTTGTGGCGGCCACAAAACTTTTGTGCTCAAAATTGTAGTTCCCGGCCGATGATCGCAACTGTTAATATAGTCGTTTAGTTTCGCGAGCGCTCGTAAATCCCATTTCCCAGTTCCCAGCGTCGTTTGAAACTAGCGAAACGCCGAAATCAATCGATATTTCGCGGAAAGTGAAACCGTTTTTGTTCGATTGGCGGGGATGGGCAGTTCTCGGAATGCTGGGACGGGGGCTGCAGCATGAGGTCGGGTCCGACTCTGGGTTTTTCGCGGTTCCAAGCTGTAGGTTTTGGGCATTCAGGATCATTTGGATCTGATCTAGATGTGTGCTTATCGGATTTGGAGGTCTGAGCTTCTAATATTAGGAGTTGGACGCGTTTCGGTTTTATTCAGCTCTGGTTCTGACCTTGATCGGTCAATTCGGCAAATCGAATCACGCCATCGCGGCATATTTTGGGCTTTCCTAACCGTTCCCCACTGTCCGAAACCGCTCTCTTACATTTTCAAGCGTTTCCTTTCCTAATCTGCCCAAACCCGACGTCAAACTACCAGCTGAATCCCCCGATTCATCCCAGATTCTCATCTTAGTTCCCCTTTCCTCATCCCCATCTCTGACCCAACCCCCAAAGTCTCCCACGGAACACGCCAGGCTTCCCACACTCCTCCCTAATCCTCAATTTCCCGCAAAAACAAACAAAAATTAATGCAAATAACCAAAAAACGACATTTCCAGGCAAGACTTCTTCTTCTTCGTCGCTCTCCTTCGCTCGCCATCACCCCACGCCAATCTCTCTCTCTCACCCCGTTTGTCCCTCCGTCCGTCCCCTCGCTTCTTCTTCCTTCCGTACTCTGATCAGTGCGCTCTCACTCGCTCTCATCAGCGACGTCTTCCTTTCGCCGTTGGTCCATCCGTCCGTCCATCTCTCTCCTCTCGCCCGTCCCCCATCTCCCAGAACCGACGATGTCGACTCCCAGTCCGCGAGAGGAGTCCATCCAGTGTGTGGCCCCTTTAGGGATGCTGGTGCTATGGAGGAGCGCTCGATGAACATGTTCCATTGCCGAAGTTGACGACGCGTTCGTGTGTTCCAAGTTTTTCAGTTTGGGAAAATTCCTTGGGTCGACCGGGAAAGTGTGACAGCAGAAGTCACACCACCGAACCACCCGAGACTTTGACCCTTAGGAACGCGGTTCGTAGTGTAGCGCGAAGGAGAACGCTTGTGCTAATGTTTGCTTTATGTGATTTCAGATTGGGTAAACGGAACCTGGTGCAGGCTGGAAATACGCGAGATGATCACGCCGCAGGTTGATGTCTCAAATCCGGAGGGAGATCCGACTTCTCAGATTGTTTCGAGGTTGGTTCTTTAGTTGGGCTATGGATTAGATATGCATAGAATGGGGTCGGGAGGAACGGGGTATCCTTAAATCGGTCTGGGGGAAGGGGAATTTTGGAAGTGGAGGAATCCAGTCTCCGCAGTCCGTGGCTCGCTTGTTAGAACTTGGACACAGATGAGCCTATGATTCCTTTAGGCTTGCGGCTAAAATGTGGGGTCTTCTCGATATCTCTACAGGCCTGATCAAAGGCCCAGAAGCCTCCGTAGAATCGTGTTTCGGAAGTGCCAGCCTAAGCCAAAATCCCCCTATACCCATCTTCCACTTTTGGCCCCAACTTCGCCACTCTTCGGAAACGTTCCTTCCCACCCCTAGTCCCCCTTGCAAACAGATGACTCATCTCCGAGCATCAGCGCATTAACATTCTGTTGATTCACACCACAAAGCTCCCATTGCCATTTCCCCTATTCGCCCTGAACCCCCAAAATCACATGACCAAACGACTCCAACAGAACCGACCTCTCTTATCATTCCTATGCGTATACCTGAAGCCCTGAGATAACATTCAAGTACGTATAGTCAACGACGGCTCCGATGACGTGTGCTCAGATTTAAAAGGCCGGTCTTAAAACTGTCCTCTTTCCTCTCAAACGCCCGTTTTTCTCGGCATTCGTCATCGAGTCGCGAAAGGCTTTAAGACCTATAATTCTCAGCTAAACGGCGTTTCTTGCGTTTTCAGAAAAATGGTGGCGGCGAAGGAAGAGGACAGATCTCTGGACGACCCGCTCGGATCGTCGATGGATCTGAAGAAGATGATGGCGATGGTCGGCGCCTTCTACTGGCTTGTTATGACGGCGCTCGTGGTTCCGGTCGCGTGTGTGGCCACTTGTGTCCTTTGCATCACGCCACTTTTGCTTGTCAGGTAGGGGAAATGAAGAAGTGTTTAGGAAATTTCCGTGTTGTTTAGCCGGACTCTGTTCAACCGCTGGGAACATTGGCTGTGTCGGCTGGTCAATGATCATTGGGTTTCTGCTGGACAGTATACTGGAGTTAAGGGTGAGTGGAACGGTTCTAAGTCATGTCAAAATTAAGGTCAAGGTTTCTTAGAAGCCAGATTAAAGTCTTCAGGATTTTGGACGATTCTAATTTTGGAAAATTACGTTATGATGTGATCGGGACTAAGAGACTGGGCTGGATTGAGGCCGAACTGGCATCGAGGAATTCGCGTAGGCAGAATGACGCCAAGTTCTGGGTAACTTTCAAGTCGAATAGGTCAAAACGTAGGTCGAATGCCCTAAAAGTGCACCAAAATGCATTCAAAATGAGTACTTTTAGTAGTGTGTACACTTCCCCCAGCTCATAATTGATCGCCTGTCGTCACTTTTTTGGCAATTTGTTAAATGGCCGCCGTTTGAATGCCGCTAAAAGCCCTTTTGTAAAAAGCCAAACGCTGAAATATGACCCCGCTTTGACATGGTAACCCTGGAATTTGAGAACTTCTAGACGTGCTCATTTTCCCTAATTTCAGTCGTGGAATACGGCGACGACATCTCCAAGATCTCCGACAAACGATGCCTCTTCCTCGCCAACCACCTCGGTCTCGTAGACCATTTTATCCTCATGACGGCTATGCACAACAAGCACACCTTGACGGGAAGGGTGCGGTAGGATCTTGAATCCGCTGTCTAAAAGTGTCAATTACAGTACCTCTGGGTCATCTACAACATCTGGAAGTACACGCCTCTCGGTCTTATGTGGACCGCCCATGGAAACTTCTTCGTTAACGGCGGCGCCTCGAAACGAGCTTCAGTTCTCAACACATTCCGGGAGCATCTGAGGAAACACTACTGGGGACAGGATTATGGATTTGTGGTCATGTACCCAGAAGGTTCCAGACTGTTTCTAATCAAAGACTCAGCCGCCAGATTCGCCGAGAAGAACGGCCTGAAACCTCTGAAGCATTGTGCGCATCCCAGAACCGGCGCCGCCCACGCCGTTCTCTCGGAATGCGGACCTAAAGAAGGCCGAGAGGATCCGATTGAATACATCGTCGACTGCACCTTAGGATACCCGAAGGGCGAAGTCGTGGAACTGGGAAAGGCGATGACCGGGGAATGGCCCAACGACGACACTACCGTAGCCATCCACTACCGTATCTTCAGAACAGACGGTTCCATGGCTGACGAGAAGGTGCTCCAGAAGTGGTTATACGAGAGGTACGAAGAGAAGGACCAACTTTTGGAAGATTACTACAAATCTGGCCGTTTCGACTCCACCCCCAGGCCAGTCTACTTCCCCTTCAGCAGGGCAATCTTGGTCCAACTGTTCTGGATGACCCTGTTCTACGGTCACTATCTGCTATGGATGAAACCTGTCACCGTGTTTGCCTCTCGTGTTTTCATGAATTTGCTGTTTTAAGAACTTCCACCCGCGATCTCTATATCATTCTTGCTAATTTATACGCGTCAATTGCTCACGATTCAAATAAATGTGGTACCGTAGTCTTCAACCACTTCCGCCTCAAATGCCGCTCGCGACAAGGGAATTCCAGGAAAGTTCCGAGTTAAACTTCAGCCAAAAATAACATTTGCGAGATCATTCAAAGCCAATGTACAAGAGACAAGATCATTAAATACCAGCATCACACACCTGAAACTCCGAATTCCTCAGTGGGTGTCCCACATCGACGTGTCCGCAGAGTCCACATTCCCAGAACTCTTGATCTGGCCCTCTTCCATCTCTTTCCGGTTCGGCGAATGTCGCCTTTCGAGGTGATCTCGTAGGAACTTCATAGAAATGAAGAGCTTGGCGCAATGTTCACATTTGAAGAATTCTGGGGACACTTCTGGGGAGTTTTTGAGGATCTGGCGGAGTTGCTTGTTCTCTTGGACTAGAATGGTCCCCTTCTCTTGGAGGGCGGTGAGACGTTTTGAGAGGTCTTCTTGTGATCTCTGAAATCGGGGCGTTTAAGTATCAGTGGTCAATTGAGTCATCGGCGACAAAAATAGCAGCTGGAAGTTGAATCCAGTAATTGCACCTAATAGAGACGGATTCCGAAAATAGAGCAAATTGCGCTTACTAATTGCCAGTTTTTAGAAATCTATTTGATGACATTTTCAAGGAATTAGAGGAATGCTGGGTAATTCTGGGTAGATCTGGGGAATAGTGGACTAATTGAGGGATCCTAACTAACAAACAGTCCTCCTTTGGACCCAACTACCTGACTCATCAACGCCCCTTAATAACCCTATTCACGTTACACTCGAAATTCCGTGAAATTCCGCAAGGAACCAAGCGGCATTTACCCTCGCGTACACAATCCTGTTTTCCATTCCGAGAACGAGCCCCCGTGTCAACAAAGCGTGTTTTGGTCGCCTGACATCTTGATTGCCAGTTTCAGAAATCTCCCTCACGGCTACACCTCGTGCCAACACTGCTTTGCAGCAATTAATCTCAAGCGCAGAAGTTCAGATTCGCCTCATTCCAAACACGGAAATGGTAGTTAAACGCGTTTGAACTCTAATTACCTGGAAAGAGGTGATTCCAGGAAACGCATTTCATCTTTTGATCAAAGTCCTTTAAGGGATTACGCGGAATACGCAAATAACTCACCAAAACGTGCTCGATCTGAAGTTGCGCTATCCGGAACATTTTCAGAACTCTCTCGCCGGTCCATTCTTTCTTCTGAAACAACATCAAAAAGTCATTAATCAAGACACAAAGCCCTTACCGTAGGATCCGCCTTTGAGAGAACGATCGAGGGCAAACAGCGTTGGAGCACTTCGAAGGCGCCGACGCCATGCTCTAGAAGCGGAATACTGACTTCATCTAAAATCACCCCAAAAACTGGTCATTTCTGCCTGCACACAACGCCAAAATACCAATTAGAGTCCAATCCGGGTCGCGCGACACCTGCCGTTCATCAGCCATGATGCGGTCGCAATGCGCGGCGCTCGGGACGAAGAAGGCGCTCGGCGCGCGTGTTTCCATGTCAACGGCTCTGCGCCGCTGCCGCGAGCGCGCGCGGATGGACGGCACTTGTTTTGGCGAGGCAGATTTGTTTTTTAGCGAGTGGACAGTGGATGGTCGTTGGTGGGGAGCCCAAGAATACACACTCGGAAGCGCTTACATCTGCCTCGTGACGTACGTCGAACTCCGAACGCGAGCCGTACTCGGGAGCGACCGCCTCGAACCTCGAGCTATGGCCAGAATGACCACAATCCACATTCCCAGACCTGGGATTGTGTTTACAGACGCCCCCGGCGTCTATAGACGCAGTCCAGTCTGGTCTCGGCTATTTAATTACGGCCACGCATTTCGCTCGATGGGCGTCCGCTCAAGCGCAGAGCCCGGCTGGAGCCGACCGACCCGAACCTCTGGACCCCATCAAAATGACCAAAGACGACCCACGCATGCTTGTTTGTCTACAGACAAACTCCTATCTGACCACAGCTAATTAACCCTAGCCACCCATTTTGCCCAATTTGCGTACGTGCGTCCGGTCGGAATTCGTGAACACCCTTACAAGAAAAGTCTTTACTCTCTTTATATGACGAAATAAACAACCTATAAATTCGATCTCAAAGTTCCCGTATTTACAACATAAATAAATCACAGTTAGATAATCACCCTGTAGTACCCGCCATTGAATGTGTACAGTATCACCGGCTCGCTTGAGCTGTTGTCCGTGCCGAACAGGGGGGTCAGTTCGTTGAGGAGGTCGTTGGCTGCAACCTTCAGCTTTCCGCTTTCATTGAGCGCGACCGACAATTCTTCCTTCGTCATTCCTCGGTCGATCTTGCTTGCTAAGTATCGGAGATTCGCGGCAGTGAGGTCGGTGATGCAGATGTAGATCTTCTGCTTGGCCGCGAATGTCGCAACGACGTCTTTGATGCAGGCGAGGCTGCTGGCGTGATTCTGAAATGGATTCAATTGAAACACAGGCTAAGAAGCTCAGAACTATACCTCCTTATTGCGCTTATCGCTCTTCTTCGACGAGTTGTACGAATGAATCCATTGGACGTTGTCGAATAACTTCGAAGCGGCCACCGGCTGTCGAGCAGGACTGTTCGAGGCGTTCGAAGTGGACCCAACGCGAAGCTGGGAGGAAGAAGATGGGGCTTCAGACTTGGCAATCTTCAGCACGGCTTCGTCGAAGGACATCTTCGAGCTGTTGTCCTTCTGTTCCGTCGGATTGATGACGAGCACACGGCCCTCTTCCTTGACGATCAGGAGGTACGCAATCTTCCGGTTCACGCAGTAGTCGCGGAGGTCGTCCACGTTGTTGACCACATCGTGCAGCACGTCCGTCGCAATGTTGTTCTTCCTGAGTTTCTGTGCCAGCTGGAATTTCTCCTTCTCGAAGTTTGTTCCGCTGCAGCACACGATTGCTGAGCACGCATTCATCTTGGCAGGAATTTCTGAAAGCATTTACGGATTAAATCTGTTTGCGTGGTTCAAAACTTACTTGCGTTCAAGAGAATCGCAACGTGCGCTAACGAATCCACGTACAAGTTGAATCCGATCGCGCTATATGGCACTGAACCTGTAGGATCGCTGGAATGGCGCTCGGCGCTCAGGCTCTGGTCGTACCTGCCGCCAGCCAGGATCGGTATGACGACCTGTTTGTTGCGCCTAGGCAAGACTATCTCCAGCTGGAAAACGAATCCATCGGAGAATAGATCGGGCCGGTAGCACAGAGTTGGGTCGAAAACAATTGTCTTGAACTGTTCTTCGCTGCCCAGAAGATGGAACGTCTTGGCGATGCCTTGAAGCTCCGCAAGCGCCTTCTTGCACAATGATGCGGCGTTCTTATGCTTCAGCAAGGGCTTCAAATTCGCGCCGATGTTATTGAGTTGTTCGCTTTCGACCAGATAGTTCAAAAGCGAAGTCACATCTTCGGGTTGCAGGCAACATGCGTAACCCAACCTGCGGTTATTCTCGGCTTGATCCACCTTTGCGTCTAAACACGAAGATATCAAAAACGACAAATTAAATCCACGCTTACTTTTGTTCAAAGAAATCGAGTAGAGCACCGAAAGAACGCTAAGATGGAGAACCTTGTTGGTGACACCGAAAAATTCCAACACAGCTCGAATTAGGTCGGTGTGACCGATCCTGAGCTTCCAGCTAACATTTTCAAGACTGGACACGTGCGAGATAACGGATGTGGCCACGTTAAGGATCTCTGCCGCCATTGTTTCCACTGTGCTTGTCGGAGCGACGATGTCGACGGCGCAGGACAGATGTTCTTTGGGGTGGAGCGTTCCGGTCACTAAAATGATAACATAAGTTGGATTCAGTAAAGACAATTAATTAGCCATCCATAGACACGTACGTGCATTGAAATAAGTCCATGTTCAAACACGACCGGTCGAAAGTTTGTGAGCACTCGTAAATGAAACTGACCCGTACGAGCATAACGTGACCGACCGGTTTCATCAACCAGCTGTTTGAAAATGATTTCGACCAGAATATGTTTCGGCACGTAGGCAGTCTAGACAACTCCCAAGACATTCATATTTGTCTCCTTATTTTTTGAATCCAACCGTCTAAACGCCAGTGGGCAAGCGTAAATGAAACCGACCGACACGTGCCAAAATACACCGGTCGGTTTCATCAACCAGCGGTTTGAAAATGATTTCGGCACATTGACTGTCTGGACATTGTTCGTGACATCCACAACTGTCTAGCTCACCAATGTGCCTACGTGCCAAATCTATTTTACCCTCTTACCCGAAAATAATCAAAACCAAACCTACTTTCATTCTTCGAAAACGTCTTCCCGAACGTGTAACGCTTGAATCGGGTCTTCTTCGCTCGATTGCAGTACCGAATGAAGTTCTTCCTTAGGCATTCCGGTAACATGAAGACGAATCCCGACTCGTCCATGACCTTTACTGGACTCGGAATCTTAGAATCGGTCGGTACATACTTTGGAGCTTTGTAAGGAATGAAGCTTGGAGTGTTCAGCGGGACGAAGGCGTGTTGCTTAAAGCAATTGCTTAGCTCTTCTTTAATCAGCTCCTCCATGTCGTTCTGCTTGGCGAAGTTCTTCTCCATATCCATGCAGATCATCTGATCAAAGAGGAACATCGTAGCTCCTTCTTGCTTCACGTCAAACATCTTCTCGATTGTCCATTTTCGCAAAAAGCCCTTCTTGTGCTTTGTGATTTGCATGAACATCTTCTGCAAAAGGAAGACAGTTAATACAACATTTATAAAATCGTGGCAAACCTGATAATCGTTCGGTTCAACCTCGTACAGAGGGAGTTCTTCGATTGCGAGGATCTCGTTTACCGTCGGACGTTTGTCGGGCTCTCTTTCCAACATCTTCATGATCAAAGATTTGGCAAGCTTCAGATCCGCCGCATCAATGTCCTCGCCATATTCTTCCGGGAAAAGAAGACTGTTCCGGAGGTTCCTCATCACCGTATGACGCTCACTTCCTTGGAGGTACGTGCTGTGGAACATTTCGAATAGAACGATTCCAAGACTGTACACGTCGACCTTGGGAGTAAGTTTCGGGTTCTGCAAGGTGTCCTTCATAGAACTGTCCATCTCTGGAGCCATGTAGAAGGCTGTGCCACAATCCTTCGAAAATTCGTAAGCGGCTGAAGCGTAGCTGTCATCGGACGACTTTTCCTTCTTCTTCGTTTCGTTTGTCGTGGCCATGCCAAAATCGCCGATCTTCGCTTGATCGTTGGCGCCAAGGAGGATGTTCATCTAAAAGATCAATATGAAATTATATTCAAAAGATGCGAATCTATACCGGTTTGATGTCACGGTGAACAATTCCCATGTGGTGCATATACTGAAGCCCGTTCAAGATCTCGCGCAGGATCCTATAGACCTTCTTCGGTTGCTGGAAAAGCTTCTCATTTGCAATGAGGTTTCGTAGCGTTGATCGTGTGCAGAATTCCATTTGGATGTAGAGGATCTTCTGAGGCTTGGTTTCGATCGTAGCAGTTGACCTTTCCTCGTCTTCTCTCAACGACTCGTCGTCGGTGATCTCATTTTGGGAAGGTTTCACAACCTCGAAGTCGGAAGCGGAGTCGTCTCCTGCTTCGAACACGATAAGCTGCAACCATATCTCTGTTAACACCTCTACTAAAGGGAAGCAATGACTTACACATTCGGAATCCTGCTGCGGCGAAAACACAACTTCGTTCCTATTCATATACTTGTAATCCTCAGAATCGTCCGTAGAGGGTTCTTCCGCTGCTGCGTAGCTCGTCCCCCATTCGGAAGTCGTGGACATTTCCATGGTTCGATCACCATCAGCAGCGCGGCGGAACCTCGAGTCCACGATAAACGAATCATCACTCGTATTCGTCGTTGTTTCCATCGATGTTCCAACGGTGCTCGAAGATTCGCCCGCCTTGGTTACGTTGACGGTTTCGATCCAAGCGTTGTAGTAACGCACGATGTTCGGGTGGATTAGCCTTGAGAACACTTTTGCTTCGTAGGTGATCTTTCCCGAGGAAGGATCTCCAGGCTTCAGCTTGATTCTCTTGATGGCGTAGTCATTTCCGTCAAGTTTGTTCCTGAAGAACCACATTTAGAAACGGAAAAAACATTTTTCACATACTTGGCGAGAATGACATCTCCAAAGCCGCCGCCTCCAAGCCTCTTGCGCATCGCCCAATCCTTCATTAAACGGCTGCTCGACGTCGGTTGGTAGCTACCAACAGGGTCTTCCGAGTAAGTCGATCGGGATTGAAGCTGTTCAAAGAAACCTAGAATATTTCGTTTTAAACGTTTAATCCCAACCCACACTCACCTTCGTTGATGTATATATGTTCCAGGAGCTGGTCCGTAGTGGAAGTTTCTTCTTGGCACTTTTTAATGAAATCTTGGCACGGATCCGGAATCGTATCCGATACGGAATCCGAGCGGATATCTATCATCAAATTGCCAACGGCGACGCGATCCTTGTACTCAGCTTGCGCCAATTCTTTCGCGTGTTCGATTTCGGTTTTAGCTTTTCCCGCCACCTCAACCGTCGAATTAATTGAGGAGGTCTCTCCATCGGTTAAAGCCAAATCGACGAACTGCTGAGCCAGCTTCAGTAGACCAGGACTAAAAATCAAGAATTATAAGGACTTGGTCAAAGATTAGTGCACATACAGAATAAAGAAGTCCGATATGAAGAAGGAAGGATCTTCGCAGTCCTTGTGGAACCACACTGTGCTCTTGTCCAGGGATCCGTGGCTCAACCGCTGGTCGTGCAACCATTTCAGAGCGCAAACAGCGGCAGAGGCGAACTTGGGAAGGTAGAAGTTCTAAATTTAATCGTTTGTTTAATTGTTCTGGTATGATAAATTCTTACCGGATTCTTCTTTATCTCCCGCATGGCATTCTCCAACGGTTTGTGGCCATTAGGGATAAGCTGTCCCACCAACACCGAACATTTAAAGTTCGATGAGGTCGCCGAATTCTTGGTCAGATGTACGAATTCGTAGGGGTACATCGCTTGGTCCACGGTGTCCAAACTGCCAAGTCGGCGGACAACGTTCCCCACAAATTCGTCAAGATCCTTCTCGAATTTTTTGAAATTCGGCAATAGCGCGGACTTTCGGTCTTTGCCCAACGTGTACTCGAAACACCATTCGGACACGAGGACTTGGCCCTTCTAAAATTTGGTATTTTTTATAAGATTTTTGTTAGATGTGACCTACGTTATCGATGTTTCCAACCCACTCATAGCAGAGAGGGTGCTTGATGGTTCTGGACGGGGCCGTGTGCTCAACCTGCTTGTAGACCTTGATCTTGGAGTCGTCGATGGCGCACACTTCGATAGCATCGCCTTTATCTCCTTGGGTCGCGGAGCTCTCGAGACGTTTGCGATCCTTCTTTTCCTTGTTCTTCTGCTCGATGAGCTGAAGTTTCCGCTCCCTGGCTTCCTTCTCGATCTCGGCTTGCTCTTGTTTCTCCCTTTCGGCCTTTCGTTTCTAAACAAGGGTAATTTAGAGTTTATAATTAGAGCGATGGACAAACCTTTGCTGCCTGCTGTTTTTTATCCTCATCGCTGAGCATTTTCTCGTGGAGATCCTTTTCGCCGACATTCGGTTGGGACACGAATTCCTTGGCTGCTTGGATGAGATCGAAGATTACAGGTAGTCCCTAAAACTCAGAATTTAAGACCGGTCCAGAGCATCGGGAATATGGAGGGTGCATGAGCATCGACCGGTCAACACCCTAACGTAGCTATAAAAATGACTGAATGTCGTCTCAGAATCCTTCTTGAAAACTGAGACCAGACGATTAAGTCTGAGTTCGCTTAAACCATAAATAAGAATGGAACGTACATCATGGACTCCTTGGGAGGCTATTTGGATCAATTGTACCAGAAGCTGGTCCAACTGGGTTTCGGTCAGACCGACTGAATCGCTCAGTTTTAGCGTCGGGCTTCTGAAAACCAGAAAAATGATGCGTTCGAGCCATAAATTGAGAAAACTCACGACGACGGGTAAGTGTCCGGACAGGCGACGTGTAACACCACCGAGGCATGGGACAGTGCACCAATCATGGGGGTGATGGTCACTGAGATGTCGATCGGAGCCCAGCTCTAGAAAAATCAGATTATTTAGAGATCGAAATAATTACCAAATCGAAATAATTACCAAATTCCAGGCCGGCTTCCGGTTGATTTGAATCTCGCCATCGGTGTAGATGTTGAGCAGCGTGTCAAGTTCCGATGTGTGGGGATCTTTGTGGAGATCTTCATTGCCTTGCTCGCCGTCCATCTCTATCGCATCTGGAAACAAGCACGAGAATGAGGAAACTGAACGATCGAACGCGGCAGATAAACAATCCGATTTGAGTTTCGCGCAACAATTTACCTCCAACGAAATTCAAACGTTCGTTCGCGGTTCCAACGCAACATCCGATCGCCATTTCCAACGGGAACAGGTGACTTTTTGATTTCGAAACGCCGTGAGAAAAATGATAAAAGGTCCGTTTAGCGGTAGATTCAATAAAATACGCGATAAGGAACGATTTGTGCGTGCCAATTGCCTAAACACGATGCCGCGGCACGAAACAATGATAAATGCGTGATTTCCAGACAATATAGGGTGGCTATCAAACGTATTGTCTCAAAAGCGCGTTTTTCGAATCGGTCGGAGCTAGCCCATAAGCACAACGAGACAAAAGCGCTTCGAAGTAGACAGTTCGAGTCTCGTTTGCTCGGCCGCCACATGGAGGTCATTCGCGAACCTTCCCGACAGCAGTGCGATGGCCAAAGATCACGTCGGGAACTGGAAAACAGGACGAGGTCGAATGGAGATTGCACAGTTCAGATCCGCATCGGCGTGGAGTCAACATGACGCAACTTCGTCCGGCTTTTCTGGAACTGGGCGCTTGGAGCTGAAATTCACCGTGGAAATAAAACACGCTTCAAGAGTGGTCGCGTACACGCGCATTTTTGGCAAATTTGGCACGAAATGTATGGATGAAGTGGACGCGAGATTCAGCGATGGAACCGACCGAGCGCGACGCGGAAAATGGCGGAAATGAATGGTGTTTACGGCGCTTTCGAGAGAGAAAATCGTGTCTGAGCGGCGCAGCGGAGATAATTCTAGACAGCGCGCAACCATGTCTGAAACTGACATCAGACCGACCGCATTTGAGACCATCGTGGCGCAACTTTGCGACAGAACCGGCGAGGCACGCAGACATAAAAAGCGAATTTTCAGACGCGAAATTGAGACGAAATTCAGAAATCGAAATCGGCGACGATCCTCTGGAATTTCGAAAATCAGATGCGCGCGAAAGGCGATTGCACGCTGCAAGCGATGGCGAGCGAGGGGACGCCGTTGGCCCTCTGGGTTTTGTCAGGAACGCATCAATTTATTAACCCAATTTCTTCACAAATGCCCTAAAATAAGGCAAAACAAGCTCAGTTCCATAAAAGGACATGTGAACCGTGTCTGTAAAATACGAAAGATAGTTGCGTGGATCCATCGCTCTGCAGATCTTCTTGTCCTCGTGACAGAAATGCTCCTGGAGATCGAAAAAGGAACATTTTGGACAATGCGTCAGGAGATATTCGATTCTTTTCAGGGTGTTCGTGTGTTGGCGAACGTAGACCTAGAAGAAAGGGAGTTGTAGAGCAATGAGCGGATACAGTACCCCGTAGGGATATTCGACAATGGCCTCCATTGGCTTATTATAAGCAAATCTTCGTAAAATTCTGTAAATCTGATTCTGTTTGAAAACGGGAAGAACTCCGGTGAGTATTATGCGGTTGGTTGAGTTCGAGAGTCTGCGGAGGATGGAGATGGCGTCTTGGATAACGGGATCGGTTGCAAGGTCACCTTGGATGTGATGTGTGAAGCGATATGTCCATCTAAAATCCACTCATGAAAACCGTTAAAAACGGAGGAGAACTTGTTAACGATGAAGACGTAATCGGTCTTCATAGAGATCACAGAATCGACGTCCTTCTGGCACTGCTCATTATACGTTGTTGGATCCAAAGGCTCGTAGGCCCATCGAACGAGCATGTAAAGTTCGGAGAATCGACCTTTGAACGTTTCATAGAGTGCTGGCAAGAATCGATGTGCAAAGCTGTTGCCGATCAATGCAACCTTGAGATTTCCTGAGCTGTTCTGAAAACAGAAATATGGGAATTTTTTCAGATTCACAGCAAGGAAACGTACCGTAATGTTGCACTTGTGAGGATATTCCTGATTTTCACATCCAGGAGGCATCTTCATCGTTGCCGGAATTCTGTGTTCGAGCCATTTCGCATTCGTTCTAACTGCGTTTGCGCGCAACTCTGACTCCGTCCAGTTTGGATTCACGTAGGTTTCAGAACTCCAGTAATACGGCTCATTGACTGATGAGAATGAGGGCGATTCTCTATAGGCATTAGGAGTGACAATTAGGGATACGGTAGCCAGGTAGAAAGCTACTGAAACAACAAAGGAAAGGACAGATCTGGTACAGAGGGGCTTTTCAAAGCAGTGATGAAGGAATACAGAAGTAAGAAGCGAAGTGGAAGCAGCTAGCAGAGACATGGACAAGGGGAGATACAGGTTATCCTCGATTACACGGAAATAGAGAATCACGGGCCAGTGGACAAGATATAGGATGTAGGAAATGTCTCCTAGGTAGCAGAAGGAGCTATTTGTGATAAGGGAACACTGAGAATTAAGAGAGAACAGAAGAGCTGCGACCACAGTGCCGGAGACGCGGATTGCACTGTGGCTCAGAGGAGTGGGAACAGGGGTCAGATACAAGGCAAGGATAGATACGCACAAATAACCAAGAAAATGGGTAAAAAATGACGTCGTTCCCTGATCGTCAAGCTTTCTTGTCCCAGATTCATCGCCCTCGACGTCGAGAATCTCAGAATCCAATTTTTGATAGCCTTGGCCCATTGTGTCAACTACCGTATACTTCCAAGCCAGAGCTCCCAGCTGGAATTGCCAAACACGGGCAAACATGAGATTGAATGCCAGGGTTTCTTCTGCTAGAAGGCTAAAGCCAAGGGAGCACAGGGCTACACAGTTGACGACCGCTGGACCGATTCTTTCGAAGCTGAGCTGGAACCAAAAGAAGACTGGAGCGATCAAGTAGTATTGCATCTCCACGGCGAGAGACCATGTGTGTAGGAGAAATGAATACTCGTCAAGCTGCAATCAGAAGCTCAGAAAATCGAAAAAGGCGGATGCGACTTACGCCGTCCCAATATCCCGTCTTCTCAATCAAGGACCTAACGTTAGTGCTCATTGCAAGAGCGCAAGCTGTTTGGAGTCTTAGAGGATTGAAATCCTCAATTATCAAAATCCATCTTCCAAAAGCGGCAGTCAGGAATACAACAAGAGAGTACGACGGCATTAAGCGTGTGATCCGCTTGGCGTAAAAGTGGAAAAACGATTCCAAGGTATCGGTTTCATCGCCATAGATCATGGCCATCAGGTAGCCGGACAGGACAAAGAAACTAAACACGAAACTTGAAGGCAAGATCAGCAGATTCTCTTACATATCCACTCCAACAAATCCATTTGGGAACGTGTCGGGAAATAAGTGAAATAGCAGCACCAGTACTATTGAGAGTCCTCGGACTCCTTGGAGATCGTTTCGTCTCATTTTGTAATACTATGGTAATTCGAAGTCAGCGTTCAGAGCGCGTAGATCATGTACTTTCGGTTCAACAAGATCAAGCAACAACTCGTTCCAATTTGCCAATCGCTAAGTTTACTGTTAAAAAGCTTATCTCTTTTCGTATCTAACGTTCCTTAATGTGGATCGCGTAACTTTTTATGCTCTCTTTTGGTAATTTTTTGAGCATGAAGATGGGGTAACCTGATAACGATAAGGTTTTTTGGATTTACTAGTCAGACTCAATGATCCCATTCCGTTCAAGAGATTTCAACTGTGACTGGGTCGACGTTGCAGCCTTTGCGATTGCACGCGTGAATTGGTCGTCATGCACAAAAGATATGACAGCGTAATTTGTCATGTTTGTCAGTTGATTTGCGCTTTTGTGAGAAGACGATGGGTGCGAAGAATCAATTCAGCAGATAGAACAGACAATAATGGGGTTGTTTGTGTATTTAAAGTGAAACGTTTGGATTTGCGTGCAAAACCGGTTTCACCTTTTGATCCAGAAGGGCTTCCTATTTACAAGAAGAGTTGACTGTCTAAAAAGAGAATTTGTGTGACCTAGTTTGAGATGAAAACGACAAAGACAATTTTTCCGATGATTAATGATTGAGATTTCAAAGGAGCGAAAGTTAATGAGACGGCGGTGGGACAAAACTTTGCAACTCTCCGACTTACGGAAACATACTGGAATCTGGGAGGAAGCAATCGATTCGAAGGTTCCAATCGATTCAAAATGGCCAAGAATAGCATGGCCGGAAGGAGACACAACCGTCAGACGCTCTGGCTAGCAAAAGTGGCTAGAGACAGTCTCTTGGCCATAATTGCGTCTAAAAATGGGTTTAAGACTTGACATTCCATTGAAGTGGGTTGGTTGGCCCGAGTCCGGTCGGTTCCAGGAAGCTCTTGGCACATCTAGATCTAAGCCTGCCTCAGTCTGAACTTTGAGTTAAGTCAGCCAGTCAAACGTCGCCCTCCGTCGTCTGATTTCTCTTCCCGTGCATTTCCACTTTTTACGCGGATTCCCCAGATTCGCGCTTCCAAAAGAGATCATCCGAAATGAACAAGAACCCAGTCTGTCCGCCCCAATAAAGAGGTCACTAGGAGAAGTCGCAACCACTAAAGTTTCGCGCTCATCGCGCTAGAATTATCACTTCGTGGTTTCCATTATCAACTTTCGCTTGTTTCAGAATCATGCTTCGGACGGGGGCTCTGGTTCTTGTGTTGTGTGCGGTTCTTGGAAGCGCAGTTTTCTGTGGACGCAAGAAGTTGGCTATTAGCTTAGAGGTATTCGTTACTTTTGAGCGTGATGCAGATTTATTATACGGTTTTAAGGTGCTCGAAAACGGCGAAATCAGCGTGAAATGCGGCAGTCCATTCTGTGCTGAGCATGTGAGAAGTCCACGTTCTACGTTTGGAAAGCGGTTGGAGATTAAGAGGATCTCGAATTCGCTGAGCAGTTTGAAGGAACACGATGCGGTGAGTTTCCCATCTGGGGTTTAGGATTTTAAGTATCGTCAATTTCCAGGTCCAAGCCTATTTCCCCGAACTCGCCCCATTCGACGAACTCCGCGGAGAGTTCTTTGTCCAATCCGGCGAGATCATCCGAGGTGGCGTCGACGGAAACGGCCATTTCGACTATCTGAAAGAGATTATCAAGATGGAACATACTGACAAGGGGTAAGCAGGATTTTTTAAGACCCGAAATTGTAATTTTCTGTTTAGCGCGGTCTACAAAGTTGTCGCTGGTCGCGTTCCATGCGCTGACGCTCTCCCCAAAGCTCTGACGCCCACTCCCGCTGTCGCTTACCAAGCTCCCATCGTTGCTGACCCCGATGTCAGCATTCCTGCTCCGGACAACCTGGAAATCTTTGAGGACAACCTCGATGAGCTTGTGACGGCGCCACCCTCGACGACTTCCACTACCAACGCTTCCATTTTCGGATTCGAACAGCCTGCTCAAGTCGCTCAGCCTCAACCGCCTTTCCAACCCCAGCCGTTCCACGGCCAGGTTCAGCCCTTCCAGGGACAACCCCTACCTGTCCAGCCCGTCCAACCCATCCAGTACTACCAACCCGTGATCCCCAACATCTTCGGAGGAGGCGGATACGGTCTCTTCTGCTTCTCTGACGACACTTTGGTCAAGACCGCTGATGGACGCAAGATCCGCATGGACGAGATTACTATGAAGGACTGGCTTATGTCCTTCAACGGTTCTGAACTCATCTACAGTAAGATGGAAACCTGGCTTCACCGCATGCCAAAACTCAAGAGCGAATTCCTCCGATTCGAACTGGAGAACGGCAAAACTCTGAAGCTGACCGCTAAGCACTACATTTACAAGACCAAGTGCGACGGGGAGAATTCGACGCCGTTGGATTTCATTCCCAAGAAGGCAGTCCTCGCCGAAGACGTCAATGTCGGCGATTGCCTTTTCACGGTTTCCGACAAATACGAAGTCAAAATGTCCCCAGTCGTCAAGATTGACACCGTGGAGCAGATGGGAATCTACGCCCCGATGACCGCAAATGGAAACATTGTCGTCAACGACGTTCTGGCTTCTTGTCACAGCGTTCTTCGCAACGAATACCTCTACAAGACATTCAAGGAAATCACTGGAATGCTAAGTGGAGTTAAGAATTTCTTGCTTGGCAAGGATTCTTCAGTTCCTTCATCAATTGTAGGGCATTCAGGTTTTGAGCGGCTAATCCGTATTCCTCCGTTTCAGGTTGATTTGCCTGTTGGCACAGGATTCGTCATTGACCTCATGACTTCAGTTCTTCCTAGTATGAAGGCATTTTGAGCAAACCTGTAGATAGTATTTATTACGCAAAGAATAAACAAAAACACTAGAATCTGGTGCAGGCGAACACAGATACATTACCAAGATGGACCTGTTAAACATCTCAGAAAAGTCAAAAAGTGAAAACTTCCGTTCACTGGTTACAAAAACATGTTTTTCTCATGGCCTATTTACGCGACAAATGACTGATTTTATCCTTTCCGTGGTCACGCAACTTGGGGAAGTATTTAGAATCATTCTTGCAGGCTTTGACGCTTTTCTCGAATCTTAATTTTTTGCAAAGTGTTCTTGCGAAACAATGACGTGGCTTGGTTCTTAGGTGGAACGGATTGATCGTATCTTTTGAAAGTGGGGTTCTAGAACCTCCAATTTCGGGTCTAATGTGCACTCACCGTGCTGATTTCCGAAAATCTCGATTTAATCCGTGATTTGATCTTCAGGAATGAAGCGCTATGATCTCCAAGGCATCCGTGGATTATCCATAATTCTCGTCTTGCTATTTCATCTGTTCCCAGAACAGTTTCCTAATGGTTTCGTCGGAGTGGATATGTGAGTTGCCTGTATCCTGGTCCCAGATAATCTTTGCGTTTAGCTTCTTTGTCTTGTCTGGCTATCTGATGACAATGCTCTATGGCGACAAGACTCAGAATCTGACCTCCTTTTTCCAGTTTTACTTAAAGAGAGCCACCAGGCTGATGCCAATGTTCGGCTTGGCCATATTCGGGACCCTGCTGGTCGGGAAATGGTTCTCGCCAATTGAGGACTATAGGTCCTCAAAGCCGCAAGCGTTCTATGCGTTAATCATGGCGACGAATATGAGAACGCTGTTTGAGAAGAAGGGCTATTGGGATAAGGTCGGCCTTCTTGAAATTCCATTCAAAAAGTCCATTTTTAGCTCGAAGAATATTCCTATTTCCTGCACACTTGGTCCCTAGCCGTTGAGGTCCAGTACTACTTAATCGCTCCAGTACTGTTCTGGGTTCAGCTTAAATACCCTAAGTTTGGCTTCAGCCTTATCAGCGCTATGTCTGCCTGTTCTTTTGGATTCAGCGTGTTCGGAAACTCGACTTTGGCTTTCAACCTCATGTTTACCCGTATTTGGCAGTTCCAGCTTGGAGCTCTGGCTTGGAGGTACACCGTACCCGAAGCCCAAAGCCTCGGGTATAAGAAGTTGGGGTTGGAAGACGAGGTAATCATTCCAAACTGGAAAAACGAATTCCTGGGATATGGCTGCTTGACCACCTTGCTCCTTATCTTCACACCTCTATTCACCCCTTTCGACCAGGTTTCCGTCCGTTCCTTAGCCACTCTGACCTCTTCCTTGCTTTTCACTCTGGGTTTCCAAAGCTATCTAGTCACAAATCGCGTTCTCTGCTATCTCGGAGACATCTCCTACGTCCTATATCTGATCCACTGGCCTGTGATCATCTTCCTAAGGGTCTCAGAAGACAACCATGTTCTTCCCGTAGATCTATCTCTCAAAGCAGTCTTAATCTCGATTCTCCTCTCCGTCTTCGTCCATCACATTCTAGAAAAACCACTTTGCCAAAATTTGAGCTTATCTTGTGCCCTGACCGCTTTTTGCTACATTCTCAGCATGGTTCTAATCTTCGAAAAAGAGACAATACCTGAATTCTCGCATCCAGCGACTGGATCTTATTTCTGGAGCAACGAGACATACATAAATCCGAATTGGACCCAGGAAGAGTTGAGAGAGAACGCCAGGAGGGTGAATACGTACTTGTATCAGATCAATTATGGGGTTATGGCTGCGCCTCCAGGATGCTGGAATCCGGATTTCCCGTTGAGATGTGATCTTAAGGTGACGGATTTCTCAAGATCTTGTAAAATGGCTAGTTTGCAGAACCCGAATGGCAGCTTGAAAGTGGCAGTCTTGGGGAACAGTTTCGGAGAACGTCTGTTCCCAGCGATTTACGAGACGTTCAAAGAGCGATATGCCGAAATGCATCTTTTGACGAATCACACCTACGAACCCTTGGATTCCAGCACCTACAAGTACGTGAAGAATTCGACCAAGGATATTGAGGAGGTCATAAATATGGAAACTGAGTTTGTCTTCATTGTCAACAGGTCAGTCCTCAGTTCAGCCCGAACCCAGGGGTTAAGCTCTTCCAGGTGGTCAAACAGATTCACCCTCCCAATCACCGGCGACATTTCCCAAGAACCCGTCGTCCGTGAAGCTGTTGATATCCTTCAGAAGATCTCAAATTCGACCCAGCACATAGTTCTAAGCGGTATTCTTCCATATCTACCCGAAGAGATTATCCCAAAGCTGCTGCGGAGACTGACATACGGCAAGTCTCTCCAAGGAATAGGCGAATACCCTTATCAGGCAAGCGGTTCCCCACATGAATTTTAACAAAAGGTTTAGCGCTACTTAGATCAGCACTCATCCACCCTAAAGAGGATCTCATACTTGCTCTCTCAATGCCCAAAATGCGCATTCTTCGATCTCCAAGAGCACTTTTGCGATGAGAAGAAAGTGACCTGTTTCATGTTCGACACGGAGAACTACTTGGCCTATTTTATGGATCTGATCCATATTTCCACGTACGGGGCAGAACGGGTTTTACCGGCTTTAAAAGAGTTTGTCCGGAATTTAGAAAATAAATAATTTATTTTAAGATTTCTAGAATTTCATGGGCATGACGGAGTCCATCATGTTGATGAGAAGGCCGGTTCCGATTGGCAGATCAACCTGGAATTGAAGGATCAGAGCTAATGCTGAGATATGGGATGATCTTACGATGGAGGAGGGAACAGATCCCATAAGGAACGACTTGATCTTGCCGAAGGTTCCGACGATCTTGGAGAACGACTTCTGCATGATGTTGTTGTGGAGAACGCTGTGGCAAGAGGCCAGAACGTCGTTGACAACGACGTTTCCGCTGGCGGTCATCGGGGCGTAGATTCCGGTTTGCTCCACGGTATCGATCTTGACGACGCGGGCTTCCTGGACCTGGTTGTCTTCGGTGACGGTGAAGAGGCAATCTCCCTCGGCGACTTGTTCGGCGAGGACAGCGTGCTTGGGCATCTGGCTCACAGAGGTCTTGGATCCGGCCGAGCATGAGGTCTTGTAGATGTAGTGCTTGGCGGTCAGCTTCAGGATCTTGCCGTCATCAAGCTTCATTCTCAGGAACTCGGTCTTCAGCTTGGGCATGCGGTGCACCCAGGATTCCATAGGGCTGTAGCTCATTTCAGAGCGGTCGAAGGAGAGAAGCCAGTCCTTCATGGTGATCTCGTCCATGCGGATCTTGCGTCCGTCGGCGGTCTTGACCATGGTGTCGTCGGTGAAGCAGAAGAGACCGTATCCGGGAGCGACGCCTTGGTAATAGGCTGGGGCGGCAGCGGGCTGAGCCTGAGGAGCTTGGAATGGCTGAGCTTGGAAAGGCTGGGCTTGGAACGGCTGGGCGAATTGAGGTTGGGGAGCTGGGGCAGGCTGGACAGGTTGAGGAGCCTGAGCTTGGGGAGCCTGGAAAGGCTGAACCTGAGCTGGTTGGACCTGGGCTGGCTGAGCTTGAGCTTGGGGAGCCTGGACTTCCGGACGGGGGCCGTTAACGAAGTGGCAGGGGATTCTGCGAACAACAGTCTTGTACACGATGCTGAAACAAGCTGATTAGAAAGGATGTTTAGAGCGCAAACTGACCCTCCGTTGGTGTCCCTCAACTGGCTGACATCCTCCAGGTAATCGAAGAAGTAAGCGCCATTTTCGAACGATTCTCCGCTCTCGAAGTTTTGTCCAGGATAGACGTAGTAAGTTCCGAAATCTTGAGCGTGGGGAGCGAGGTGGGGGAAGTAGGCTTCGAGCTAAAGAGAGCATAGGAATTTTAGCTAGATTCGGAGAGAACTTACCGAGTTGTGCTCAGCAAGACCGGCATTAACGTTGGTGGCAACGGCGGCAGATCCACGGTTCAATTGGAATCCATTCCATTGGACTTGGCGAGCCACGCGCTGAGCCCGGGAGAGGTGCTCACAGAAGGGACGAGAGCAGCCAACTTGTCGGGTTCCATCAGCTAGGACCTAAAACTCATAATATAGATATCGTCAGTTAGGAACAGCTCCAACCTCAAGACTAGTAGCCAACCGATTCCTTCCACAGAACACGGCCTGACTCCCAGTCACAAATAATAGCAGGAGAAGACAAGAGTAGCGACTCATCGTGGCGGTTCGAATCCACAGACTGATCAGCTGGGGAACAATTTGATCTTAAGTAGTTGTCAAGGGTGGCGCGCGAGTGACCTATTCGCCAGTGTCTCGGGAAAGTTGCAAATCAAGAGCAGACGTCTGCGCGATAAACGGTAAACAAAGGGAGAAGTTAAAAGGCGGACGGGAGAATCGGTTATTGTTAGTTGTGCCTGGGGGAATGATTGCTGAGATTGAGATGGACTCGAATCCGGGAAATTCTGAAGTTCTGAAAAGCCTGTTTTGACAGAAACAGAAAGTAACAGGATTGATGACCTTGACCAAGATCGGCGATGGGCATCCGTGGTCTTTAGTTTGGAGTGGCCAGAAGCGTAGATTACGGTCTGCTCCATGGTGTCGACGACGCGGGCTTCCTGGACTTGGTTGTCCTTGGTTGCGATAAAGAGGCAATCTTCTTCGGTGACCTGTTTGGCCAGGACTGCGTGCTTGAGCATCTAACATCTGGATTGGCTTGGCGCTCAACTTTAGAAGGTTATCCTTTGTATGGGAAATTCCATCTATTCAGAAAAGTTAAGTCGCCGATGAGAACCCAATTGCAATATTTCACGTTCGCGGTAGACAATAAATGATCCATTAATAAGGCGCATATCGCTTCGGCCGACGTGCATATTCGTGCATAGGGTGTTCGAGTCCCTGCAGGCTTCAAGGCGCGAGGACCCACGTGCCTGTATACGATCTTTGCCGGCAGAACGTTCAAGCCGCGTTCTATTCTCACTGTGTTGTTTCCAAAAATCTGCAAATTTTGCTTGCCCGATCTAAATCATTCCTTGATTTCACTCATGTAAGCAGTGGATACTGTAGGCGCCGTCAAAGCGCATATTGCCTGCGGCCGATATCCATATTTCCAGCGTGTTCCCAGCGCGCCACTCGCGTCTAACAAGTTCAATCTCCCGGAATAGCAGTCACCACCTCCGTTGTTCTACTGCCCCATCCCAACCGTATCATCTCTCATCATCAGTGACGCCTTTGCCCCTGAAGACGAGCCCGAACTCCCAAAGTAAGTGCCCCTTCAAATCTTCCAACTTCTATTGGTTGATTTTATTGAAAGTCATATAACAAGAGGTAAACATGAATCTGATAAATCACGTATTTACAGACAATTTTCCAATAAATATGTTATTATTCTAACACTCTAAAAATGCCTGTTCATAGGTTACATGGTGGGCATGACCGACGACACCACGTCGAGGAGGAATCCAGTTCCAACGGGGAGATCGAACATGTCCGAAGACTTCTGCTCCTTTCCTTGAATGAATCCCTTTACACTGGAGTACATCTTCACCAGGTACATGAACGCCTTGTGGACGTGGTCGTTGTCCAGGACGCTGTGGCAAGAAGCCAGAACGTCGTTGACGACAATGTTTCCGCTGGCGGTCATCGGGGCGTAGATTCCGGTTTGCTTCACGGTGTCGATCTTGACGACGCGGGCTTCCTGGACCTGGTTGTCTTCGGTGACGGTGAAGAGGCAATCTCC